>ML780506.1:461790-511295 GCA_009831015.1 Picea engelmannii | reverse complement strand
GCCTGCAATACCTTAAACGTAATGTTTTCGGCGATGAAGTAAGGCGAATTGACTGCAACCGTAGCGCTGTTATATGTACCCAAAGGCTTACCGTTGGGTCCGGGAGTCCCCGCCGTGTCCGACCATTCAATAATGGTTGAGTTTGCGCCGTCCCCTTGCAGCGTTATGAAGGCTTTGGTGGAGGGTATGTTCACTTTTTCCCTGAACGTTTTAATACACACAGCCATACATCAGCTCAGGAAATCCATTCATTTTGCGATTACAGAAATGACAAAGAAATCAAACGTACGTATAGACTCCTGCATTGATCTTGATGAGGACGCGGACAATGTTGACGAGCGGTAGGGAATCGATGGCGTCCTGGACGGAGGTGAAGTCCCCCACACCATCGACGGGGTCTACGACGATGTAGAACGAAGGGACGAACTTGTTCTTCGCCGGCCTGAAACGACCCGAGCGCCCGACATTGCCCATCTGCCTAAGCCATTCAGTGAAATCGGATTCTGTTTTCAGCCGCTGAGAACGCTTCGGCGACGGGCGGGAGATGGGATGCTGCTCGTTTCTACGGGAATCCACGCCGCTGCAGGTCGTCAGAATCGCCAGCATAACAACGAACGCAGCGCTAAAAACGCTCCCGCTCCCGTGACTCGACATACTCAAATGTCGTATTCAATTTAATTCAGTTCAACCAGCTCATAAGACGGCACGGAATTTAAAGGCCATGGTGCCCGCAGGGCCGAGAAGGGTATGAAATGCGAGAAAAAGTGGGCGTTTAGTTGGAGTCGCACAATAACTTTCGCTCGAGTCACCGAAAGGTTGATCAGATGAATGCACGCGTGTTGCAGAAATTATCAGAAAAATAACGAGCTGCTCGCATTGCGTGCGCCATTTGTGGCCCTGGGGAGGCCGGCCTCGCTTTTTGCAAGTGCGGGGTAGGGGGATTTCTCGGTCAGATCGTATGGTGGCGTTTTGTTTGTATTTTTGCGGGCTGGAGGCCACATGCTGCGAGATTCTCACTTTGTATTATTATAGGACGTATCTCCGGTTCCACCAACTGGAAAATATTTGTCTCTTTCCGACCAGTGGACAGATTGGAGCTCGTGTTTAAATTGGAAAATGGAGTAGTCTAAACTTATACTTTCTACTAAATGATTTTTGGGGTAATATTTTTTTTTTTTTTTTTTACATTTGTTCTAAATTTAACAATTTTAAATTGTTAGATATGAGTGATTATTTCTGTATTATCTGAGTCTTTAAGAGTTTTTCAACGTATTAAATTCATTTTTATATTTAGAAATTCATTTTTAAACAATAAAAAAATAATAATTTTGAACAGATTTATGTGATTAAATTCCAAAAAAAACGATTTCATAAAACAGTTAAACAAAACCAAAATAATTATCTCAATTTTTTATCCTTTCTTATCGCTCTTTTATATCCTATTTCCCAGTGCTTCTATTTTTAGTGTGCATATCAGAGTTCATCCCTTTCCACGAAAGTGCAGGGAGAAGAGGAGCTATTTTATTTTACTCGTCTCTCCCATTTCCTAAAATCCACCGATTCAATTCCCAGCACCATGCCACTCACCAGGAGCTATTTTACTTTACTCGTCAGACGCCGAACCAAAAATCCTTGAGTATATATGTTTTAGTGAAAAGGGATATAGAATCTTCAACCAGAGCCTTTCGTTATTTTATAATAGATCACTTTAATAAAATCTAGGGGAGGTGTCGACAGGTCTTTCTTTATTTGCTAGGTAAAAACAATTTTTTTAAAAAGTTGCATCTTATTATATGCAAAACTAAAAGAATAAGTAGAAAAAAATTCATATGGTATTCATGTAAAAATTTAATTAAGTCGAAAGGCTTACATCTATTGATAATGGGTACATTCTTTTAAATGAACGAAATCAATGATTAAAAACAAAATTAATAAACGAAATCTCATATTCATAACTTTCTAGCATTTTTAAAAGCTCTCTTTAACCTGTTTACTTTTTAACATTTACTTAATATGATTAAGAAATTACTATGTGACCATCTAATTGCTACGTTCAAATGATTAACAAACTTAATTGAAATTACAAATTTACTTCACTATTAACTTTTTATCATTTTACAGTATTAGATTAACGTTTAAATTGCTAGGTAAAAAGTATTAGATTTGTTAGGTAAAAACAATTTTTTTTTTTTAAAGGTTGCACCTCATTATGCAAAAGTAAAAAAATAAGTAGAAAAAAATTCATATGGTATCCATGTAAAAATCTAATTACGTGGAGTACACCTATTGACAATGGGCACATTCTTTTAAATGAACGAAATCAATGAAATCAATGATTAAGAACGAAAATAATGAACAAAATCAATGAAATCAATGATTAAAAACGAAAACAATGAACAAAATTTCATATTCTTAGTCGTCCTTCCAAATCAATGAACGAAATCTCATATTCATAACTTTCTAGCATTTTTAAAAGCTTTCGTTAACCTGCTTACTTTTTAACATTTACTTAATATGATTAAGAAATCACTGTGTTTGAAATTATAAATTTACTCCACTATTAACTTTTTGTCATTTTACACTATTAGATTTACATTTGTGCCACTTTTACTTATGGCAGTCGCATAATTACAATCAACTATATTCTTCAATAGTTTCATATTCTTCTTTTTATCTTACTAGCGGTAAGCCTTTCTAAGTTTACCAGCAACAATTTAGCAGGTGTGCTAGTATAAATACTTTCTCAATAATACCACGTAAACCTCTTTTCTTTTTCTCATATACCTTAATGACTTTTCAAAACATCAAAAAATAATTTCATATAAGTGAAATATATATAAAATAATTTTTTTATGAAATAATTTGATGTTATAATCATTGTTAATTGAGTTTAGTTTGAGTGGTTGAAATGAATGAGTGTTCATGAAAGTGACATGTTGAATTTATAACTAGTATATTATTGTAATGGCTTGGAGCTCTCTTTTGCCACTTAGGTGAGAAAAAATACAATTTAATGTTAGCCTAGGCTTACCTAACACAACATTCAATTGTTAGAGTGTTAGTGAAACACCACAAAACAAATAATACAAACAAAATAAGGAAATAAGAGCACAATATGTAAAGAACAAGAGTAAAACAAGGTGAGATATGTTTTACCAATATAAATAATTTGTAGGTGAGATATGTTTTACCAATGTAAATTATTTGTGTACAATACGATACAGGAGTTCGTGAGCACATGAGCTCCCTTTTTCCTCCTTGGGATGGGTTCCTTTTTTCCCTTCTAGACTTCTCTCTCCCAAAATAAAATAGTAAGAAGATGTGTACACAACTCTCACTCATTGAGAGGTTTAATACACCAAGCTATAATGCCTATGAAAGTATGAATGAGACTGTGAGAAACAAGGATTCTCTAAGCTCATGTAGCTAGCATAATATTATTTTAGATTTTCTTGTTTTTGTGCATGCTAATGACTCCTTTTTATAGGCCTCCAACAAGCTTGATAAAAACAAGTTTCAATGGGAAAGGGGAAGCCACTTGGGTGTGGCCTCCCATGCATGAGTGGACATGCACCCACTTGTAGTACCACCCTTCAATGCCAATGGGATTGAGTCCTCTTGATCCTTCAACAAAGAATTACATCTGATGGGATTCTTGGTCATTGATTTGTCGAAAGTTGGTGAAACTTCACTTTTGGTCGATCCACGCAAATTTTGAAGGAATAGTTGTGCGGTGCATGCATATTGTGCTAAATCTTGATTGTTGAGTCATGCAGATGATCAAAATTCCACTTTGTATAGTTTTTTTCCTGCTAGAAATGGTGTATTGATTCCAAGAGCATGCACCTTCGTGTATTGAACTGATGACCCTTTTGGTTGATCCTGATTTATGAGCAGATCGAAATGAAACCACATATTTGTAATATTAGCATAGAGACATAGTGAAAAATAACATAGATACAATAAAACTTGGCTTCTATTAAATAAGAAATATGCTAAAAACTGTAAAATGCAGACTGAAAACAAGCTTGTTAAAATAATGGCAACTTATCTCTGAGAAGAGATGTGACGGCTACGCTCATTTGCATGAAGATGAGTACAATAAGGCTTTGAAGGCCTTTTTACAATAAATATGAATTCCAAAACCCCATACATCTGAAAACCTAACCCTAGGAGATGATACGCCAAAAGTCGTGTGGGCCCTGTTGAGGTAAGTTAGTACATCAACTTCGCAAGGATGTAACTTTTGCATACGATCTTCGTTTAGGGTGCACAATATCTCGTTGGAAAGGTATTAACGAAGATATTCATTTAGAGGGGTCAATTAGAGCCTTTGGATATCATTGAGGTATCTCATATTGAAAACATGTCATTTGGGCCCTCAAAATGGCACTGGAAGTTCAGGAACCAAAAACTACTAAAAATAGTAAGTTGCCAAAGAATTGTTTTGAGCCAGTTGGACAAGGTGGGTGGCCATAGAGATCCTCCTAGATCAATCCTCCCCCCTTAGGAGTAAATGGTCTCCATTGTGTTGAGTTCCCCCATCAGATGAGGAAATTTATGTTGAATTTGGCCTCGGGTAAGTCACTTGCCTTAGTGCAGGAGCTGCCCTGCTTCGACAACCCGATAAAGATGGATAATTTTCTGGCAAGTTCCCTTGACCTATGTGTCCACGATATGATCATTGGATGCATGTTCCATGCAGTTAGGGTTGAGCTATGTTGGTGTCGACTGTTCTGCTATCTTCGAGGTGTCCAATAATGGTGGAAAATAAGGCCGAAAGAGGTCCACATTGAATACTGGGTGCAAGACAATGAATGGTTAAGGTTGAAGTGCCTGATAGTGAAAATCATTGTTTAGGCCCTCAAAATGGCCCCAGAAGTTCAAGAACTGAAAAAATGCTAAAAATAGTAGGTTGCCAAAAAACTGTTTTGAGCCAGTTGGACAAGATGGGTGGCCACCAAGATCCTCCTAGATCAATCCTCCCCCCTTAGGAAGTATTTTTCTACATTGTGTTGAGTGCCCCCATTAGATGAGGAAATTTCTGTTGAATTTGGCCCTGGGTGAGCCGCTTTCCTTCGTGCAGGAGTTGCCCTACTTTGAAAACCCGATAAAGCTAGATCCTCTACTGGCGAGTGCCCTTGACCTGTTTTTCCATGATCTAATCAGTGGACTCCTGTTCCAGGAAATCAGGGTTGATCTCTATTGGTTTCAATTGTTCTACAATCTCTGAGGTGTCCAATAATGGTGGAAAATAAGGCTAAAGGAGGTCCACATTGAATTTTGGGTGCAAGCCAAGTAATGGGGGAAGGTTGAGATAAAAATCATTGTCACCCACAACCTTGGTGATGGTGTAGGGTCCATAACAGAGTGGATGAAGCTTCCAATGAGGCCCTGTAAGGTGTTCTTTCTGTAAGTGCAACCAAACTTTGTCACCCACCTGAAACTGGTGTGGCACCTGGTGTTGATCATGGCATTGCTTGTACTTGGCATTGGACTTTTGTAAAATACCCTGAACATGTTGGCAGATGTGCTAGATCTTCTCAATGAACCAGGTGGTTTTGTCAGCTCCAGTTAGAGCATGTGATGAGTTTTCCTGGGTGGCCGCAAGGGGTAGTGCAACATCCATGGGACCCAATGCTTGAAATCCCAATCCCACCTGAAATGGGTTGTGGTTGATTGAGCTATGTATGGCTCTGTTGTAGTTGTGATGAACATAGGGAAGAATCTCATCCTGGGTGCGTGGGTGCTTGGAATTGTACATGCGTAGGATGTGCATGATCATCCGGTTGACGACCTTAGTTTGGCCATACGTCTCGGGGTGGAATGCAGTGGACTTGGTGAGCTTGGTGTCCAATAGTGACCAGAGACTTGATGAGAATGTTCTGAGGAACAAACTATCCTGATCTGAGATAATGGTTTATGGGATCCAAAAGTGTACTCACACTGATTCAAAGAAGATCTTGGAAGTGGCCTCCACTGTGATGCTCTTCTTATAATAGGCCAGAATCACCATCTTGGAAAAGTGATCAACAACCACAAAAACACAATAATTTCCCCACTTGGTGGATGGAAGGCCCGACATGTAGTCCATTGATATGGATTTTCAGAGCTTGTTAGGAGTAGGCACATGAGTGTACATGCATTGTTTCTTAATGTCTAGTTTGGAAATAACACAGGAAGTGCATGACTAGATATACTTGCTAACATCCTGTCGAAGTTTTGACTAGTAGAAATGTCGTTGCAACACTGCCACTGTCTTTTCCACGCTGAAGTGTCCTGCCACCCGACTGTAGTGGGCTTCCCAAATCAGCTTCACTCGCTCACTTGATGGAACACATAGATCGCCCAGGTGGCACGTCAACTTGTCCTGAAGATGGAAATTGGTGACAATTGTGTTTGTGCCCAACATTTGGTAGGTATTGGCGAAGTTAGGATCTGGATCATAGAGGTGGGGCCATCTGAAGGTCTCATGGCCGCAAGAATCGAGCACTATGGTGAGTGCCACGACTAGAGGTTGGGTGAGGCCGTAATCAACGAATTGATTGGTACTTCCTATTTTATACTTGATGTTGAGGTGGAACTGCTACAAATATGTGGACCAATTCTGATGGCAACCATTTTGCAATTTTCCTTGTGTCTGCATGAACTGCAACAACTTATGATCAATGTGGATGAATGTCTCCTTTCCGAGAATGTAATGCCTCCACTAGCGACATGCTTGCACAATGGAGTACATTTCTTTGTCTTAAGTAGGGTACTTATGGATGACATTTGATAGTGTCTCACTATGATAGGCCACGGGGTGGCCCTGTTGAGTGATGACTACGCCCACAACATTATATGAAGCATCTGTCTCAATCTTAAAGGGATATTGCAGGTTAGGTAATGAAAACACTGGGGTGGAGCACAAGCACTGCTTTAGAGCATCAAACACTTTCTGTTGGAATAGGCCCCACACAAATTTTTCCTTTCCACCACCTCTAGTTAATTGGATGAGGGCCCATGCAATATGGGATAATCCCAACATGAACCTTTGATAGAAATTGGCAAGGCCTAAGAATATTCAAAGCTCAATGAGCATGGTTGGGGTTGGCCAGTCACAAATGACTTGGATCTTGGCTCAATCAACATGCACGCCATGCACATCAATAATGTATCCTAGGTACTGGACCATGTCCATGTCGAAGGATCATTTTTCCAAGTTGGCATATAGCTTGTGTCGTCACAGAGTATAGCCTGTTGAATATGATGCAAGTGTTTTGCCCAAGTCTTGCTATAAATGAGGATTTCATCCAGATACGCCACCACAAAATAATTAGTGAAAGACATCAAGGTATCGTCCATCATCCTCATGAAAGTTGTTGGTGCATTTGTCAAACCAAAGGGCATGACAAACCATTCAAAAAGACCTTCTTTTGACTTGAAGGAAGTTTTCCATACATCTGTCGGTTCTATTGGGACCTGATTGTAGCCAGAATTCAGATCAATCTTACTGAAGTATTTGGCCCCCTTGAGTTGATCAAGGATATTGTCGATTCAAGGAATCGGTTACTGGTTCTTGATTGTGATTTTATTTAGGGCCCGATAATCAATGCAGAGTCATCAAGTCACATCTTTCTTCTGCACCAACATGATTGGGCTTCCATAAGGTGATGAGTTGGGTTGGATGTGCCACATGTGCAACAGTTCTTCAATCTGACGATTGATCTCCTCATTTTATAGCAGAGAGCAATGATACATTGTCCTATTGGATAGTGGTGCATCGAGGGTCAGATCGATGGGATGCTTGACCTCACAGTGCAGAGGTACCCAGTAGGTGATGAGAAGATGTCTTTTTATTCTTCCACGACCTTATCCACTTGCTTCTACTGCGTGGAGAGGTCGACCAAAAAGGCCATGGATGTGGATGTAATATTTCACTCATTCTGAGAGCGAATCATGAAGAAGACAAACTTATCAGTCTGAGAAATGACCTTCCTACATTGCTTGGCAGAGATCAAGGAAATATAACTAAGTGAGACTACCTCGGGTATCCTGTACAATTTCCTGTTCAAAGTAATAATAACACTATGAGGCCTAGACTCATATATAACATGACGTTTCCATAAATAAGGTTGGTCGGAAAGAACATCACAAACTTCAAGGGGAGCAACATCACACAATACCTCATCTTTGAATGGCTTGATGCCATACGACATGCGACACTATTGGTTGTCGCGAAGATCACTTCCTTGATAGAGCCATCCGATGATGTAGGGCTATGGGTGCGACATTGTCGACAGGGCTAGCTTCTTGAAGAATTCTACTAAGATGACGTTCTTTTGGCTACCACTATCAACGATGAAGTGCAGGGGAGTGCCTTTTACCCACATTTGTGAATGAAAGAGGCACTTGCCTTCCTTTGGCTCATAAGGTTCACCGAGATGGATCTTGGTGGTAGCAATGATGGCACTGGGTTTCGCGTGAATGATAAATATTTTAACTCAAAGTCGAAACCCGCATTTGATTCAAATTATTTTACCTCAGCCACCAATGAATGATTTGTGTGGCAATCGACAGTGTTATGCCAGGGGCTCTTATGGAAGTCGCACCACTTCCCAGTATCTTTATTCATCTTCCCATTTTCCTTCTTTTCTTGCAGCTTGGACTAGATGTCTCGAGGTTTCCCATATTTTCTCTATCCTTTGTTCTGCGGGTTGGGGCTACCCTTGCCCTGCTTCTGCTGTGAGGGGTTCCTAGACCCAAACTGTCGCATCTTATATTTCAACTTCTGTTTGATTTTGACGACATATCGATAGGTCACGCTCAAGGATGATATTTCTAAAAACTCCATTTCTATATGGATGTATCTATGCATACTTCCGCGATACTTGAGCACCAGATGTCGCTCAAAATATTTGATACCTAGCTTGGTGCACAAGGTATGAAAGACATTAGTGAACTCTAGCACTGTTTGGTCTCTTTCCTGCCGTAATGTGGTCCATCTTGTATACAAGTTGTCATAACTTCCAACAAGGTAGTATTGTTCCTTAATAACATCCATGAAGGAACCCCAAGTGGGTGCAACTACAAATAATGAAGATCCCTCTGTTTCCTTTTTCTCATAGAAAGTCTCCCACCAATGTTTGACATGGGGGATGACCATGAGGAGCGCAAATTTAATCTTTTCTCTATCGAAAAAGTTGTGGACAAAAAAATACACTTTTAGAAGGTTTAACCATTTATCTACAAAATCGACATCTATTTGACCTTAAAATATAGGAATACAAAAATTGATCTGTACCTTGAATGAGGTGGCACCTCTACTTGAGGTGGATGCGTTTCTTGTTGACAATCGTCGAAGAATTTGTGCAAAGTTGTCCATCATCTCATTCCTTTGTCGCTTAAGGGCTTCCTCAAGCAACATTTTGAAAGGATATCTTGTCATGTCATCTTTATTTTCGCCCATCAAGGACATTTTATTTTGTGTGCGAGAGCATTTGTCCTCAAGAGAAACAAGCTCGAGACCCAACTCTCTATACCGTGACCATGTCAGGGACATGCATTAAAAAAACGACAAGGAGTAGACCGCTCTGATACCACTGATCCAGATTTATGAGAAGAATGAAATGAAACCATAGATTTATAATATTAACATAGAGACACAATGAACAATAAAAAATATACAATAAAACTTGGTTTCTATTAAATTGGAAATATGCTGAAAACTGTAAAATGCAGACTGAAAACAAGCTTGCTAGAATGGTGGTAGCTTATCTCTGAGAAGAGATGTGACGACTATGCTCATTCGCAAGAAGATGAGTACAATGTGGATTTGAAGGCATTTTTACAATAAACATGAATGCCAAAAACCTAAACATCCAAAAACCTAACCCTAGAATATGAAGCGCCAAAAGTCATGTGGGCCCCGTTGGGGTAAGTTAGTACATTAACTTCCCGGGGTCGTAACTTTTTCATACGATCTTCGTTTAGGACGGATGATATCTCGTTGGAAAGGTATTGACTAGAAGATTCATTTATGGGGATAAATGAGAGACTTTGCATATTATTGACATGCATGATAGTGAAAAATCATCGTTTAGGCCCTCAAAATGGCCCCAAAAGTTCAGGAACTAAAAAACTGCTAAAAATAGTAAGTTGCCAAAAAAATGTTTTGATCCACTTGGAAAAGGTGGGTGTCCACTGAGATCCTCCTGGATCAATCCTCCCCCCTTAGGAAGCAATTTTCTTCATTGCGTTGAGTTCCCCCATTAGATGAGGAAAATTTTGTTGAATTTGGCCCTGGGTGAGCCACTTGCCTTGGTGCAGGAACTGCCCTGCTTTGACAACTCGATAAAGATGGATCCTCTGCTGGTGAGTTTCCTTTACCTATTTGTTCATGATATGATCAGTGGATTCATGCTCCAGGAAATAAAGGTTGATCTCTATTGGTGTCAATTGTTCTGCTATCTCCGAGGTGTCCAATAATGGTGGAAAATAAGGCCGAAGGAGGTCCACATTAAATACTGGGTGAAAGACAAGGAATAAGGGAAGGTTGAGATAAAAATCATTGTCACCCACGACCTTGGTGATGGTGTAGGGTCTATAACGAAGTGGATGAAGATTTTGATGAGGCCTTGTAAGGCGTTCTTTCTGTAAGTGCAACCAAACTTTGTCTCCCACTTGAAACTGGTGTGGCACTTAGTATTGATCATGGAACTGCTTGTACTTGGAATTGGACTTCTGTAAAATATCCTGAAGCTGTTGGAAGATGTGATGGTTATGATCAATGAACTGGGTGGCTTTCTCAGCTCCAGTTGGAGCATGCGACGAATCTTCCTAGGTGGCCGCAAGGGGTAGTGCAACATCCATGGGACCCAATGGTTGAAATTCCAACCTCACCTGAAAGGCGCTGTGTCCAGTTGAGCTATGTATGGATTTGTTGTAGTTGTGTTGAAAATAGGGAAGACTCTCATCCCAGGTGCAAGGGTTCTTGGAATTGTACATGCATAAGATGTGCATGATCATCTGGTTGATGACCTTGGTTTGGCCATTCATTTGGGGGTAGAAGGAAGTGGACTTGGTGAGCTTGGTGTCCAATAGTGACTGGAGGCTCGACCAGAATGTGCTAAGGAACCAGATGTACCGATATGTGATAATAGTTTGTGGGATTGCAAAGTGTACCCACAATCATTCAAACAAGAGATTGGCAATGGCCTCTGCCGTGATGCTCTTCTTGTAGGCGTCCATAATCACCATCTTGGAAAAGCGATCAGAAACCACAAAAACAAAGTCAATTCCCTGCTTGGTGGATGTAAGGCCTGACATGTAGTCCATTGAGATGGATTCTCAGGGCCTTTTAGGAGAAGGAAGAGGAGTGTACATGCCTTGTTTCTTAATGGCCAGTTTGGAAATAACACAGACAATGTAAGACTAGATATACTTGCTGACATCCTGTCAAAGTTTCAGCCAGTAGAAATGTCGCTGCAATACTGCCATTGTCTTTTCCTCACTGAAGTTTCCTTCCACCTCGACTATAGTGGGCTTCCCAAATCATCTTCGCTCGCTCTCTTTATGGAACACATAGATGGCCCAGATGGCACATCCGCCCATCCCGAAGATGTAAATTAGTGACAGTAGTGTTTGCACCCAACATCTGGTAGATGTTGGCGAAGTCAGGAACTGTCTCATAGAGGTGTGACCATATGGAGGTCTCGTGGTCAAAATAATTGAGCACCGTGGTGAATGCTGCGACTAGAGGTCGGCTGAGGAAATCAACGAATCAGTTGGTACTTCTTGTTTTATACTTGATGGTGGGGTGGAATTGCTGCAAATATGTGGACCACTTATGATGGCGTTCATTATGCAATTTGCCTTGTGTCTGCATGAACTACTATGGCTTATGATCACTGTGGATGTCTGTCTCCATTCTGAGAATGTAATGCCTCCATTGGCGCAGGGTTGCACAATGGAGTACATTTCATTTTCGTAAGTAGGGTACTTACAGATGACATCTGATACTGTTTCACTATGATAGACCACAAGGTGGCCGTGATGAGTGATGACTATGCCCACAACATAGTCTGAAGGATCTGTCTCGATCCCAAAGGGTTGTTCGAGGTCAGGTAATGAAAGCACTGAGGCGGAGCACAAGCAATGCTTCAGATCATCAAACACTTTCTATTGGGACAGGCCCCGCACAAATTTTTCCTTACCACCACCTTTGGTTATTTGGTTGAGTTCCCATGCAATATGGGAGAATCCCAACATGAATCTTCGATAGAAATTGGCAAGGCCTAAGAAGCTTCGAAGTTCATTGAGCTTGGTCGGGGCTGGTGAGTCAGCTATGACTTGGATCTTGGCTGGATCAACATGCATACCATGCACATAAACAATGTAGCCTAGGTACTGGACCCCGCCCATTCCGAAGGAGCATTTTTCCAAGTTGGCATATAGCTCTTGCTGCCGTAGAGTGTGCAGAACCTGTTGCATATGCTACAAGTGTTCTTCCCAAGTCCTGTTGTAGAAGATCATGTCATCTAGATACACCACCACAAAAGAATTAGTGAAAGGCCAAAATATATTGTCCATCATCCTCATGAAATTTACTGTTGCATTTGTCAAACCAAAGGGCATGACCAGCCATTCAAAAAGACCTTCTTTTGACTTGAAGGCAGTTTTCCATACAACTATCGATTCTATTGAGACCTGATGGTAGCCACACTTTAGATCAATATTACTAAAGTATTTGGCCCCCTTGAGCTGATCAAGGAGATTCTTTGGTAAAAACAAATGACGGTTCTCAAGGAGAACACGCCCTGTAGCTTGAAGTGAACACTTGAGGTGTGTGTTAGTTACTTGAAGGCATTGATGGCATGTCAAGCCCAAGGGTCTTGAATTGGAACTAGAAACTGTAACTATTGAAAAGTAAGACCCACCTTGATGTGGATATGTGATGATGTCAAACATCAGGGGGGCCAACAGAAGCATGGAACAATTATGACTCTCTCTGTCCCGTCTGAGTCTTACCATTTGTAGGGTAATGGGAACCGAGATATTGCAACATTCCTAGAAACTGGTGTTGAGGTTGATAGGAATGGAGCCGCAATTGAAAAGAGTAAAGTGCCCCTTAAAATAAACTGGTCAATATTTTGCTTGGTATTGACTTGTAAGAGTGATATGGGGTTGATAAATATGGACGAGTTTGATGGTAAGTGGGACTCAAGACCTCCCTTGGTTGGAGCATAAGTGATGGTTGGTAGTGATGGCATTCAAATGTTCAACTAGACAAAAAGTGGTATGATGTCAAGGAGATAGTCATATACTAGCAAGGTATTGTCCAATTGTAACTTAGGGTGACGAGGCTACAAAGAGTTGGTAGTTATGGGTAAAAAATTAGGGATCATAATAAAGGGTACCGGGATACACAATGTTTGGCTAATGATATGGTTTTTTGCAGATGAGGTTGTTCGTGTGAATGCTGCAACCAAGGGAGACTTGGGATACTATTGGGTAAAAAAAATGTTGCCATCAGGTGTGTCGACCTAAGTCTACTTACTTGTTGTAAATCAAAAGGTACTTTGTCCAATTAGAAAATGAATAAAGAATAATTGGGTTGAATGTGAAAACACAAGGATGGGTTCCCCCACTGATTAAATGGCTCGACCTGGTGAGGCGAGACTTTGTGAGAAAAAAATGAAGGGTGCCCCCCCAAGGGTGGTTCTTTGTGTAGGTGGGTGAATGGTGGATTGTATTGTAGATGAGAAACTAATATTGGAGGATATGAGGGGCCAATGAAAATGCTGAGGTGAATTTAATAGAACCAATCAAAAACTTGTGAAAATCTGGGAGTCCATGGGTGTTTGAACTAGCAATATGATGAGAAGACGTATGAGGTTTATTCTTAGACCTATGAACTAATTCGATTCCCATGCTATAGGATAAAGCAACATGGGTGTCAATTTTTCTAAAGGAGCTAAAAGTTAAGACAACCCATGTGGGTAAGAAACTACTAGAAAACAACAATCTGATGCAAGTGGAACTGGGTGAAGTTGCCTTGGTACCGAGAAATGTTATCCTAAAGGAATATGTAAACTAATGATACTAGTAAATGAAATTATTAGCAGAGGGAGTGACTACATGCCATTTTTTAAGTATATACCTTAAGGGGCCATGGAATAGTCCTAAAGTAAAGTGATGTGAACCTGTCAATAAGTACCTGCACAAAAAAACCAAACACTTGAAGTGAAAAATACCTGAAAGTAAAGAACTTTATATAGGAACTTGGAACAAAATGATAGTGAGCAAGTGTACTTGTAACCTAGGTTCCGAGATAGGGAGTCTCGAGGAAGGAATGTGAAAAATTGAATGGATCATAACATTGTGTATAATGAAAAATGGTGATCCCAGTGGCGCAAATGGTTTAAAAAAGAAATATTTTGAGCTCTCGTATGGGTTCAACGAAGTTTGTAATTGGGCCATATAAATGGTAGTGGGGATCTCCATGCCACCTCATTTGTTCTTGAGGTGACGTGGATGAAGTAGTTCAATGTATCCCATGTGTTTCCATTGTCCCTTGTACAAGCATCAACTAGTTGATTCGAGTATCAAGAGAGCTAGGTAAGGGGTCTCGACCTCCTCTTCATTTTGGCACATTTAATTTTCTATGTAGGATGGTACAGTGTAATGTACAACCCCTTTTGAGGGAGACCATAAAATCCATATGGGTGATCAGAAGATACCCATGCACATTAGTGTGACTATATTCCAGTCGCTCGCATCGTATAACACAATTTTCGACTGCACAATTGTGCTAAGGTTAGTGTGACTGCAAGTTGATTGCCTGCGTTGATCAGAATGATTGCAAACTTAATAGTCACACTGGTCAACATGGGTAGGTGAGTGATAGACACGCAGTGGCTTCACACGACTGTTTTGTGAATAGTTGTGTTGATAGCATGACTTTTAAAGAAATAGTCGTGCAACCATAATCAATGAAATTATTCAAGAAATAGTCGCACAACCATAATCCAGACAATTATTCAAGAAAAAAGTCACGTGAACCACATACAAAATGAAAATTGATGATTTTTTTCATGGGTTGAGTGACTAACTAACCCTTGTGTGTGTATATTATGATGCTATGAGATACCATTATGCCTATTTGGTGGAAAGAGAGGGATTGGGATTCCCTCCATATTGCAATGATGGCTAATGTAGCGACTAGATTTGAGATGACCAAATTTGGCCTTCTTAAATTTATCCAGTGTGCTCTACTACGCTTTGATGAGGAGCTTCTTAACTTTTCGGTGCCTATGTGGAGGATGTTGGCTATGTTTTAATTCTTTGCGTGACTAAAACCACACAATTTTTTGCATCAAACACAGTGGGGGGGGCATTTGGGGGCACAACCCCCAATTTTTTTTGGGCAGTTTTTGCATTCATTTTTAGCGTTTTCAGCACACAGTTTTCTCTTTTGGCGGTTGTGTAGTGCATGGGAATATTTGTGGATTAACCCATGGTATTATAATTTTGATTAAGGAATTAGGGTTGTAGTCTAATCCATGTCAATGGATTAGGGTTTTTGGATGTCGGGGAGTCCTATATATATTGTATTGTAAACAATGAAGTCTAATGATGATGCATAAGAATTAGAGGTGAAGATCTAAACATGTTGTTGTTTTTCTCGGTTTTGGTTTTGAGGGTAAATCTATGTGTATATGTGTGTGCATTGCATAATTGTAAAAGGTTTAAAAATTATATTTGGTATCAGAGTGGTTATTGGATTTAGAGAGACACCTTTTTGGCTACGGGTTTGGCTCAGGTATGTGATAAACCTTGTTATAGTGGAGCTCTGTGGTATCGATTCGTATGGTGAAAAGTAATGGCGAGCAACTCAAAAATAGAGATTGAGAAATTTAACGGGAAATTTTTTGAGTTGTGGAAGCTCAAGATGGAAGCTCTGTTGGTAGAAAAATATCAACGGGTCACTATGGATTCATGTAATACACCTATACGAATGTTAAGAAAAGACTGGGCAAAGTTAAATCAAAAGGAAACAATTCGATTTTATCTCTCAGATTCAATATTACTAAATGTGTCAGGGGAAGCTACAACCAAGGAGTTATGAAATAAGTTAGGGGATTTGTATCAATCTAAGTCCCTAGTAAACATATTTTTCCTATAGAATAAGTTGTACAACTTGAGGATGAAAGATGGAGACTTGATGACAGAGCATGTGAACACCTTCAATAATGTAGTAAGTCAATTATTGTATGTTGAGATATTAATATTTCTAGTGTATTAGTTTATTGTTCTCTTTACTAGAATCATGGGATAGTTTGGTTGTGGCCATAGGTAGTAATGCAACTACTTTAAGTTTCGATGATGTGGTCTCATCCTTGTTGTTGGAGGAGACGAGGTGGAAAAACATGGAAAGCCAGAGTACAAATTCCTTATTTACAAGAGAATGCTCCCAAGAAATAAATAGAGATAATTCCTCAAGTGTGAGATCTAAATTGTAAGTTTTAAACCTGCGAATTAAAGCAATGCATATATATTCTTAAGCAATACAGAAATTAATCAATGGCTCATACACATAATACACAGAGATCTTTACCGAAAACCCTCGACCGGGAAAACCTTTCTTTTTCATTATATCGAATTTCACCATTCGCCATACAATATATACAATGTTTTTAGGTATTCCGTAGATACCAAAACCCTAATCCCTTAATCCGGGATTAATTTACAAATCAGCTAAAAATAGCAAAAACCGCCCCCCAAAAAAATTTCGGGGCGTTGCGCCGAACCCCATCGGCCCCGGGCTACGCTCGGTGCCGAACGCTGCGCGTACTCGGGGCGCTGCCCCGAACCCCGTCAGCCCTGGGCTACCGCCTGGTGCCGAACGCTGCGCGTAACCAGGGGGGGCATACCTCCCCCCCCCTGGGACCCCCCTAGGAAGCGCCCGACGCAACGGCAGAGCCCTAGGTGAAGGGATCGTCAGACGCAGTCGTCGTATCTGACGCACCCACACACACACACATGCAAAGAATATAACACATACCCAACATAAATCTAGGGGAAGATCTAAATCTCTTAGAAAATTTGTAAAGGCATGTTGGAGATGTGGAAAAGAAGGGCATTACAAGAAACAATGTAGATCCAAAAGTGTTGAGAGATGTATGGGATATGATGATGCCTCTTCTACAGGATCAAAAACCTCCGCAGATAAAGGAGGGGACATGTACTTGTCATACTCAACCACACATGTAGATCATGATGCATGGTTAGTCGAATTAGATGCATCCTTTCATATGGATCCTCATAGGGAGTGGTTTTTTGAATATGAAAGGTATGATGGGGATGATTTTTTTCTAAGATATGAATCCAAAGCCAAAATCATAGGACTAGGAAAAGTTAGGTTGAATCTCATGGATGGTAGGATTAAAACACTCCCTTATGTTATGCACATCCTGGGATTGGACAATAATTTTATTTCTGTAAGCAAGTTGGATGATGCAGGTGTAAAAATAATGTTTGAAAAGGAAACCTACAGGATGGTTCAAGGGGAAATGGTGTTGTTGAAGGGAGCTCAGATTGGAACTCTGTATAAGCTATTGGGAAGCACTATTAGTGACGGGTGCAAATTTTTTTTTGTTCTTGAGATTGGAGTTGAAGAAGTAAAAAATAATACAGTCTTTGGAGAAAATACTATGTTGTGGCATCAAATACTGGGGCATATCAGAAAGAAGGGCCTTCAAGTACTACACGGTAAAGGTATGGTTGAAGGTATGTCAAATTTCTTTCTGAATTTTGATTTCTATGAACATTTCTTATATGAGAAGCAAAACCGTGTAAGATTCTCCCCTAATATTATGAGGGTAGAGGGAATATTACAGTTGGTGCACAATGATGTGTTTATAGTTTAGGGTTTAGGGGATTCTCCTCATTTATAGACAATTTCTCAAGGAATACATGTATTTATTTCCTGAGGAATAAATTTGATGTCTGTGTCAAATTTAAAGAGTTTAAGGATCTTGTGGAGAATCATACAGGGAAGATAATTAAGGTGTTGAGGATAAATAATGGTGGAGAATTCTACAGAAATGAATTCTGTAAGAAATGCGGTATAGCAAGGAAGCATACTACTCCATACACACCTCAACAAAATGGAGTTGCAGAAAGGAGGAAGAAGATGTTGATGAAAAAATCAAGGAGCATACTTAGTGGTGTCGGGTTAGGACATGAATTTTGGGTAGAGGCAGTAGGTATTGCATGTTACCTGGTCAATCAATCACCCTCATAAACGTTGGATGATAAGACTAAACATGAAGTATGGACTGGTAAAAAACTCTCTCTTACACATCTTAGGGTATTTGGCTTTGATGCCTATGTAGATGCTCCAAATAAAAATAGAAGTAACCTAGATAAAATGATGAAAAGTGTATCTTTATTGGCTATAAATATGGTTTGAAAGGTTATAAGATTTGGAACCCATAAACTAAGAAGGTAGTGTATATTCAATATGTGGTATTTAGAGATATCAAAGATGTTTCCAAACAATAATTCCTAGACAGGGAGGAAGATCCAAATAAAATAGAGTTTGAATTGAAGGATAATGAATTAGACTCTACAAACGAATATGAATAATAATAAGAAGAACCTCATACTACGGTATTGATGAGATAAATTAAGGAAAGAAGGAAATCAAAAAGGTATACTTCACCTTATTTTTTCTCTAATTTTTCTTTGTTTATTACTGATGATGATCCTAGAACTATTAGGGAGGAAGTGGATACAAAGGATGGAAAACTATGGAAAAAGACATGGTTGAAGAAATGGAAGCTTTGGACAAAAATGAGGCTTGAGATATAGTGGAGTTGATGGTTGGAAGAAATCCCATTGGAAGAAAATGGGTATTTAAGAACAAGTTGAATGTAGAAGGAAAAGTGAAGAAATACAAAGCTCGGTTAGTAGCCAAAGGTTATTCCCAGGTAGAGGGAATTGACTTTGGCGAAATTTTTTCTCGTGTTGCCAAGTTAACTTCTATTACATTTGTTTTATTTGTTGCCACTACTCTTGATTTTGAAGTAGAACATTTGGATGTGAAGACAACATTCCTACATGGGGATCTGGAAGAAGAAATATACATGAAGCAACCATAAGGTTTTGCAGTGAAGGGAAAGAAAGAGTTGGTATGTAGGCTGACAAATTCCATCTATAGATTAAAGAAACCACCAAGGATGTGGTATAAAAAAATTGATACGTATATGTTGGGACTTGGATTCACAAGGAGAAAATTTGATCATTGCATGTATTCCAAATTAGTCGGTGATCATCTTTTTTATTTGGTCTTGTATGTGGATTATAAGTTGCTAATAGGAACCAGCAAGGAGATTATCCAAGATGTGAAAAATCAATTGTCCTCTAAATTTGACAGGAAGGATCTTGATGCTGGAAATTTCATTTTGGGCATGGAAATTAAAAGAGATCGGGAAAAAAAGAAACTCTGGTTAAATAAGAGGAAATTCATTGAGACAATATTGCAGAGTTTTAATATGCATAAATGTAGACCGATCTAGGTTCCTATTCCTGTAGGTGTAAAGTTATTGGTAGATCAGTGTCCCAATGCACACGAAGAGGAAGAGGACATTTTCCCATGTTTCGTATTTTAGTGCAATTGGTAATTTGATGTATGCAATGGTCTATACTAGATAGGACATTGCACATGCAATGGGATTTTTGAGCAGGCTTATGTCAAAACCTGGGAAGGAGCATTATACAATAATAAAGAGGGTTTTCAAGTATTTGCATGGCACTACTAGTTATGGATTGTGCTACCAAGGAACACCAGGATTGGATAGAGTGTTGGAAATACATGGGTTCATTGATAAAAACTGGGTTGGAGATATGGATTGAGGTGATATACAAGTGGGTATGTGTTTAAACTATTTGGAGGAGCAATCAGTTGGATGAGCAAAATGAAATTTGTAGTGGCACCCTCAACTACAAAATCATAATACATGGAAACCACTCATGTAAGCAAGGAAGTAGTATGGTTACAAAGATTGTGTTTAGGAATTGGATTGGTATAACAAGTTGTAAGGATAGATTGTGATAATCATATTGCAATATTCCTGGAAAAGAATCCATCTTATCATTCAAAGAAAAATCATATTGATGTTCAATATCACTTTTTAAGAGGCATGGTTGAAGACAAGAAGGTGTTGCTGATGAAGGTGGAAACTTTGAAGAATTTTGTAGATTCATTGACAAAGTATGCGAGCACTAAGAATTTCTCTAGGTGTAGAGAAGCAGCGGGCATTGCTACCCTGGATTGTTTATTATGTAATCTTGTGACCCCATGTATGCAAAAAAAACAGTAAGTAAGAGAATTTTGGGTATGTGTTATATTCTTTGCAGGACCAACCCCATGCACTTCATTTCATTGGTGCAGTGGGGGCGATAGCCCCCCCTGTCATGGGTTTGGGGGAAGAGCCCCCAATTTTTTTTTGGGTAGCTTTTGTGTCTATTTTTTATCCGTTTTCAGCACACGATTTTCACTTTTGGAGGTTTTTTGGTGCATGGGTGGATTTGTGTCTGAGCCCACGGTTTTCTAATTTTGCTTAACGAATTAGGGTTCTAGTCTAATCCAGGTTAATAGATTAGGGGTTTTGGATGCTGCAGGATCATATATATATATATATATATATATATATATATATATATAGTATTGTAAACAATGGAGTATAATGATGGCGATTAAGAATTAGAGGAGCAACTCTAAACATGTTGTTTGTTTTTCTAGTTTGAGTTTCTAGGGTAAATCTCTGTGTATATGTGTGATTGCAATTGTTTTATTTTCTGTTTTTAAGAATTTGTGTGTGCATTGCATTATTGTAAAAGGTTTAAAAATTACATAGGCCCCTCCATTGGGTGTTTGAGGTTCAAGTCCAGATGGTGGATATGTCAGCAAAGGATGGAATCAATTTCTTGAGGAGACTCTCCATTTGGGGAGAGGTTCCCAAGGTGATGATCCACATGGATGGGGGACCACTATACATACTTTGGCTGACTAATATTGTGATCGTCATGATGCGATTACAAGAAGGATGATATGGGTTTTGTGGATTCAGGATTTGATTCCGCATGTGTTGGCCACGCTGGCGGTTAGGATATACGGATCCTTGGTCACCCAAATGATTACTGGGGCCTATATGACGATCATGGAGTGCGTGCACCATGATCGTCACTACGTATGTGCCCTCCTCATGAGGGAGGTAATGTTCTCATAGTTGACATGGTGTGTACAAAGGCTTGATGGAGAATTAACATTTGGTTCTGTGTTATGTAGTTTTTTATTCAAGTGGGTGGGGCTCTTGCACCCACATATTATACTGGTAGTGGTTGGGTCAACCTAGCCACATATGAGATGATGGATAGACTTGTTGGTCTAGGAGGTTAGCCAACCAATGGGGCACTACTTTAATATGGATTTCTAGGGTTTTTGGAGGCAGACCCTACAGATCGTCATGTAGTACTCTTATGACAATATGAACTACTGGCATGATCTCGAGATTCCCCCTGGTAGGTGTGGGATTGCCGATGTGAGTATTTATTTATGTGTTGCATTTCTACTATTTTTTATGTTTTTACATATGTTTTTGATTATTTGATATATTACTGATAGGTATTTATGTTTGTGATTGCATATTTTGGACCATTAGGGTGAGAGATTCCTATGGTGAGAGTTATTCCAACGCCGGTGAGGGAACCAACAATAGTAGGCTGAGTGAGACTTTCAAGATTTGGATGACATCGAGGCCGTTATGATGTAGAGGTTGGGTCATCATAGCCACCACATGTGGATCCAGTAGGTGGGGGAGCCTTAGAGAGAGAGATGAGGATCTAATATCATCTAGATTATCTGAGGTGATGTTTTGATTGAAAATTGCGTGGATTGCTAGACATGAGATGGATATTTAAAAAATGGGACACATAAATAGAAAGGACCGACCCTCACTACATTCATACTTGCATATCATATACAAAATGTGGGCACTACCCCTATACATACCATGTACAAAAAATGTGGGCCTCACCCATATAGATAGGGATATACAAAAGTGGGCCTTGCCTGTACATACTAATATGCCACCCCTAAGGTGGCCCAGGCTCCGTGAACCCCCCAGCTGGGGGCTCCCCACCAACTAGAGGCACTCCGCCAGCTAGGGTCCTCATCTACCCAAAAACATCTGCACCTGCCACCGCATCCCGTTGTACTAGAGGGTGCCAATCAGGGTCAAGGCCTATGCAGACTTCCAACACCTCCTCATCCCGCACCTCTATTGATACACACACACACACACACACACACACACACACACACACATTTATTTTTGATGTCTCATGATGATGTAATTTGTGTGACATGATGTTTACATTTATGATGATATGATTATGTTCCTATATTTCTTTATGATACATGTTGTTGATGTGATGATGAAAAAACATATATATTTTTATAGATAGACTACTCATGATAAAAAATGCTTTGATTAATGCGACATATGCCTGTCTAGAATTTCATTTTCAATGTGATTTGCAACTTGGTTATCACTTCTAGGAATATATGTGAATGTAATATTGGATTGAAAATTATATGATAGAAGTTTAAATTGTAGGTATTTTCTAAACAAGCAAGGGTCATGAACATGGTAGAAAGTGTTTAACTGCATAACAACAAGCTGAGAATCCAAGAATAGACCAAAATGGAAAATGTGAAGGTGAGCGACATCAACCAGAAGGCCGATCAAACCAACATACTTTGGTTGTTTATTCATCATTAGACCTAGGCACACATTGCTATAGTGAATCAATGTATGTGAAGTTGAATAAATGGACCAAGCCGCCTAAGTGAGATTTCGAGTCCATTGAATAACACTATCAACAAAACTCATGTGATATGCCAACGATTGATTCATTTGGTAAAGTAACAAGGGAAAGTTATAAAAAATGTGATTTTTTTTTTATGCGTGTGTAAAAAATATTAAAAAATCTACTTGAGGGTAAAACTTATTCAAGTATAAACCATTGATAGGGTATTTGAGGAGGCTGCCTTTAGGGTGAGCAAGAATGTATGCCCTATTTGTGAAGCAGTGTTTGAGGATGAAAGGGCCATGCCAAATGGATTCAAACTTTCCATTGCCTAAGGTATCGTGGGGGATATCATAAGAAAAGACAAGGTTTCCCTCATTAAAGGAATGAGGTTTGAGTTGGTGATAAAAAGCATGGTCTGTGCACATTTTAGTGGCCTCATTGTGTTGCAATGAGGATTGACGGTCTTCATCAATAGTTTTTAATGAGATGAGGTGTTGTTCGAGGAGAGTGGTATCCAGTGGTAGTTCAACTATTGTTCGAGGAGAGTGCTATCCGATAGTAATTCGATCGTTGTTCAGAGTGTTGGGATCTCGATGTACCCAATGGGAAATACTACTTCTACCCCATGGATGAGGTTGAAGGGGGTAAAACCTATGTTGGTTTTTGACGAGCATGATTATTTCCTATTTCAAAGGCTCATCTTTGGCACATTTTTCCACCATAAAATGACTTAATATTTGCTTTTGACCATATTTAATAGTAACTCATGGGTATTTTGCATGTTGCTTAGTGAATGTGTGTTGAGGTGGATTTTTGTGTCTAATGTTCCTTTTTGCTCTAATGTTTTGGCCAAAGATATGTTTTCCTCCAAGCAGGTCAAACTTCAGGAGTAAGGGGCTCCAACACCCTAGAAACAAGGGATTTTGTCTCCCTCAAAGCACTGCCAGCCAAGGATCAAGGGACATTGTCCGCACCTACCTCCAAGAGCGCTCCCTATGCATTAATTACCACTCCTCATTAGCAACAGTTGGAGATACATGTGTAATGAGACCAGATCCCTCATTTATTTAATTCTCTCTTTGATTTAGGAAGTTTGGTAGAACTCTTAAGCTATATATAGAACTCTAGTCTAGGAGAGAAGGGGAGAGATATATAGAGATTTTTTGGAGAAGTGTTGTAGGGGGACCTTGTGAACACATTTGTTGAGAACTCAGAGCCTTCTTGCTCTTGATGTATTACTGATATTCATGAAATAAATATAGTTTTTCTTTTAGTCCATTAAAGTTTCTTTTAGGCTCCTTGTGCTTCTTGGATAGGGCACATCCAAGAGGGCTCAAGGACCCTGTTACAATTTCTATAGTTTTCATGCATGTTTGGATAGTATTTTATTCTCTTTGAAGTTTAATATAACTTTGCATGATTAATTCCATCTTTTGTTAAAGTTATCCCTGATTATCTAGTCACAACATGCATCTTGTAGAAATGTTCAATAGCAGTTTAGAGAACTCTTAGGTGCTTCTTGAGGCCAAGAACCTCATATTCAATTCATTTATTTATAGTCTAACTTTGTTCATGATTTTAAATACTTGCACTACCTTTTTTAACTTCATCTTGCTTCTTGTAGGATTTTCTTGTAGAAACTATATATTTCTTGTAGAAGCTGCACAGTTCCTGTAGAAATATCCTATAGGCTTATTTCAACTTCAAATTTTGACTTCGCTTAATCTTGTTTTCACGAAATCATCAATAAACAATAAAAATACATTTAGATTGTTATTTATCAAAGGGTTAGACAATTAACTTGTTTTATTCATGCGCTAGTGTAACTTTACTTCAGTGACAACTTTATTTCATAACTTAGATTGAATTCATCTTTTTTCTCTCAGTTTGATCTTCTTGATCCAGTGTTCCTTACTGGCATTATAATAAGTTCTTTCCATGCAATCTAGATTAGCTGTGATTTCAGATTGGTTTGTTTCCTTCAAGCAATAGTTTAGAGATGCTTGTTGTTAGTTTATTTTCCTGCACATTTTCAACCTTTGATCAATTCTAGACCTTTTCTACCAATGAGTGCATACTGCATACATAGTGCATAACACCTCTTAAGTTTGTACAAACCCCAGGTTGACAAATTAAGTTAGGATGCCAAGGGTACAATAAATTATTTATGCTATTCCTAGGTGTAAGTTTTAAACCTGTGAAGTAATGCAATGCATATATATTCTTAAGAAAAATAATTTTAATCAATGGCTCATACACATAATACACATAGATTTATATCGGAAACCCTCAACCGGGGAAAACCTTTCTTATATTCATTATATCAAATTTCACCATTCACCATACAATATATACAATGTTTTTAGGTATTCCGTAGATACCAAAACCCTAATCCCTTAATCTAGGATTAATTTAGAAAACTGCTAAAAATAGCAAAATCTGCTAAAACTAGCAAAAACCGCTAATCTCCATTCCCAGAATGAAGTTAGCAACACCAAGATCCTTCATGTCAAATTTGGAGGATAGCTGTGATTTCACCTCCTTGATAACATCCATGTTATTTCCTACCAACAACATGTCATCAACATACAACACTACATAAATGAAGTGATTGCCAACCTGCTTGGAATATACATAGTGATCAGCCCTGCTTCTCACAAATCCCAATCCAAGGATGTATGTGTCAAACTTTTGGTACCACATCCTAGGTGATTGCTTTAGAACATATAGTGACTTCTTTAGCTTACAAACAAACTCTTTCTTTCCCTTCACTACAACACCTTCTGGCTGCTTCATGTAGATTTCTTCTTCTAGATCCCCATGTAGGAATGTTGTCTTCACATCCATCTCTTCCACTTCAAGACCAAACGCATCAACAATAGATAAAATAAATCTAATAGAATTTAACTTAGCAATAGGAGAAAAAATCTCACCAAAGTCAATTCCGTCTACCTGGGAATAACCTTTTGCTACTAATCGAGCTTTGTATTTCTCCACTTTACCTTGTTCATTAAACTTCTTCTTAAACAACCATTTGCTACCAACATATTTTCTTCTAGCTGGAAACTCAAATATATCCCATGCCTCACTCTTATCCAAGGCATTCATTTCTTCAACCATGGCCTTCTTCCATAGTTTACTATCCTCTGAATTCACAGCTTCCCTAACAGTTCTGGGATCATCATCAGTAATAGATAAAGCAAAATTGGAACGGAAATCAGGTAGACTATACCTTTCTGGTTGCCTTCTATCTCTCACTGATCTCCTCAATACATGGGTATGGGGTTCTTCTTCTTCTTCTTCTGCTTCCTCTTCTTCAGATGATTCAGATTTTGCATCATCCAACTCCAGCTCTATTTTCTCAGGTTCGTCTTGCGTTGGTAGGAATTCCTGTTTGGACACATCTTTTACCTCTTTGAAAACAACATCTCAACTGTAAACAATATTCTTGGTTTATGGGTTCCAAAGCTTATAACCTTTCACACCATATTTATAACCAATAATGATACAATTTTCAGCCTTTTTTATCCAGCTTACTCCTATTTTCCTTTGTAACATGTACATAAGCATCGCAACCAAACACTCTAAGATGTTGAAGAGAGGGTTTCTTTCCAGACCATACCTCGTGTGGAGTTTTAACATCCAACGCCAATGAAGGTGATCGATTGACCAGGTAACATGTTGTACCCACTGCCTCTGCCCATAATTCCTGTCCTAACTCGACACCGTTGAGCATGCTCCTTTCTTTTTCCATAAGTGTCCTGTTCATCCTTTCTACAAATCCATTCTGTTGAGGAGTGTATGGAGTAGTCTTCTGCCTTGCTATACCACACTTCTTACAAAATTCTTTGAATTCATTTCCGCAGAATTCTCCATCATTATCTGTTCTCAATACCTTTATTTTCTTCTCTGTCTGATTTTCTACCAGAGCCTTAAACTCTTTAAATTTATCAAATACCTCAGATTTCTTTCTAAGAAAATAAATCTATGTGTTCCTTGAGAAATCATCTATGAATGAACCATAATACACAGATTTACCTAGGGATGGAACAAGAACAGGTCCAAACACATCATTGTGTATCAACTCTAAGATCCCCTTTGCTCTTGTAGCACCAGATGGGAATCTTACTCGATTCTTTTACCATATATGCAATGTTCACAGAAATAAAAATCCAGAGTGCAATTAGACATACCTTCACCGTATAGTGTTCGAAGGCCCTTTTCTCCAATATGCCCCAGTCTTTGATGCCACAACATGGTCTTCTTTTTTGGGACAATATTGGTCTTGTCTCCTTCATTTATCTTCTTAGGGACAACATAACTGTTACACCCATTAGTATAACTGCTTCGCAATAACTTGTACAAAATTCCACACCGAACTCCCCTCATCAACACCATTGCTCCTCGTACCATTGCAAGTTCCCTTTCCAAATACAATATCCACTCCTTCATCATCCAACTTGCTTACATATATTAGGCTCCTGGCTAATTTTTGAATGTGTAGAACCCCAGGGAGAATTCTAATCCTTCCATCTTTTAGCAGTAACTTAACCCTTCCACGTCCCATGATTTTTGTTGTTGAGTCATTTGCTAGGAATACATCACCACCATCATATTTTTCATATTCATAGAACCACTTCCTGTGAGGAGTCATATGGTATGATGCACATGAGTCGATCAACCATACATCATGGTCTGCATATGTACCTGTAGATGCTAGGTAAACATCACCTCCTTCCTCAATGGAGGTTTTCTCCTTTGCGGAAGATGTACTATCAGATCCCTTTGGTTTATCAACCTTATTAGACTTGCAATATTTCTTATAATGCCCTGTTTTACCACACTTCCAACATTTCCTCAAAGATTTTCCTAGAGACTTAGATCTACCTGTAGATTTAGATCCCCCCCCCCCAAGATTTACTAGGATTCCTGTCTTGGGTATGACCTCTTACAAATAAATCATATGTTCTATGATCATCCATGATTTTCCGCCTCATCTCTTTAGATAACAAGGATGAAACTACATCCTCATACTTCAATGTAGATTGAGTGGTACTACCAATTGTTACAACTAAATTATCCCAAGAGTCTGGCAAATAACATAACAAAGTAATACACTTATCTTCTTCTGCAATCGTAATATTAACATATATGAGTTGACTTACCAGAGTATTAAAGGCATTTAGATGTTCTGTCATAGAATCTCCATCTTCCATCCTAAGATGATACAACTTCTTTAGAAGAAATAAGTTGTTTACCAGGGACTTTGATTGATACAAATTCCCTAACTTATTCCATAGTTCCTTGGCTGTAGATTCTCCTGAGACATTCAACAACACTGAATCTGCCAGGCAGAGTCAAATAGTACTCCTTGCTCTTCTGTCCAACTTCTCCCAATATTCCTTTGACATACCAGTAGGTGGTGTACTAGTAGTTTGTGTACTAGTAGGTTGTGTACCAGTAGCGTGTGTGCTAGTAGATGGTGTACCAGGATCCACAACAATCCATTGTTCTTTGTCTACAAGAAGGTCCTCCATCTTGAGCTTCCATAGCTCAAAGTTTTTACTGTTGAACTTCTCTATCTCTATTCTAGAAGAGCTCACCATTCCTCTTTATACACTAGAATAACCACTTCAAAAGCTCCCACTAAACCCAGGTTTATCATAGACCCAAGATAAACTTGATCTATCAAGATCGAGCCAAACCCTCAACAACAAAGGTGTCCCTCTGAAGCCAAAAATGAGCTCTGATACCACATGTAAGTTTTAAACCTGTGAAGTAAATCAATGCATGTAGATTCTTAAGAAAAACAAAAATTAATCAATGGCTCATACACGTAGTACACAAAGATTTATATCGGAAACCCTCAATCGGGGAAAACCTTTCTTATTTTCATTATATCGAATTTCACCATTCACCATACAATATATAAAATGTTTTTAGGTATTCCGTAGATACCAAAACCCTAATCCCTTAATTCAGGATTAATTTAGAAAACCGCTAAAAATAGCAAAAACCGCCCAAAAATAAGTAAATTTCAGGGCACCACCCCGAATGTCGCGCGTAACTAGGGAGGGCCATACTTGGCCCCCCCTGGGAAGCGCTCAGTGCACATGACACAAAGAGCACTATTAGAGGGATCGTCAGACGCAGTTGTCGAATCTGATGCACCCACACACACACATGCAAAGAATATAACACATACCCAACACTACGGTCATCACTTTTTGGCGACGTTGTCGGGGAGGTGCTGAAGTCTGCATGTTATTTTCTTTTTGTTTTCTTTTGTATGACTTGGAGAAGTAAAAAAGGATACCTCAGTCACAAGGTGAACTTCACTATATAATTTTTGTAGTGTAACAACCCAAGTGCTTTCACTTCACGTGAGTATTGATAACTCCTTGTTACACTCTCTTTTTGCATTATATATTAGAGAAAAAATAGTTTTTCACTTTCTTTTTGATTTCATGAATTACTAGACCTAGAGATAGGAAATAATTTTTTTTCCAAAAAACCCCACCACAAAAACAGGACCAAGCAATCTAGAGATTGGTCCTGAAACACTATAAAGTTTCTTGGAAAGGGAAGATATATAATTTGAAAATATTTTAGAAGAGTTCCAGTCTCCCTCACCTCATGCCATGGCTGGTGAAGAAGAGATGGTAGAATTTTTTGTGTTGCCTATTCAGAACAAGATGAAAAACAATAATCCTTCTGCATTACCTCATTTTCATGGGCTCGTTTCTAAAGATCTTGACACTTTCTGGTTTGAGTTTGCAGTTATGTGCAGGCCATATGATTATACCACTAATGAAAAGAAGCTTAAAATTTTTCCTTCCACCTGGAAGGATTCATCTCTAAGATGTTTTATGAGGTTGGAGGAAAATAGTATCACAACTTGGGATCAAATGAAAATACCTTCAGTAAAATATATAGAGACTGTTTTAGAGAAAGAGATACAAGGGATGATATTTTCAGAATGACACAAGGACCCAATGAATATCTAGAAGGCTTTGAATAGGGATTTCAACTAAGCTACAAGAGAGCTCAAAATTGCACTCTGAACGAAGCCTCACTCAAACTTGTCTTACTCAGAGGAGTAAGAGAAGATATAATGGAAACATTGAATCTCCTATCCAATGGATATATCTATCAGTTGGACTATGGTGATATCAAAATAATATTCAAGAAACACTCAAGGTCCTCCAGAAATAAAGGTAGAAGCAATAGAGGTTTGGCATCTCAATCTTATAACCCTACAACTCATATAAATAATGAATTAGGAGGGTTAATAAAGGTAATGCAAACTGATATTTTACACTCTTTAGCCATGCAAATGGATACTATGCATATTAATAAGAAACATGAGGAAGCAAAGAAGGCATTGGCTATCTAATGTCCCAAATGCACTAAAAAACATCCTAGAAATGAGTGCCCTTTATACCTTATAAATGTTTGTGGTATTTGTGAAGAAATTAATCCAACTAACAAGTGTATTTATTTTCCATCATTGAAATCTACATTTTAAGGAGTAGAGGAGAATGTGGAATCACTATACTTCATCAATCAAAGGAGGCATGGAACACCAAGACCATTCCAAATAGGTTTGAACGTCAATCCTTCTAAAAAATTTTGTGCACATAATTCTCAAATGTCTCCTCAACCATGGTACAACCCATCTCCTTGGACGAACCCAAATCCTTGGTAGTACCAAGGATCTCCAATCCCTCCTCCATACCAATATTTTCCTAGCATGCCACAAAATCAATGGAGTCAACCTCCAAAAGGATGGAGGCCACAAAATTTTCAACTTGCATTACTGCCTCCTCCTCAACCTAAAAACACTACTCAAATAATTTTCCTCCTAAACAACCTCATCTACCTACTCAACCTGTGACAAATCCAAACAAAAAACAAGTTCAACCTATGTACAACAATGATATAACTTATCAGACTTAATCTTTGGAACTACAAGAGATAAATATTAGATCAGGAAAGATCTTACAACAACAACCCAAGATCATAGAAAATACATAATCTGAGAAAGAAGATATTACATTACCCCAACCACAAACTCCTCCTTACCCTGAAATATTACAAGAAAAGAAAACATATACATTTGGGGGAAAATAAGTTTTAGGAGAACTTAAGAATTTGTGCATAAGATACCTCTTTTACAAGTCCTCAAAGATGTTCCCATTTTCAATAAATATGTCAAGGAAGAATGCATTATAATACTAGGGAGGAGAAGAAAATATGCCCCTACCATAAATGTTATAGGACAATTAGCTGACCTTATGCTTTGAAAGTTTATTATACCTAAATACTTGGATCTAGGAAGTCCTCTAGTAAATGTACACATCAACAACACTTTGATCCGGAATACTCTTATTGATCTAGGGGTTGCTATCAATGTTATGACTAAAGATACTATGCTAAGACTCAACCTTCAAATATTTTTAAGAGATACCATGTTAGATAGGTGTTTTGGATGATTTTTGAATAAGTTTTGGTATCTGCGCCATAATAAGTCAAAGAATAAAAGACAGTTAGAAGATGGACCATAGCGCACGATGAGAGCAGACTTTAAGGAGTCAAAGTGCGTGATAAGAAGAAATGCGACGAAGCAACGCGTAAAGGCAGAAAACAATTATAAACCATTAGGATTTTTGGGACATTTTGTCCACTTTGTAACCGCATTGTAACATGCTTAGCCCTATTTTTTATGTATAAATATGTAAAGGGTGGGATAGATAGAGGTTGATCTTTTTTTTAACAGTTCGTGAATGGGAGTTCAGTCTATGCTAGATTATTTTGGTTTAGTGTGCAGATGTATGACTGAGGTTTCCGTGGGTAGGCTCGCACTGCAACAAAACGACTAGGAAGGTTTGGGGTAATGTTTACTGTAGAATATTTTTGTAAACGAAGTGAACAACTGTAAGAATATTATGAATGAATGAATAAGAAGACTGTCGTTGTGGACATAGCCCAGATTGGGGTGAACCACGTTAAAAATCTTGTCTTGATGTGATGTAAGCTATGTTTCTGATGATGGGTAGTGTGTGTGTGTGTGTGTGTGTGTGTGTATGTGTGTTGAATGCTTAGAAGTAGGAACATGTTACTGATATTGCAAAATGATGATAAAGGCTTAGTATTATGATTATGTCTATGTTGTTATAATGTCACACACTAAAGTAATTGATAAATGAACAAATGTTAAGTAAAGTGATGTTGCGCACATGGTATGTTGCATGCTAAGTAACTGTTAACTAATGGAAATTGTGCACATGAGTAGATGGTTAGTAAGAATAGGTTGAATTCTTCACTTCCCCTCATCACTATAGAAAATTGGTTCCTGCAGCCCCTCTAGATGTCTCGGTTGAGAGTTTACTTGCTTGCAGGTGATGCTGAAAGGGACGATGTATAAGGGTTTTGTTGGTATGTTATATTTTAACCTTGGGTCTACCCACTACACGCCAACAAATTTTTCCATTGCTGTGACCACGATTGTAACCGCGGGGAATGTTCTGGAGGCCGAACAAGTAAGAGATCACAAAATGGATAGAGAGGAAGCATCGAGAATTTTCTAGAGAACATAATAGGAACCCAAGGCTCAACGATGAACAATGGTTGCAAATTTATGCATTCACAGATCCACATGAAATATTCTTTGGTGAATTTTTGATAATTTTGTCTGAATGGTTAGAGAGGCTAGTTGAGAATGTTGGAAGATATAGATTTTAGGCTCCGGGAAACTGGACTCTTGAGCTGATCAGACGATTGAATACAATAAGTAATAAAGTATCTCATGCAGTTGATTTTTTGTTGAATAGTATACTGGGGGGCTACATTACTGAGTTTTCAATAGATTGTACCCAGTCTTATAGTGTCATAGAAAGAGAGTTTTTCAAGGGTCTGAGTAGAAGATTTGTGAACCCATTATCTACTTGGATAAAGATGTTGTTGTGCGACAAGAATGTTATGAAAATGAAATCTAATTGTTAAGCACCTCTGTGCACATAGGGGGACTGGGGGCTGACCATAGGATGGTATGAGAAGAGATGAAGTAAAGGATGAAGGAACAAATGGACTAAGGATGCTGAGAGAGAAAGCCAATGGTTTATATGGAGAGATTGGAGTATTGCGACGTGGGAAAATATTTAGGTATAGTAAGAAGGAAATTGTGGTTGAGAGAGAATAGTATCACAAAGAAGTTGAGGAAAGAGAACCCCACGTGGTTCTCCAGATAACGTCATATAGAAAAAATGAAAGAGAGAGAATGTGATCCTCAAAACAATCCAACAGAAGAAGGAATTCCATCTCAAATCAGAATCTGCGTTGAACACACGACCCCATGTGCGTCACTTGGAATTAAAGTAGGAATTGAGATTATGTTAAGAGAAATTTCAGTTAACAGAGGAATTCATAACAATAGTCATAATAGTGGAAGTATCACAATGAACTAGAGTCCGTAAACATCACCGAGGGTAAATACTACACAAAATACAATGGAATGAATAAATAATACATTGAGGATGTCTGAATTCCATGGAGTGGGGTCGGAGGACCTAGAGAAACATCTATTTGTATGTGACATGATATGGACTACGAAGAATGTACAGAATGAGGAAACGAAGATTGTGTAGTTAGCAACGAAATTCCAAAATCACGCACTGATATGGTATATGAAATACTAGACTACTACACCAGCAGGAAAATCAAGAACATTAGCAAAGATTCGACAAAATTTATAAAGGAATTTGGGAAGTCGAAATCTTAATCACAGTATATCATCGAGATGAAAGAAATTAAGCAAGTATATACTAAGTCAGTTTAGGATTTTGATCAACGGTTTAAGGATGTGATGGGTAGGCTGAAATTCTAGATTCCTAATGAACAACACAGGGAATGGTTTATTGAAGGTATATTTCCACACATTTGTTGTCCATTGACACAACAAAAAGTCACATCACAACCATAAGCTTTGGAAATTGTGATAAAGTTAGAATCATCCCCTGTAGGAGAAAGCATTGTAGGGATGACACAAGTCTAGGCACAACTAGAAACATTGAAAATCTAGTTGAAAGAGATCACTAAGGGGAAAGAAAAGCGTGAACAAGTCTAATGTATAACCCGTAAGATGGAAGGCCATCATAAAGATGAGTGCCCAACATTTGTGCAATACATGAATACAAGAGCACCGAACCCTTTAGCAGAAGGAATATGATATTATGAAATATGCAAGACATGGGGACATCATCCGACTACTTGTCGATTGTTGCAGAAGTATCAGAGTACACCTAGGAATTTGTTTTGTAATTTTTTTAGGTTTATAGGGCATGATGAGAAGGACTGTCACACGTTTGATTTAATGATAGAACACACATCATATGCCTACCAAATCCAAGAAGAAAATTCCACAGTAGAAGGAGTTCCATAGTAAAATACTCCGAGAGGATTTAATTAGGGTGGACGAGGAGGATTCGGTCGAGGTTTAGGATGAGGAGGATTCAGTAGAGGAGGAAGAGGGCAAACCATTTGTTATAACTGCATTCAATGAAGACATTTAGTGAGATACTTTTTGAATTTGTGCATGACATGCACGTATTGCAGAGCATTAGACCATGTGACAAAATATTGTCCTCAACTAATAATGAAATGGCAGGAAAGAGGGAGTCAGAACCATAACCATAACATACAAATGATAGTTGCAGGACAACGTGATGATCATCCCATATTTATAGTAGTTACACATGAAGGATCTAGAATAGGAGATGACACAACAAAAAAGGGAAAGGAAAAGATCAAGCACTAGGTAAGGAAGGGAGTTGAGCCTAGTTCAATGTTTAATCCATAGAAGGAGAAAGATACATTTCAACAAGTCAGGAAGGAGATACTAGGACCATAATGGATAGCATCAACGTCGACTGTGCCACCATCATATGATATGCCATCAATCTATGCTCACACTATTCCAGAAAGGTCAGTATATAAAGCAAATGATTTTAAATATTTTCTAAAGAGCTGCTTAGAGTTGATGAAGGATGAAACAATTTTGGATGTGTTGTGTGGTATAATCGAATAATGTACCCAAGATAGAGAAGTATCGATTACAAAGAAAGCAATGAACCAAGTATTACACAAGAGGACCAACAAATAGTTTAGAATGAGTGTGCAAATAGGATAATATGACATGGACAACATCATCTTAAACTTATGATTAAATGTAAATGTTCTTGCAAGTAAGACGTGGGAAATGATGGGGAAGCCTACATTAATTTGGTCACCATTTCAGTTGTAGTTGGAAAACCAACACAAGATAGTACAAGTTAGAAGACTGTTTGGAGTAATTTTTAACATAGATGGAGTCCGTAGTGTCGCAAACTTTGAGGTCATTGAGATTGTGGATAACAATCAACCATATCTAGCATTGTTCGGATTGGATTGGGCCTTTGATAATTAGACGATTATTAACTTGAAGAAAAGAGAAATGATTTTTGAAGTGGGATATTTGAAGGTCACAACACTATTAGACGTTACAGAAGAAAGAAGGTATGTGGAACCTTCCAGAAAAGAAATAGATAACCAGTATAATATGACCACGCGCATGGATGATTACATCAATCCTATTGTCGATGGTGGAATTAGTTGGATAACTATTATCTCTTGTGCATTAGACTCAGAGGAAGGACTCAAACATTGGTATCACATGTTGCACATAATATTGAAAATAATGTGTTATCGCATTAATCGCTATTTACATTGGATCAAAACACAAGTATGTGATACACCAAGGTTTGATGGATTAATTGATGTAAGTGATTTTGTAAAGGAATTTGATTTGCAGATACCCGAACAAACAATATTGTTGGATTTAGATGTTGCACTCAGAGGAACCGTGGCGAGATGGTGGGAAACACACAAGGAAGGAATAAGAGATTGGAAACATTGTAAAAGGCTGATGCAGATCAGATTTGGAACAAAAAGGTGAAGTAATTATGCAGAAGTATGTAGGGTTGAGTAGTTCGAAAGATTATATTGAGTGGTGCAATATGACTTGGAATAAAATGCCTCAACTTGAATGGACACACAAGTTTATGCATACACTAGAGACGATTCCCAAGAACAAGTATCTTAATCTATAAGTGCACATAGGGACAATAGATTGGAAAGAGCTCACTTGGAATTTCAAGGTAACATTTAGCTTTGAAGCTGTGTCACCCTTAGTAGATGAAGCTCTGCAAGTCATCAGAAGAAATATATTTATCGATGAAGACCAGAGAGAAATAGTACCAACGTATAGTGTATGCAAAGAAGCCATGACAGTTCATGAATTACTTGAATGTTACAATATTATTGAAGAAGACCAATATGAAGAAGATCCAAGAAATGTACAAGTGTTAGATATTGAAGGGGAGTGCATAGTCGAAGGTCGAGACCTTGAATTCGATGCATATGTGAAGCGAGTATGAGTCCACAAGGTGAATATTGGCACAAAAGAGAAACCTAAGTTCATGAATATTGGTGACTATTGGAATGATGAGACGGTTGGAAATATTGTAGATCTTCTACGTGAATATCAAGATTTATTCTCGACTACTTTCTCGGAAATGAAGGGGATTTCTAAGGAACTAGGATAAATGAATATCCCTTTAAATCTAGATGCTAAGCCAGTAAGATAGTGACCTTACAGGTTGAATTTGAAGCATAAGGAAAAAGTGAAAACAGAGCTTGATAGAATGTTAGAGGCTGGTATCATTGAACCTGTCACAAAGTCTAGATGGATAAGCCAAATGGTAGTCCAAGATAGGAAAACGGGGGGGATTAGAATTTGTGTAGAGATAAGGAAATTGAATGATGCTTGTTTACATGAGCCTTTTCTGACCCCCTTTACAAATGAATTGTTGGATAATGTCGGTGGGAAGGAGGCCTACTCATTTACTGATGGGTTTTCAGGATACCACCAGATCAATATTGCACCATAAGAAAAACACAAGATAACATTTGTGACATAATGGGGAAGATACCAATATATAGTGATGCAATTTGGCTTAAATAATGCACCTGATGTGTTTTCTAGCGTAGTTGTTGTAGCCTTTAAGGAATTTATTCATAAGTTTCTCGAAGTGTATTTGGATGGCCAGATTGTGTTTATCTTATTGAAAGATCATATAGAAACTCTGTGGTTGATGCTTGATAGATGTAGACAATACCAGATCTCATTAAATTTGAAGAAGGGTATTTTATGTGCACCCTTTGGGATCTTGTTGGGACATGTGGTATGCAAGCAAGGTTTGTTAGTTGATCCTACAAAAATAATCGTGATTATCAATTTACCACCGCCTAAATTAGTAAGATAGTTGAGAACAACGTTGGACCATACAAGATATTACATGAAGTTTATTAAAGGTTATGCACATATTACAAATCCAATGGAAAATTTATTAAAGAAAGAAGTTGAGTTTAAATGGAACAAAGAATGTCAGCAGGGTATGTATGTGTTGAAATAGAAGTTAGTTACTGCGCTTATTCTGGTGTTCCTGGATTGGAAGAAATAATTTCATGTTCATGTGGATGCTTCGTCCATAGCTCTCAACGCAATATTAACTCATCTTGGAGAGGGAGACTTGGACCATCTGATTTCCTTTACTAGCAGGAAGATATCAACTATTGAGAAGAATTATACGACGACTGAGAGGGAAGGTTTGGAAATGGTTTATTCCTCACAAAAGTTCATACACTACTTGTTGGGGTACCATTTTAAGATGCTTACAAACCACTTTGGACTAAACTATCTAGTGAACAAGCCAGTGTTGGGGAGGATAATCTGCATATGTTTGTTGTTGTTCTAGGAGTATGACTTTGAAGTCACTGTGAAGCCAAGAAAAATGAATGCAGGACTAGATCATCTGTCATGAATATTGACAAGGGAAGGCTTACGAAATCTAGATGATAGTTTACCAGATGCACATTTATTTTCAATTCAAATGGTAGATGACTACTTTGCAGAGATTGTTCAATTCTTAAGTACGAGAATGACTCCATCAGACATGAAAATAGCCCAGAAGAAACAATTAGTGGTTAAATCAACAAATTATTAGTTGGTAGCATGAAATTTGTATAAGTTAGGCGTAGATGGAATATTGTGACATTGTGTATTAGAACAAAAAAGACCACTGATCTTGGCAGAGGTGCATGAGGGAATTGAAGGAGGACATTCCTATGGAAGGAGACCGCTCAAAAGATCTTGTACGCTAGTCTATGGTGGCCCACCCTCCATAAAGATGTTGAGGAATACTATTAGAGATGTGATTTTTTTCAGAGAGTCGGAAAGCCATCAAGAAGGGATGAGATGTAATTGAATCCACAAGTTACATTGCAAGAATTTAAAAAATGGGCAGTAGATTTCGTTGGAACGATTAATCCACCAATGAGAATATCAATAACTAGGTATATAATTACAACAACAAACTACTTGATAAGATGGGTAGACGAAGAACTAATTATAGATTGCAGTACCAAGACAATTGTGTGGTTCTAATTTGAGAACATATTTACAAGGTTTGAGTGTCTAAAAGTACTTATGAGTGATCAAGGGACTCAAATTTTGAACAAGACAATTGCAACATTAACAGAAGAGTTCCATATTCAACATCGAAAGAGCACACCATATCACCCTCAAGCAAATGGAACTATGGAAGCCTTCAATAAAATACTGGAGAATGCATTGACAAAGATATCTAATGTAGTACGGGATGAATGGGATCTAATAATTCCTTCCATGTTATGGGCTCATAGAACTACATGCGAGAAATTGACAAGTCAAGCACCCTTTAGATTAGTGTATGGATAGGAAGCACTCATTCCTATGGAATTCCTTGTACTGAGTCTGCACATTGTTGTAATGATAGAAATTACATACATTGGTGTAGTAGAAGAAATAATATCACAAGTAATGACATAGAGTAAGACCATATTGTAGTAGGGTTTCATCAACAAGTACAAAAGGCTCGTGAAAAAGTGTGGCATGATAGACACATCAAGCATAAGAAGTTTCAGCCATGGGATTTAATATTGCTCTATGAAAACAAGTTTTTACAACACCCTGAGAAGTTTAGTACGCACTGGTTAGGAACATACATGATAAGATATGTGACAGAAGTAGGTTTTGCTCAGTTGGAAACAATGAATGGAGAAATGGTGGAAGGATTGGTGAATGGTAGTTGGCTGAAAATGTATAGGGATATAATTTCTTCTGCACGCTTGTCTGAATTGAGTAGAATATGTATAATAGAACTTGTATCATAGTGTACCATAGAGAGAAAAGGTCTAAAAATAAAATAAAGAAGTAAGAAAAAGGGAAAAGGCAAGAAAAAGGGCCAGAGAATAATAAGTAAGATGTCACAAATGAGAAAGAAGCTGATAAAAGGGTACGCAGATGGAGGAAGCAATTTGTGCAAAGATAAGAGATCGCATAGATAGGAGATCACACAGAGATAAGAGACTACACATATATTATTTAAGAACATTAAAGAAGGAATATGATGGTTAAAGAGTATTAAAGAGGAAACATCATGTCAAAATGATGGGGACACGGAGTAATAAATGGAAAGTACCGCGAAGATCGTAACAAAATGACATATATAGAAAAATATACGACAGATGATTTGGCATTAATGTAGGATTAAGGAAAATATTGAATGAAAAGCATTAGTAGATTACAAAACAAGCTTTGGCACAAAGACAAAGTAACAACTGTTGAAGGGATATAAAATAAAATGAAGGGGTGAAGAAGAAACGTTATTGTTAATTACAATTATATAGAGATACAAGCAAGAAAGAGTTGCAGAGTAGAGTAGTACATGTCAACTATGGATAAAATTGTTGCAAAAAGCGATGGAACCTCCTAAGGCAACAACAACATCAACGTTAGCACCAAAGAAGCAACACAGTAAGCTATCAGTAGTGCTGACACATGAAGAAACTCCAGGCGCATCGTCATCAGAGCAGAATCCAATACATTTTGCAAGGGAATATGTACCACCAATGAAGCCATCAACAAATCCGGTCCACTTGCAGAAGGAAGAAAAATACTTGCTTGTGGAGCCTAAAATTCCACCAAAATTAATTTTCGAAGGAGACATTCTAGTTGCAGTGTCGAGCCTGATGTTCATAGATCACGACCTGACTGATGAGAAGAAGTTCCAGGAATTAGTTTCAAGAAACTATTTGAAGACATTAATTGAATCCGAGAAACAAATTATCAGAGTTGAATTGCAGACATAGGCAACATTATTGGAGAAAGCGGGGATCCTAAACTTTCTACAAATCCCACATTTTGGTAGGAGTAATGAGATAAATGCCTACGTGAAGATGCTCCTAAGTTGCATCCATAGTGGATATTTATGTCTAGACAAACTAGTTTCTATCGACTCAGAGCTGATTGAGAGGGTCACAAGGTTTTCAATGGTAGGTGAGGAGGTGACACCACTGATTTCTGACAAGTTGAATGAAAAACGTGTTGGTAGAAAGGATAAAGGAAGAAATTAGGACATTTAGAGCCATGTGCGGCTTTGAGGTAGCACATATCAATGATGATTGCATCAATTTTTCCACGCAAGTATTGGCATGCAAATTGGTATGAAAGTGTTGGAGAGATCAAGTAACAACCGAAGTGATAGCAGCGACGAAAAAGTATGTCGAGGGCGTACAGTTGAACTAGGAAATGTTCCTCGTCAACCAGTTCCATATTGATTGTAGGGAAGTGTTAGAATTATTGATTGTGTGTTGTCATTGATGGAAACATGAGTCAAACATATACAATAATAAGAGAAAAAGGAAGATCACCTTGGGGAAGAAGAAATTCGTGATCATAGTTGATCACGATAGGATCAACAATGATCCTATGTTCCTAAAGCTCAGGAAAAGTAGCATGCAGAGAATCCACATGCATAGTAACAAAGCACAAGGAATTAAGAGCTAAGTAGGGTTAGCTACTAAATATCAGTGCATAAAAGAATGAAAAACAATTATTAAAAGATCAAGAGAAATAGAGATGAACAAATCAGAAAGAAGAGCACTGAACACCCTCAGAATTGTGAGGAAACTCTGTTACAATCGATCGAAATATCAATTGTTTATCAAAACCAAGTGGAAGGATAGAATAAGTTTCAACACTTCACCAATTCGATGATTACTGGAGACAAAGAAGAATCCACAAAATCCCGAAGTCATGAAATAAATGCCAACCGTTGATCAGGAAGGAGCTTCAGATGAGTTCTCAACGGTTAGATCAATATTTAATTTATAAATAAATGTTGACCATCGATCTGGAATGGAAATGTTGAACTGTCAGATCGTACTAAAGGAAATAAGGTGGTCAACTTCGACACTGACCAATCCAATGATAAGAAGCTCAGAAAAACCAAGAATACCCAAAGACTGGAGCCCTGAAGTCTCGAAGTGAATGAGGGCCATCAGATCTGGGCAATGCATAATGACCATTGGATGAGGATAGGCGATTCTAATGGTGGTCAACTCCGACACTGACCACTCCAGAGAAAACAAGTCTGAATCATGTAGGAATACCCGAAGGCTGAAGCCCCAAAGTCATGAACTCCCATCGACCGTCGGATTAAAGGAAGGGTTGGGAAATTTTGTCGACCGTTGATCAACATAAAGTGGAAGGATAGGGTAAGCCTTGAAATCCTGAAGTCCAGAAGTAATGCTAATTGTTGATCCATTTTAGGACCATTATCGACCATTGGATGACGCTAAGGTAGGATACATAAGTGGGGCCTGTTGGGTATGTGTTATATTCTTTGCACGAGTAGTAGTGTCATGTATTTAGGTGGTTTTTCGGCACATGGTTTTTTCCGATGATATTCTATTTCCGGTTAAGGAATTAGGGTTTTGGACTAATCCAGGTCATTGGGTTAGGGTTTTGGATGCTACTGGCTCCTATATGTATATTGTATTGTAAACAATGTAACACAATGAATGAATATAGAATATGCTGGTTTTCCCGGTTTGGGTTTCCAGGGAAAAAATCTCTATGTAATGTTTGTATTTTCCATTGTATCTTTTCTGTTCTTTTCTGTGCAGTAGATATTGTACAAGGTTAGGATTTACATTTGGTATCAGAGCTTTATTGGCTTCAGTGGGATGCCTTTGTGGTCAAGGGTTTGGCTCGGGACTGTGATAAGCCTTGTTATAGTGGGAGATCTGCGGTATTGTTTTTCCGGTGAAAAGAAATGGCAAGCAATTCGAAGATGGAGATTGAGAAGTTTAATGGGAAAAGATTTGAGCTGTGGAAGCTCAAGATGGAAGATCTTTTGCTGGAAAAAGATCAGTGGATTGCGGTAGATCCAGGTACTGCACCTACAGGAACTTCTACAGATGACTGGAAAAAGATGGATCACAAGGCAAAGAGCATAATCTGACTGTGTCTCTCCGATTCAATATTACTGAATGTGTCAGAGGAAGCTACAACCAAGGATTTATGGGAAAAGTTGGGGAAGTTGTATCAGTCTAATTCCTTGGTAAATAAACTATTTTTGAGAAAGAAGTTGTATAACTTGAGGATGAGAGATGGAGACTCGGTGGCAGAGCATTTGAACACATTCAATACTGTGGTAAGTCAGTTAGTATTTGTTGAGATTAAAATTTTGGATGAAGATAAATGTATCGGTTTGTTTTGTTCTTTACTAAACTCGTGGGATAGTCTGGTTGTCACCATAGGTAGTAATACAACTTCTTTGAAGTTTGAAGAAGTGGTCTCATCCTTGTTGTCAGAGGAGATGAGATGGAAGAATATGGAAGGACATAGCACAGATGCATTATTTGCAAGAGGGTGTTCCTAGGAAAGAAATAGATCTAATTTCTCAAGTGGGAGATCTAAGTCTAAGGGTAGATCTAAATCTCCCAGAAATTTTGTAAGGGTATTTTGGAGGTGTGGAAAAGAAGGGCACTACAAGAAACAATGTAGATCCAAAGTTGAGAAAAAGAAGGGATCTGAAGAATCTTCTTCTACAAAAGAAAATACCTCCAAGGAATAAGGAGGGGATATGTACTTGGCCTCTTCAATCACACATGCAGATCATGAGGCATGGTTGATTGACTCTGGTGCATCCTTTCATATGACTCCCCATAGGGAGTGGTTCTGCGAATATGAAAAGTATGATGGAGGTAATGATTCGACAACTAGAATCATAGGAAGAGGAAGGGTCAAGTTGAGACTCATAGATGGAAAGATTAGGACACTGCCTAGAGATCTGCACATCCCAGGTATGGCCATAAATTTGATTTTTGTAAGCAAAATGGAAGATGCAGGGGTAAAAACAATTTTTGAAAAGGGAACTTCTAGGATGGTTCGAGGAGAAATGGTGTTGATGAAGGGAGTTCAGTTTGGAACTCTGTATAAGCTGCTAGGAAGCACTATTAGTGATGGGTGTAATAGCTCCATTGTTCCTGATATTGGAGTTGAAGAAGAAAGAAATCCTACAGTCTCTGGATAAAAGGTTATGTTGTGGCATCAAAGACTGGGGCATATCGGAGAGAAGGGTCTTCGACTACTACACGGTAAAGGTTTGGTTGAAGGTATGTCTAACTACTCTCTAGATTTTGATTTCTATGAACATTGTCTATATGGGAAGCATAATCGGGTAAGATTCCCCTCTGGTGCAATGAGGGCAGAAGGAATTTTACAACTAGTTCACAGTGATGTTTTTGGACCTGTGTTGGTCCCATCATTGGGAAAATCTATGTGCTGTGTCTCATTTATAGATGACTTCTCGAGGAAAACTTAGATATATTTCCTCAGGAAGAAATCTGAAGTCTTTGACAAGTTTAAAGAGTTTAAGGCTCTTGTTGAGAATCAATCAGAGAAAATAATTCAGGTGATGAGGACAGATAATGGCAGAGAGTTCTGCGGGAATGAATTTGAAGAATTCTGTAAGAAGTGTGGTATAACAAGGTAGAAGACTACTCCATATACACCTCAGTAGAATGGAGTTGCAGAAAGGATGAACAGGACGCTGATGGGAAAAGCAAGGTGCATGCTCAGTGGTGCCGGGTTAGGGAAAAAATTCTGGTCAGAGGCAGTGGGTATTGCATGTTATTTGGTCAACAGATCACCCTCATCAACATTGGGTGACAAGACTCCACAAGAGGTATGGACTGGTAATGAACCTTCTCTCACACATCTTAAGGTATTTGGCTGCGATGCATATGTTCATGTTCCAAAGGAAAACATGAGTAAGCTAGATAAGAAGGATGAAAAATGTATCTTTATTGGATATAAATATGGTCTCAAAGGTTATAAGCTTTAGAACCCAGAAACTAAGAATGTAGTTTATAGCCGAGATGTGGTATTTAGAGAAATGAAGGATGTTGTTAAACAAGAATTCCTACCAAGTAAGGAAGAACCAGAGAAGATAGAGTTTGATTTAAAGGATGATGAATCAGACTCTACAAAAGAACATGAATCAGAAGAAGAAGATCCTCATACTCCAGTATTGAGGAGATTGGATCGAGAAATAAGGCTACCGAAAAGGTATAGTCCATCTGATTTTCATTCAAATTTTGCTTTGTCTATTATTGATGATGATCCTAGAACTGACAGGGAGGCAGTGGATTCAGAGGATGGAAATCTATGGAAAAGGGCCATGGAAGAAGAAATGACATCTTTGGATAAGAATGAAGCTTGGGATCTAGTGGAGTTGCCAACTGGAAGAAATCCCATTGACAGAAAATGGGTATTTAAAAAGAAGCTGAATGCAGAAGGAAAAGTGGAGAAATACAAAGTTCGGTTAATAGCAAAGGGTTATTCCCAAGTAGAGGGAATTGATTTTGGTGAGATTTTTTCTCTTGTTGCCAAGTTAACCTCTATAAGATTTATGTTATATGTTGCTGCTGCATTTGATTTTGAAGTAGAATAGATGGATGTGAAGACAACATTCCTGCATGGGGATCTGGAAGAAGAAATCTTTATGAAGAAACCAGAAGGTTATGCTGTGAAAGGAAAGAAGGAGCTGGTATGCAAGCTGAAAAAGTCCTTGTATGGTTTAAAACAATTACCAAGGATGTGGTATCAAAAATTTGATACTTATATGCTGGGACTTGGCTTCACAAGAAGCAAAGAGGATCATTGTGTGTATTCTAAATTATATGGTGATCATTTGGTTTATTTGGTCTTGTATGTGGATGACATGTTGCTGATAAGAAACAACAAGGAGATTATCTAGGATGTGAAAATTCAGTTGTCCTCTAAATTCGACATGAAGGATCTTGGTGCTTCAAATTTCATTTTGGGCATTGAAATTAAAAAAGATCGCAAAAAGAGAAAACTCTGGTTAAATCAAAGAAAATATATTGAGACAATATTGCAGAGGTTTAATATGCAAGAATGTAAACTAGTCAAGGTTCTTATTCCTGTTGGTGTAAATTTATCTGTGGATCAGTGTCCCAAGACACATGAAGAAGAGGAGGACATGCCTCATTTTCCATATGTGAGTGCAGTTGGCAGTTTGATGTATGCAAAGGTCTGTACTAGACCGGACATTGCACATGCAGTGGGAGTTTTGAGTAGGTATATGTCAAAATCAAGGAAGGAGCATTGGACAACAGTAAAAAGGGTTTTCAGGTATTTTCGTGGCATTGCTTATAGCTATGGATTGTGCTACAAAAGAAGACCAGGATTGGAAAGAGTGGTCGATATACATGGCTTTGTGGATGCAGACTGGGCTGAATATTTGGATCATAGGAGATCTACAAGCCGGTATGTGTTTAACCTATTTGGAGGAGCAAGAAGTTGGATGAGCAAAAGACAGGCTGTAGTGGCACTTTCAACTACATAATCTGAATCCATGGAAGCCACTCATGCAAGTAAGGAAGAAGTGTGGTTACAAATATTGTGTTCATGTATTGGGTTGGTACAACAAGATGTAAGGATAGAGTGTGACAGTGAGAGTGCAATTTTTCTGGCAAAGAACCCTGCTTATCATTCAAAGACAAAGCACATTGACGTTCAATATCACTTTGTGAGAGACATGATTGAAGAAAAGAAAGTATCACTGATGAAGGTGGACACTTTGAAGAATGTTGCAGACTCATTAACAAAATTTGTGAGCACTGAGAAGTTCTCTTGGTGTAGAGGATCCATGGGCATTGCTGCCCTGGACTTTTGACTATGTAACCCTGTAACCCCCTGTATGCAAAGAAAACAACAAGTGGGAGAATGATGGGTATGTGTTATATTCTTTATTAGAGGGGGGCAGAGCTCCCCATGTGGGGGTCCGGGGGAATTTTTTTTCTGCCTCGGGAAACATGTCATGTATTTAGGTGGTTTTTCGGCACATGGTTTTTGCCGATGGTTTTCTATTTCCGGTTAAGGAATTAGGGTTTTGGACTAATCCAGGTCATTGGGTTAGGGTTTTGGATGCCGCTGGCTCCTATATGTATATTATATTGTAAACAATGTAACACAATGAATGAATATAGAATATGTTGGTTTTCCCAGTTTGGGTTTCCAGGGGAAAAATATCTGTGTAATGTTTGTATTTTCCATTGTATCTTTTCTGTTCTTTTCTGAATATCTTTTTGCAGTAGATATTGTACAAGGTTAGGATTTATAGGGCCAAAGGAACAAATCCCCGGAGTAAAAAGAGGTTGTCAGATCAAGACAAGGAAAGATCAAATGGTAGAAAAAAATATTTGACACTTTGGCAATGATTGAAGGTTGATATAAAATTGAAAAACTATCGGAGCCATGAAGTACCGAAGCCATGAAGTGCAAAACCATGATCCAGGAGGGAGACATGTGGAAGGAGACAAATATGACATGTGGCCCAATCAAGTGGTAACAAATTTCAAGGTTGATGTGGCACATAAGGACGTTGAAATTCATGAATCAGGGTGACATGTGGCACATAGAATTAGGGTCTACGTCATATTAATTGATGTCAGCAAGCCACGTCACTCCTGGATGACTAATGTAATGTCCCCAAGGCCGAGCCCTATTGTAAATCATGTCTATGAAGTATAAAGCTTGTTTATGAACTGTAATTCAAGTTTATAAGGCTGGTGAGCTAAGTTATATAAGCTAGTGGGCTTATGTGTTATTAGGCCAAGGAGCCTAAGTGTTGAAGGGCATCAGCCTGATTTTTGTACATGTAATTATGCACAGTATTAATACAAAACATCTCTACGTGTGGACCAACCACGATGAATGAGTGATGGGGGACTAAACTTCCACAAAACCTGGGTAATGGATTGGGGGCTGGAAGGTTGGAAAGAGAGGCTAAGTGTGGAGCCTAGGGGCTTAAGTCCTTGGGAATAATATTTTAATGTTATCCCAAAATCCATGTGAAATCTATGTTTTGTCCTAATTTCCTGGGGAGGGATGCATGCAGCTTCATGGGCGACATGTGTCGACCTAGGCACATGCGATTTAACCTAGGAAATGAGTCATGTTGGAAGTTCTCTTTCCATTCCGTCGACTGTTGTGTAGGAGTGGGGTGGGCATTCCTCCAACCATCACCTGAATCTGGGGTTTGACCTTCCAATTCCTCCATTCTCCATCTCTACGCGTTTGGACTCTGTGATTGAACCTCTGTACACCTTACGCATCTATGAAACTAGAGAGGTGAGTTTGTTCCTTATTGTTGGTTGGGAGAACCGAATGTTCTGTAATTGCTGAGCCGTGCATCCTGTGTTGCTTGTTGTAAAGCTTAACGCATCCTGTAATCGTAGAGCCGCGCTATGCTTTAGCGCTGATCATTTCTGTTTTGGGTGTCCATACCCATTTTCCCAATTGACTGTTGTGGCCACGTAGTGATGGACTGTGTGTGGCTTGCTGGCCAGTGTGAGGGAGGTGATTCTTGTTGAAGAGGCAGGTTACCCAGTCTGTGAGCGACTCTCTCCAGGTGAGAGAGTGCATAGAGGAAGTAAGAACTCCTGGAAGGAGTCTTGTAGTTGCCACAGAGCTCGGAGACTTTTGGTCTGGTCTGTTGCTGAAGCCCAAGGGAAGGGAGGTTAGCAGCCGATGGATTGTCTTGGTGATAGTGAAGGTGTATACTCCTGGGGTGGGACAGACATGTGGGGAATGATAGTCTGTAGGTAGTGGGCATAAGTGTCTCTTGGGAGAGAATCCTTCTCCTGTGACTGTGTGTGTTCTCGTATTCCCTGCCTAGCCTAGGAATCCCTACCCGATGGAGCTTATTCCTAGCTCGGGGGTGACCTACTGTTGAGAGTGATGAGCAGCGCAGTCTAAGGCTGGGAGGTTCATGGGAGGTCTACACGCAGTTGGTGAATTACATCCTGTCTAAAAGATAAGTATATACATGTGTATAATTTCAATTAAATATGCATGTCTATGATTCTAGCAATGTTTACATGTATTCCGTTGTATTCATGAATTATTGTTAATGCCGTGGATTATGTATGCTAACGGTATTAATGTGCTTACACTGTGTTTAACTGTAATTAAGCAATTGTATTTCATAAGAATGCATAATATGTTACATTAGTGTTTTTCCACATAGTAATGTTGGCCCGACCATGGGGTTGATGGTCGGGAACGTTACAGTACCGTTAGCATACATAATCCACGGCATTAACAATAATTCACGAATACAACAAAATACATGTAAACATTGCTAGAATCACATACATGCATAATATGTTAGAGTAGTGTTTTTCCGCATAGTAATGTTGGCCCAACCATGGGGTTGATGATCGGGAACGTTACAACTAACTTCGGGGATATCCAAGATTTTGTTATCAACTAATCACCAAAGGCCAGAATCACAAAGTAATGTTAATCGTTGATCTAATTCGAGAGCATTCTCGACTGTTGATCAAACATAGTGGAAGAATAGAGTAAGCATGAGATGTTAACCGATAGCAGGTGGTCATCGTCATTTTATTACTTATTCGGTAGGTAAACCTCTAGACGAATTGAACTACTTCATAGTTCTAGTAACCTGAAGTCTCGAATTCACAATTCTCCAAAGTTCTAGAGTAGATGACAACCATTCACCTCAACTGAAGATTAAGTCAGAGTCGTCGATCATCTAAAAGACAAAGTTCAATGAATGCACAAGGATTAGACCAGACCATCAATACGAGAACTTTGGGAGTAATGATAGCCATTGGATTATCCAACATGACATGTAACCACTCCAGAAGGTAACAACTCTAAAATAATACAAGGATTGTAAAGGCTTAAGTACCGGATAACCTGGCTCTACAACCAGTCACGTGATAAGGTAAAAAATATAATAAGGAGAGTAAAGGGGCTTGAAGTAAATAAGCCCTTGGACATTTGAATATGGTCCCATGTAGAAGAATATGGGCAGATTAAGAAAGAGCTAACATAAAAATGCTTGGAATGGATAAGCTCGTGGTTACATGAATTTTGGGATGAAGGGAGCGACTATTGATTAAGATTCGAATTCACAAAAATTCAAGATCTGTAGACTAATGAACCGATACATAGTCATGATTAAAGAAGAGTTAAATCATGAGCATTATGAATAAAGAATAAAAAGGAAAAATGATATTATTTAAAGTTTAATATTATCATTTAAATGAAAAGGTACAATGGTTCATGTCAAAAAGACACAATGGTTCAATCCTATACC
>ML780506.1:427654-452839 GCA_009831015.1 Picea engelmannii | reverse complement strand
AAATGGTTCTCTCCACAAATGAAGCACCCTTATTTGATGGAACAAACTACTCTTCATGGAGGGAAATAATGAAATGGTATCTAAAGTCAAGAGGATCTGGTGTTTGGGACTCAATAGTATCTAAACCTTGGTACTCAACTACCTCAAAGAACAAATCCAAAACTACAAAAGAAGCAAAGAAAAATAATTCAATACCATTAAAGGCAATCTAGAATAGACTGTCAGACTAAGTCAAAGAAAAGATGGGACATTGCACCTCTGCTAAAGTACTATGGATCCAGCTGGAGAATTCTTATCAAAATAAAGAACAAAACAAAGAAATGGAGAATTCCAGTCAGTTTATAAAACAAAACAGAGAAACACAAAAATCCAATCAGATTAAAGAACAAAACAAAGAAATGGAGAAATCAAATCAGATTGAAGAACAAAATACAGATAAAGAGAATTTTTATCAGAATAAAGAACAAAACACAGAAGAGGACAATTGCATCAAAGAATTGAGGCAAACCCTAGTCATCAACATAGAATACTACTACATCAAGGAATTGATGAATACCTCAGTATTCACTAAAGAAAAACTATTAGATTTTAAGACTAATTTTATAACTACATTTGAAGTTATTAGTATGGAACCATGAAATGGTCTATATATTGAAGTTACTAAGGTTGTTCTTGAACAACTTGAACACACAATTATTTGCACTTTTTAAGAGTTAGAGAAAATTCAAAATAAAGATATGTTGCTACTACAATAGTTAGATCAATCTAACCATGAAGAGCATGAACAAAAGATTCAGCTAGAAGACAAAGAAGAAGAAATCAAAAGATTGAAGACCGAAGTTGCTAATCTAATAGAAGAAATGAAAGAATTGAAGACACGTGACAATAAAATAAAAGAAGCACTATAAGAGACAAAAGAAATGTTAATCTGTCTAAAAACTCAACTTGTAGAAGCTAAGAAAAATGAAGAAGCCTAGAAGATACAATTAACTAAAAGCGAGGAATCATGTCACATGTTGCAATTGGAAATTATTAATTTCAAAAAGAGAAATGGAAGTACTAACACAACTCTAATGACTCAAATTGAATAAGATAAGAAAAATGAAGAAGCACATAAGATCCAATTAACTAAAAAGGAAGAATCACGCCACAGGTTGGAATTGGAAGACATCAACCTCAAAAGGATTCAGATAGAAAACAAGGAAGAACTCAAAGATTGAAGAATGAAGTTGTTGATCTAACAAAATATATAGAAGAGTTAAAAACATATGAATAAACTAATAACCTCACATAAGTCTTGGATGATAGAGAAGAAATGATCATCAATATAAAGACTCAACTTGAAGGAGCTAAGGAAAAACAGGAAGACTTGAAGATTCAGTTGACTAAAAAGGAAGAAACATGTCACATGTTGGAAATGGAAATTATCAACCTAAAAAAGATGAATGAAAAGACAAAAGCAACTGTAAAATTCCAGAACAACTCAACTATCCTAGATAGGATCTGGAACAATCAAAGACCAAGTGATCGCAAAACTGGTCTTGGATAGAATAAGAAAGAATAAGGTGGCAAATGAAGCACCATTAAAAAACATGATAAATGATCATACTCCTCAAAGGAAAAAGGTACAGTCACAAACCTAAAACAAACCATGAACTTTTTCAAGGAAGGAATCTATACAAGTAAAAAAACAAGGAACATATCAAAAGACATACTTCTCATGTCACAACATACTCAAGTATGGAAACACCTTCAATGGTTATTGCTTTTCTTGTAATAACTTTGGTCACAAAGCATTGGAATGCAAGAGTCCTGAAAAGAAAAATTTAGGAAGGTCCAATAACTTAATGAGATGTTGGAGATGCAATTATGTTGGCTACACAACAAAGTTTTGTCATACAATGAGATGTTACAAATGTGATTGGTTTGGTCACAAATCCCAAAACTGCAGAAAATCAAGAAGTCAATCCATGAGAGATAATTCATACAAGTCAGGAAGAAAATATAATGAAGGTTGGAAGAAAAGAAGAAATGTAAAATCTCAAAGTATAAACGTAGAAAAGAAATATCTGATGGAAAGGTATGGAGAAGAAAATCTGAAATAGAAAGAAAGAAAGATGATCTGGCATCTAAAAATGAAGAAATTGATAACAAGAAAATGATCGATGAAGTTCCTAATAAGGAATGTGAAATTCATAGATTTGAATATGAAATGGATTAAACTCAGGAATGAGAGTTCCTAAAGAAGAAGATGACACAATAGCAGATCTTGATGATATCATGCAGATCAAGAGTACATTAATCAATAAAAGAAAATTGCAAACAAAAAATCTCAAAGAAGAAAATGAAGAAGTTTCACTTACACATAACAGTGATGATAATGATGAAACTTCAATAGCATATCAACCCGAAGAATTAAGCAATGGAAATCTTGGAAGTTTTCCAATGTTATTTTCATGAACTACTGAATTTCCCCTCAATAGAAAATTCAAATAAAAGGAAGGAGGAAGGATTTTACAACATGAACTGGTGTAATTACTACAAAATACTACTAAAGTATGGTATGATCTAAACCCAATGAGGAATTTCCAAAAGAATGAAAAACTTATGAAGAGGACTTAACAAACAATAGCTGAAAGGACCAATTCAATCTTATTTCTAAGGGACATAAGTTGAATTCAATCTTATTTCTAAGGGAAATAAGTTGAATTTGGTTTGTGCAGAGTCGAAGGGCTGTGAATAAGATATTAAATTGGTTGAAGAATGGAAATTAAATTAATTGGTATCGATCAATGGTATTCTTGTAAAAGATCAGAATGTCAACGAGAATAAATAAACATATCAAGAAGATTAGTAAGATTCACACCCTTTTCCTTTAAGACAAAGGAGAAGATAGTAAAACCCTATGAAACAGTAAAAACTTAGGAAAAGTAGCATGAAGAGAATCCACATACATAATAATGAAGCACAAGGAATTAAGAGCTCAGGAGAGTTAGCGACTAAAGATCAATGCATAAAAGAATGAAAAAACAATTATTAAAATCTCAGGAGAAATAACGACAAACAATTAATTTCGGCAAACAGTTGGGGTTGTCGACAACACCACACCCGCAACCATACAACATCGGGTGGCTTCACCAGGAACGAGGTCTTCGTTTCAACCAACAGTGTCACCAGTCCTATGGAATCGATCCCTTCAAGGATGAGGTAGTGTCAGAAAAAGGATGAAGTAGTGCAGTACAAAAAGTAAATGGATGTTGAAGATTCTAAAGTCTATAAAATAGCTTGATTAGAACTATAATTTGTTCAAGTATGAGTTGGATTAGTTGGATCTAGAAAATAAATGAATGTTGAAGGTTAATATCAACTCAATATGTGACTGGAAATGTGAAGGCAACCAAGAGTGATTGGGTAGAAAGTTCTTGTTGACAATTAAAATCGTAACGATGAATTCCGCCCACAAAGTATTGCTAAAGCCCTATTATTTAACTATGTTAATAATATAATACTAGTAGGTGGGACCCCCTTGTAGACTAGAGGCGCAAGGATAGACATATCACACATTTTTTGCTGTTGTTTTTTATGTTGCCTACACAGTCCTACATTGTTGACGATGCGGTATCGGTTCATTTGACATGATAATAGGTGGATGATGCATTTTTGTGGAATGCTTTTTGTGATCCAAAACATTTTATGGTTACGAGGAGCATGTTATTTATAGTTTCTATGTTTTAACCATGTCACTAATTCTTATGATCAATTACCTAGCCACATATATACAAGAGATATGTTAATAGTAGCATGATCAAAACAAGAAAAAAAACATATGAAAAAAATCCTAAAGGGAAGGAAGTTATATGTTTGAGCTATGATAAAGTATTACATGCAAGTTAGAATGGAAAAGTTAAAGGATATTAGTGTTAGTCCTAACTATTATGCTATTGTTGGTTAGTGGACTAAGAAAATTTCGTTAAATTGGAATGAGGCGCATATAACATTGCAATATGTATGATGGCATGGAGTTATGGAAAGGGTTAACGTGTAAATGGTATTGGGTGGCACACTATGCAATGGATATCGTCATAGATTTCAAATGGTTTGGCATTGAATACATGGTTTAATTGATTCGTGAATGCAATGTTTGTTGGGTTGTCTCGTACTTTGAATTGAATAGTCCAGGTGATGGAAGTGACGTGAATTTACTACACGTCACTCCATACTCCCCCTATCGACCATTACCCTAGCATTGTTTCATCGTTGCATTTTCCGCTATGTTGGTTGTGAAGGTTCACATTTTCAGGATCTTGGAAGAAAAAAAGCTCGTCCAACTCGCCATTTAAGTGTTTTGCTACAGGTATTATTCTTTTTCTCTCCATCCATGAGGTATTCTCTGTTGTATGAACAAATGATGGCTCATTGATGCTTGGATTCTGTGAGTTCTTGAGAATCTCGACTGTGTAGATGTGTGTTATAGCTCTCTGTGATGACTGTAAAAATTTTTGGATTGCAAGAAAATGAATTGGGTATTTTAAGTTGCATATTGAATGGTTTCTCAGTCAATTTAGTATTGGGATGGGTCTTTGTGGAATAATGAGTGAATGGTGGTACATATGGCTTTGCGTTGATGATGGAGGGTTTTGTTTTGTGTATTACCGTTGGTTATTTCGTTCCCTCACAATTATGATTGTAATCCTTACCCAGTCGCAGAGGGATTGTGAATAGTTGTTGTGTTTTTTTCTTCAAACCCCGAGTCATGGTCGTTGGCCCATTCTTATTGTTTATTCACCGAAGTATCCCAATATCCAGTCTTGGGTGGCCCTAACATTAATATACACTTGTATGGTTGTGGATTGATACAAATTGAATCTCGACGTTATGTCAAAAGGATGTGTTTGTACTAACTGGTGTTGATGTCAAGTTGTTCGTCTGTATTGGAACAACAAATAACTTGGTACACAATTGAGAAACAATGAATGTTGGTTCTTTTTGGATTGATTTTAATACAGAGTTATAATTATTTATTATTTAATTTGTTTTATGAACAATATCCATTAATTTCCCTGTCATTCTCTCATTTTTTCACACATTATGAATCCCCTCACATTCCCAGATTCACTTTGCACATCATGTTCTTAAAATCAAATTAAAATTAAATGGAAACTTTGTATTACAACAATTAAAGGATGACACAGAGATGGGTCATAGTTGTTATGATTTTGTTATTATAACACAGTTGATTGTTTAATGATTTGTTGAGCAGTAATCATGTTCTACTCCCTTTCATTTTATCACTTTTCCGCACAATACAACCCCCTTAGATATCCCCGAACCCTTAGTCACCCCCTTCTCATTGACAAGTATTAAATGATTTTTATGGATTGGATTGCATGGGTCTGATGTGCTTGTTGAGCCAAACTTTGTTTCATATTAAAAGAGATGACATGTATGGTTTGTTTAAGAAGCTAGTTTTATGATACAACCACTAGGGATTCAACAAACTCTCTTTTTAAAGCTCAATTTCTCACCTTTTTACAGTTGGAATTAGTTGGAAAGTTGCTATCATTAATCTACTTGATGATGGTTGTTGTTGGGCAATATTTTGGCTGATTTCTTGGGGTAAAAGTTGTTTCTATAGAAAAACACTGCTACAACCACTTGGCTGTCATAAATATACTATGAAAACTTATCTTTACGACCATCTAAATACCACTAAATTTGTGCTAAAGTTTTGAGAATGTATCTACATGTTTTATGCTTCACAACTCAACAATGTTCGATGATTTAAGTGGTTTAGTCTGCAGTATTTATTTGATTTCATTGTTGATATACATATTTGTTTATTGTTGCTATTAGGGGCATCAAGCTTAACTTTCTTGTCCACCTAGCCTATAGTGCACATAGTTGGTTTTTCTTGTGTCTTGGGCAGGTACAAACACCCTCAGTAGGTACCCAAGGACTTAGCAACCTTAAACCTTTCCCAAGACTCATTCTTAAGCCTTCTTCCATCTAGTAACTTGACCTATAGGGGCTTCCATTCGTACATATCACTTTCCATATCATTTCCCCCTAGGTTCACTGAGATTCTCCCCTTGAGGTGATTCTATCATCTCTAAAGTGACGGGAATACCTGCCTAAGGTGATAGTGGGGGTAGGTGTTCTCAAATTTGTCTCCATTTTGGTGGTTGGGTCGGGATTTTCCTAACCTATAACTTGTGTGATAACAAGCCCCATGCTCAAAATTTTTCCCTTCATATATAACACATCATCCAGATGACTTAGAAGGAGGTCCCCTCGAGAAACACCCCTAAACTTGAGGAACGATTCACCCAGTAGGTCGTTTTGTCAACCCTCCCATACTCAAGCTTGGTAAATTGCATAGGGTCTTTGAGAATTAGTTTATTTTGATGAGGTAGTTTTGGATGTACATGCTTAGATGGATCCTTTATTAATTTGATTTACTCATCATATTGCTTTGAATTGATATCCTTGGAGGGCATATCCCTTTTTCTTTGTCGAACCCGACTAGTGGATAGTTTTGTAGGAACAAGCCTAGCTTGGGCTTCCATGGGGCTTAAAGCCCACAAGTTGGATGCCAAGGGCCCACATGTCAGATCATGATGAATTGCCTTTGGAGGCCTAGAGAACACCTTGGAGGACCTTGCCTAGCCCTCACATGCCGACCGACTTGCCTAGGAGGGAAAAACATCACTCTTTGGGGCTTGACGTCACCTAGGGCTAGGGTTTGGTGGTGATGGAGTTGTTGTTCATTGACACTTGGCATGATTTGACTGGAGGAGGCATGGTCTGAAGGAAGAGACCTTGGTGCATGAAGAGGAGGCTCTGGAATCCCTAATGACCTCCACCTTCTTCTTCAATGACTTGGAAAAGTGTCAAAACATATCCCCAGAGGGGTGACATCATGTTTTAGGGTTTCTTTCATGTGCAAAAAGTGTGAATTAAATAATATTTTATTTGTAAAGGGGTAAGATAAGGGTTGTTGACCCTTTGTCTTATGTTTTACCCTAATTTAAGTGGACAAGCATATTTGAGAACTTTTTGTATAAATAGAGATGAACTCTATTTCATTTTGATCATAACTCTCCCATTATGAGAAGTACTTGGCTAAAATTTCCGCTATGCTTGAAGGTTTATGGTGTTTATCTCTTGTACAAATGATTTTTTGTGTTATCTCTTGGTGATTGGATGAGATAAGGTGGTGTGCACCTCTTGGAGGCTTTCTTTCTTACTATTGGATGGTAATTTTCTTGGTGAACTAGGGTTTGATCTCTCTCTGATTCAAGAGGATCCTTAGGTCCAAAAAATGCTCAAAAACTAAAAGTTCTCAGAATCGAACAGAACCAATTCCATTGTGCCCGTATCGTTGCGCTGATTCCAACCATATATTTAATTCCTCAAACAGACACCGTATGCAAAAGTTATCTCACTCTGATCAAAGTCACAAACATGCAAAAAGTCAATGCCAACGTCATGTTGATGCCATCATGTTGGCGTGGCATCGTCTAGAGGTGACATGTGGAAGATGATCATATAGTGATGTGGTCGAGGATTGAATTGCTGACTGTGAAGGTGTGGAAGACGTGGGCGGATGATCGCTTGACAAGTGTCACCATCATGGGTGAATTTAATGGTGCCACATGGCCCAATTATGGGCTGCAACGTGACACCCCATCATTGGTTGTTGTTGTAAAACTTATGGAATCCACCAGAGTCGAACCTGCGACCTCCGGGCATGGGGGAAAGTCTTGGCAGGGCCAGCCTACCAACCCGCCTGCGATGGTGCTTATTAACCAAGGGATAAATTAAATAGTTAAATTTTCTTTGAGTTATGGGTGGAGGAGATAAGGGCTGGGGCCTAGCCCCAACCCCCAGGTCTATTGCACACCATGCTCCCACGTCAAATCATACACCATTGCATCTTTCCAGTCCCCGACACATATACACTCCTTCAATAAGGTTAAGGCGCGGGGCTACCAGAATGGGAACCTACCACCATGTAACCAGGGGCCATAACCAATAGAGAGGGCCGATCGGTGAGGGGCTTATCCCGTCTGATCGGACCCTAGTCCCATTGCATGTGCCCTCAAACCAAAAGATAACGAAGGAGGGGCCAATGCGTAGCACCTATTTAGGCTGACACTTGGCCATATGGACTCATACGACCCTGGAAAAGGGGTGTGCGCCCATCCTTGGGGGCCTAATTTGATTTTTGATATCAGAGTGGATATTTTTTTATAGTTTTTTCCTAAATTAGGCCTTTTTGGAGATTGCTTGGCCATTTGGAGGGGGATTTGATCCCAAAAAGAGGCCAGATCTTTGTGGGAAGTTGGGCTTCCATAACTAAGTCTAAAAACTATATAAACCAGGCCCTTTGAGCTTGTGAGGGGACTTTTGTATTGCAAGGAATGTGAAGAGCATCTTGAGCTAATGGCCCATTTCTCATGTTTTGAGGGGCATTGAGTCATGTTTTGAGAGAAGATAGTTGAGGCATGTGTGCATCTGCACAAGGAGTTCTTGTACAATAGATCAGAAGTCTGTTTGTAACAAAAAAGAACAATTGTAAAGAGAACTTGAGCATTAAAGATCAATAAAGCATTCCTCCACTTGGAAGTAGGCCTGGAGATGTATCCATGCATTGGTGAACTCCGTTAACAAGTTCTTTGTGTCTTTTTATCTTTATTGTTGTTGTTATATTCTCTTATTTGCAGCATGGTTAATGATGGCTGAACTCTTAAACCATTCATGAGCCTCAAGTTAATGTCATTTTGTTATTAATACCTTTCATTTTTGGATCAAGTATTTTGGTATCAGAGCTTTGGTTGTGTTGGAAGGTTTAACAAGTGCGGGATTGAATGCTCACAAGATCCAAATATCAAAGAGGAGAAGGATCATTGGCTGAATTAATTTCAGAGATAGAATGAGTGTTGAGGAATAAAAGAATGACAACCAAAGAAGAAACTTCTACACGAACTATAAAGTCCGAAGAAGCATTTTTCTCCATGTCAGAAATGGTCAAAGTGTTATATGATGATTTTTTGGAGAGAAAGAAACATGTTCTAGGAGAAACTTTTACGAAGGAGAAAAGTGAAGGGAAAGGATAATCTTCAAAGCCTCCTCCTTCACCACCTTCACCACCTTCTTCTCCTTCTTCTTCAAGTTCTACTTCAAATGCTAGTTCTCATTCTACTACACAAACTATACAAAAGCATACACATAAGCATAAGTCTGACATGCCTTTGTTAAATCTTGATGTTAAGTTTGATTTGCCTTTGTATTATTGGAAACTAAATGCGGAAAAGTTAGATAATTGGATAAGACAAATTGAAGTGTATTGCAGGATACAAAAAATCATAGTTGAGGAGACTATGATCCAACTTGCTAGTCTCAATATGGGAGGAACCGCCCTTGTGTGGTGGGAAAGCAGAAAAAAAAGGATCTTAAAAATTTCGTTAAAACTCTCTCATCATGGCTTGATTTTACATTTGCATTACGAAAGAAATTTTATCCCTAGCTTATATGCAACAAGATATTATGTCATGGAAGAAATTTAGGGAGTTAAAGGGACAAACTGTTCAAAGTTATACACAGGAGTTTCGAAAAAGAGATTTATTGTTGGGAATACCATTGGATACTCAAGAGACATTGCTTAAGTACATAGGTGGTTTGCATAGCTATTTACGACATACCATTCTTATGTTTAATCCAACTAGTTTAGATGAGGTATGTGTGCAAGCGACTCATCTTGAATCTAGAGGAAAGAATGTAAATGTTGATTTTGTAAAACCATTTAAACCTACTAAAGGAAAAGTGAAAGGCAATTGTAAAGAGAATTTTAAAGGGAAGAAGACTAATACACTGAAGAAGGAAAAACCTGCATGCACCCATTGTAAGAAAGAAGGCCATAGTGAATATCATTGTTGGATCCTTCACCCAGAATTGAAACCAACAAAGTTCAGAAATAAAGGGAAGCCAAAGACTACTGCAACAACTCAAACAGACTTGGGGTCTGATTCAAGAGATGAGACTAAGGTCACAGTCACGGGAATAAAGGGTAAAAATTATGAATCTAGTACAAGTTCTTTAGTTCAGTATTTAAAAGTTGATAATGAAGTTGATGAGATCAAATGAACATAACTTTTTCACATAAGAGTAATTTCCAAACATACAAAAATTGATACTTTGTTTGACAGTGGCTCACAAGTAAATTTAATATCGGAGACAATTGTTAAAAAGTTGGTATTAACTACTAAACCTCATAAGAAACCATATCCTTTAGGATGGATTCATAACGATAATCAGTTGCAAGTGAATAGACAATGTGTCCTAAATTTTGCTATCAATTCACAATTTATAGATGAGGTTGAGTTAGATGTGGTTCCACTAGATATATGTGGTATTGTACTTGGGAGTCCATATCTGTATGGTAGAAAGGAAATATTCTATCGTGAAGACAATCAGTATCAACTAACTAAAGATGGAAAAGAATATGGTGTAAGGGCTCATTAGAAGAAATTGAATCTATCACTATTCAACTCAAGGAAAATGAAGAGAATTGTAAATGCCAGTAATAGATATTTACTAATGGTCGTAAAAGCTAAGGACACTGTCGGACTTGATACTTTCAAAGATTGTGATATAAAGTTGAAATATGACTTAGTTAGAATTGTTTCTGACTATGATAATATATTTCAAGTCCCGAAAGGATTACCTCCAAAACGACAAGTTGAACATGAGATACAGGTGCAACAGGATGTTCCTCTTCCTCACATTGGAATGTACAGGTTATCAATTTTGGAAAATGAAGAGATAAAGAAATAGGTACAAGAGTTGATTGAACAAGGGGTAATTAGAACAAGTGCTTCTCCATGTGGGTCACCTATCATATTGGTGCCAAAGAAAGATGGCACATGGCGCATGTGCGTGGACTTCCGAGCCTTGAACCAAATCACGGTAAAAAAACGTTACCCTCTTCCTCGCATTGATGATTTATTAGATCAATTGAAAAATGTGGTTTATTTTACTAAGTTAGACTTAAGAAGTGGTTACCATCAAATCAGAGTTGTTGAACAGGATATATGGAAAACTAATTTTAAAACAAAACATAGATTATTTGAATGGTTAGTGATTCCATTTGGGCTTACTAATGCACCTGCTAATTTTATGTGGGTTATGAACGATGTATTTAGGCCATTCATGGATGATTTTGTAATAGTTTGCTTAGATGATATTCTTATTTTCAGTAGGACCAAGGAAGAGCATGTCCAACATGTTAGGCATATACTTTCAATGTTATAGAGAGAGAAACTTTTTGTAAAGTTGTCAAAATGTGAATTTGGAAAAACATCTCTTGTATATTTGGGCTACATTGTAGGGGGTGTAGAACTCAAGATTGATCCCTCTAAAGTTGAGGTATTTGTAAATTGGCCAAAGCCTACAAATGTAACTGAATTAAGAAGATTCATGGGGGAAACACAATATTGGAGGAAGTTTATTGCAAACTTCTCTCTAATTGCAGCTCCTTTACATGCATTGACAAGTGTGAAAAGAGGATTCCAGTGGGGAGGAAGCCAACAAAAGGATTTCGACACTTTGAAAGTGAAGATTAGTACAACTCCTGTTCTAGCATTGCCAGATCTCCAACAGTATTTTGAAATTGAAATTGATGCAGCACAAAAAACCCATATGCTATCATTTTGAGACCTTCACTACAACAACAATTAACTATCCAACCTATTATAAAGAATTGTATGCTTTAGTACAAAGTGTTAAAAAGTGGAAACATTACTTAATGGGAAAAGAAACAATAATACATACTGATCACCAACCATTACAATATCTACAATCACAAACTAAGCTACAACAATCAAGGCATTTTAGATGGATGGGGTTTTTACAACAATTTCATTTGGTCATTAGATATAAGAAGGGCATTCATATTAAAGTTGTTCATATGTTATCAAGACCTCCTAGTACAATTTCTACAATACTTAAGCACAATTCAATTACTCATGAAAGTTACATTGAACAATATTTTGAGGACAAAGATTTTAAAGAAGTCTATGCAACTTTAAGTCATGGTAAAAGAGCAGAAGAATTGAATTATCATATTAGAGACAAAATTTTGTATCATTTGGGCAAGTTATGTATTCCAGAAAGTGAAAGAGTCCATGTAATCAGGGAGGCACATACTTCTCTTATAGCAGGACATTTTGGTGTAGACAAAATAGTTGCTTAGTTATAAAGGTTTTGTTATTGGCCTCAAATGCATGAAACTGTGTCCAAGTATGTAAAAGGATGTACTATGTGTGCAATAAGCAAACCAAGTAACATAAATCTAGGATTGTACACTCCACTTCCTATTCCTTCTAGACCATGGGAAAGTGTATCTATTGATTTTGTGGGGGGATTGCATATGTCTAGGAAAGGTCGTGATTACTTGTATGTAGTTGTGGATAGGTTCAACAAGATGTGCGTTCTAATTCATTGTAAAAAACAAGTCACGGCTAAAAAAATAACGCAAATGTTCTTTGAAAATGTATGGGTTCATTTTGGGTTACCTACTTCTATTGTATCTGATCGAGACTCCAGGTTCATGGGGGAATTTTGGTCAAGCTTGTGGGAACTTATGGACACCAGAATAAAGAAGAGCACAACATTTGATCCATAGACGGACGGGAAGACAGAAGTGGTAAACAGAAAAGTAGTGCATCTACTTTGGGCATATTGCAACAAACATCCTAAGCTTTGGGATGAAAATCTGTGTTATGTGCAACATGCGTGTAATCAAGCCAAGCACTCTTCTACTCAGAGATCTCCATTTGAAACATGTTTGGGATACTTTCCAAAATCTCCTTTGGATTTTGTCTTTGGGAAAGACATTGTAGCAGACAAACACAATGATGTGGACAGGGCTACAAAGTTCATTAAACGGATCTAGTTGATTCATCAGGCAGTATAGGAACAGTTGGATAAAATTCAATCCAAATATAAGGCGAGGCATGACATGCATTGAGTTGATCATCAGTTCAAAGAGGGAGATCAATTCTGGTTATACATCAGTAAGGAAACATTGCAAGGAGAAGGTAAAAAGTTAAAATCAATTTGTTATGGTCCTTTCAAAATTTTAGACAAGATTGGTTCTAATTCTTTGCCTCCATATATGAAAAAAATTTCAGTTGTAAATGTGGAAAACTTGAGATTGTATGAGCCTCCTATGATCAAGGATCAAGGATCAAGGAGAGAGTGTTCAGATTCCTTCCATAGAATATGTTTCTCCTATGTATATGAATGAGTTGTAGGAAGACACCATTTTGGACAAAATAATTTGTACTTCTCACATGGGCGATGTGGAGTATGTTCGAGTGGGGTTGAAGGGAACAAATACAAGTCAGTCTAAGTGGATGGAGACTGGAAAAGTGAGGGCGCAGTATCCTCACTTATTTACCAACTGATACCAGAATTTTGGTGGTCCAAAAGCTTCCAAGTGGGGAGGATTGATCTAGGAGGATCCTTAGGTCCATAAAATGCTCAAAACTAAAAGTTCTCAGAATTGGAAAAAACCAATTCCGTTGCTTTCGTCTCGTCGCCCTGATTCCGACCATATATTTACTTCCTCAAATAGACACCGTATGTGAAAGTTATCACACTCTGATCAAACTCCCAAAACATGCAAAAAGTCAACAGGCAAAAAGTCAATGTTGACGTCAACATGATGTCATCATGCTAACGTGGAATCATTTGGAGGTGGCATGTGGCATCTAATATTACAGTGACATGGCAGAGGATTGGCTTATTGACTGGGCAGGTGTGACAAATGTGGGCGAATGATTGCTTGACAAGTGTCACCATCGTGGGAAAATTAAATGGTGCCATGTGGCCCAGTCATGGGCTACCACGTGGAACCCCATCATTGGTTGTTGTTGTAAAAAATATGGACTCCAATAGAGTTGAACCTATGACCTCTGGGCGTGGGGGAAAGTCTTGGCAGGGTCGGGCTACCAACCTGCCTACAATGGTGCCTATTAACCAAGGGATAAATTAAATAATTAAAGTTTCTTTGAGTTCCAGACAGAGGAGGAAAGGGTTGGGGCCTAGCCCCATCCCCCAAGTCTATTGCACACCATGTGCCCACATCAAAGCATACGCCACCGCATCTTTCTAGCCCTCGATGCGTATACACTCCTCCAATAAGGTTAAGGTGTGGGGCTACCGGAATGGGCACCTACCACCATGTAATTAGGGGGCATAACCAACATAGAGGGACGATCAGTGGGGGGATTATCCCATTCGATTGGACCCTGGTCCCATTGCATGCACCCTCAGACCAAGTGCTAACAAAGGAAGGGCCATTGCGTAACACCTATTTGGGTTGGCTCTTGGCCAAATGGACTCATACGACCCTGGAAAAGGGGCGTGCACCCAGCCTTGGGGGCCTAATTTGATTTTTGATATTAGAGTGGATATTTTGTTATAGTTTTTGCCCAAATTGGGCCTTTTTGGAGATTTCTTGGCCATTTGGAGGGGGATTTGATCCCAAAAAGAGACCATATCTTTGTGAGAAGTTGGGATTCCATAACTGAGCCTAAAAACTATATAAACCATGCCCTTTGATCTTGAGAGGGGACTTTTTTTATTGTAGAGAATGTGAAGAGTAGCTTGAGCTAATGGCCCATTTCTCATGTTTTGAGGGGCATTGAGTCATGTTTTGAGAGGAGATAGTTGAGGCATGTGTGCATCTGCACAAGGAGTTCTTGTACAACATATCAGAAGCTTGTTTGTAACAACAAATAACAATTGTAAAGAGAGCTCGAGCATTAAAGATCAATAAAGAGGTCCTCTACTTGGAAGTGGGCTCGGAGATGTAGCCTCACATTGGTGAACTCTGTTAACAAGTCCTCCACTTGGAAGTGGGCTCGGAGACGTAGCCTCACATTGGTGAACTCTGTTAACAAGTTCTTTGTGTATATTTCTCTTTCTTATTGATGTTATCTTCTCTTATTTGCAGCATGGTTAATGATGGTTGAACTCTTAAATCATTCATGAGCATCAAGTTAATGTCATTTTCTTATTAATACCTTTCATTTTTGGATCACTCTCTTTCCTGGAATTGGTAAGGAAAAATATGCATTGTTAGTTATTTATTGCTCTTTCTTGGTTATTGTTGTTTTAAACCCTAGGTGGAGTATGTTGGATACAACCTCCACTAAGCTTCATTTAATTTTCTAAGTTTACAAGTCATTTTGCAAGGGTTACTAGGAGGAATATGAGTGTGTATACCCTCCTAGATTTTACCCTAGTTTGATTAGCATACCCTAGGGAGTAAGAGAATTTACACCCCAAAGGATCATTTTGATCCAACTTGTGTTTAAAAAATCCATTCACCCAAATATTAAAGACACTAATCTTATTTTTTCATTGGAGATATAAAATACTTGCCTTGGTAAATGTGAAAAATCACTCTTTTGAGATTGTCAAATCTGGAATCAATTGTATGTTTTATGTGCTTAGCTAAGCCACTAGGGCGTCTCAATTTGCTAAGTATTTCTTTATGCTGTTATAACTTTTCATATATAGCCATTAGGGCTACAAAAACCCTAATACATTTTCATTTATAACACTCTACTCAACCATTGAAAGTTGTTAAAAGTTTGCCACATTAATCTACTAAGGCTAGCACATTTTTTGGGTGGATTGTTGGCAAGTTTTGGCGGATCATTTATTTTCTGTAATAACTTGTTTGTTACATCCATAAGGCTGATAATTATTTCTGCAGAACTTGTTTACAACAATCTTACACTGTTGCCAAAGTTTCATGCTATATTCTTGAGCTAAACTAGTCATTTGCTAGCTTGTCTTTTGTACTTTTCACTAAGCTTTAAGAAAATCATTTTGCATCTATCATTATCATTTTGTTGCTAATATACATCATTGTTTACTTCTACAATTAGGGACAACAATATTAACTCTCCTGTACACCTAACATTATATGCATATACTTGGCTTGTTCTTGTTTCTCGGGCAGGTACATCACTTTTTACAGGTACTTTTATCTCTTGGGAACTTTTGGCTACCACCGAGACTCTTTCTCAAGCCTTTTTTCATTTTCTATCTTGAACTTTAGGGGGGGCTTTCTTCATCTCTTTACTTTCCATCTCATTTCCCCCAGGGTCACCGAGATTCCCCCCTTGAGGTGATTCTATCATCTCTAAAGTGATGAGAATACCTGCCTAAGGTGACAGTGGGTAGGTGTTCTCAAAGTTGTCTTCATTTGGTGGTTGGGTCAAGATTTTCCCAACCTACAACTTGTGCAATAACATGTCCAATTACAAGAGACATGTTACTCATTTTGGTAGGGGGTAACCTTAGTGAATTGCTTCACTAGCCCTTGTATTTTTTAGCTTTGGGAAGTTGGGACACCTACTTGTTTTCATGCACATTGATGGAGGATTTGATCACAGATTTTTTTATCATGTGATGTAATGATGCATAGTACCTTTGTTGAAGCGCCTTATGGTGTGGACACGACATTAGCCTCATTTAGATTTTTGGGCATTTTCATAGTTCTCAATGCGGTTCACACTTCTTGAGGCAATTCACATTTCCCAAGATAGTGTTCAAAATTATTTTGAGATATTTTTCATGTATCAAGGCTTCCCATGCCATGCCTGATCCAGGGGATCAATTTTTTCTCAAAAATTAAAAGTGCTCGGAATCACTTCAAATAGAATAAGAGCGTAGGCCTTGTCGTCACGAACCCAACGCAACTCGTTTGGGTTCAAATGGACGTCGGGATCAAGAGATATCACGTTCTGTTCAAAATGACAAACAAGCAAAAAAAAGGCGATGCTGATTGTACAGTCCATACAGATATTGACGTGGCAGACCGTACGACAAGTGGCAGGTAGTTGTGTGGATAGTTGGCATATGACGTGGCTTATTTGCAGTGAATGGGATGGTGACACGTGGCCCAATCAATGGCCACCACGTGTCACCTATATATTGGTTTAAAATTTATTTGGAGTCCACTGGATTCGACCCCATGACCTCCACCCACGTGCAAAGCTTTGGAAAAGACCACCAACCAACATGCCACCATAGTGTTTCTTAACACTATATGGTGCGGAATATATTTGAGTTCAAATGTTGTTAAGTTTGGGCGGGGGTCAAGCTGGGGCCTAGCCCCAGCCCATGGTTATGTTGTTATGTAATATGGCCACGGTTTAAACCTTTGTGCGCACATTCAAACTTTAACCCCGGTCGTATACCTTGTAATATGACCACGTGCGCATGCTGTGTTTTAACATAGCCCTTTTTAATATGAGCCTGGTCACATGTGTTGTGCATAGAACCACCGGCGCGCCCGACCGTTTTCCTTTGGTTTGGACTCAACCCTTTTTTATATGCGCACGAGGTCATATGGTGGCTATGTGCCCGTGGGCCTTAGACGGTTAAGGGTCAGCGCGTAACCGTCCTACAATTTGCATGATTTGTGCGGTTGGGCCTGGTGCTGGGTTTTAACGCATAAAAGCGTGTGGGGTCTAGGTTGAGGCAACAAGGGTGCATTTTGGCAATCCAGAGACAACAAGCTTGAAGGGGGACTTCCAAGAAGCCTATCTTCTTCAATTTTTGGCCAAACGTGGTGCCGAAAAATCCCAGCTAGGGGTTTTTGGATGTTCTGGAGCCATTGGAGCCATCTATTTGGCATTTTGAGCATTGCAAAGCACATTTTTTTAGCACTTTGAGTAAATAATACAAAAGATCCATTGGAAGCTGAACCAGGAGATGTAGCCCAAGAGAGAGGTGAACTCCTTTATCATTTGCCATGTTTTGTGTTTTCTGTTCACTATTTATTGTTGCTGTTTATATTCATCTTGAATGAGTAATTTCTATAAAGGATGTGTTGCAAAATTATTCCATTTGCATTTTAACACATAAATTAAATCTTGCAAATAATTTCAAGAATACAAGTCTTCTTCATTTTTAGATCAATGCCAAATCCCATTTTTGGATTCCTCACCTTTTTGGCACATTTTGAGGCACTTGTCACCTAATTTGAGGGGACGTCCACATTTGAGGCTACATGGGTGTTTCATTTGGCACATGTGAGTGCATTTTGACTTGAAGAGAGGCCTCCTATGACTTAAGGAAGGCACTAGGATGTTTTTAGGAATGAAATACCACCTTGAAGACATCACATTTGATATTTGTATTTGATTATAAGGGGTTTCCCCCTTCTTGAAGACTTTATTGTATGATATATGGGAACATTGACCTTAGATACCACAAGCCAACAATGGAGGGTCCCTAGGAGCCTTACATTGCATGTTTGATGGGAGATGGTTGCTTCACAATTGATCTTAGAGTTGACTTGGAGGGGACTCCCCCCCCCTTTTTATGGTTTTATTTCATGATTTTGAGGATTATTTTTCCTTGGAGGCCCATACATCCACCTTGGAGGAAGCTTAAAGGGTTGACTTGGACACTTGGAGGAGGTGGTTGAGTATCTATACACTTTGGGAGTCTTTGGAGGCTAATGTTTCACCTTGGAGACACATTCATCCTTATTTAGAGGGGATGTCCTTCTTTCTTGGGTTATTTCCATCTCGATCACTATACATGTGGCTTGACCACCTTATTTTATGGTTTTGTAAGAATAGCTAGTTGGGGGAAATTGTGTTTTACTCCTCCATAGGCAAAATTTTAGGTTCTTACATGAAATAATACTATTTTATTGTAAATAAAGTGAGAATTACTCTATAAATAGGGGTTCCCTTCCTCATTATCATTAATGGCTATATTTTTGGAGCTCTCACTCATTGGAGCTTAATTAACATATCTTTCATGGATTATTTATGGTGTAAAGGGTTCTTTATTTGTGGATGAATGTTGTCAATTCTTGAAGCTTCTCTATCTTGGTTACTCTTTGGTGCTTAAGGATTAAGGGTGAAATGTTCAAGTCTTATACAATCCTTCATGATTAGTCCAATTGAGGGGTAAGTTTACCAATTGGAAGGAAGATGTTCTAGGGTTTCCTTCATTCTTCCTTTGTTGGTTTGGTGATTACTTTCTACCATGATTTTATTTTCCTTTGGTTCCCTAGCAAAAGTATCAAGTAAGTTCATCAAATCATAGTTGATCTTGTTGGTGAAGGTTTTTCCATTGAGGCTCCCTTCTTGTAGATCTTGATATTCATTGTTAATCTTGATTGAATTAAGGATTATTTTTCCTCTTGGTTCTAATCCCCAAGCCCTAATCCTTAAATGAAATAATCTAACTTTTTAGATGGTTTCTTCTTGACCTCATTTCCATTTGATTCACCTTGACTCCATTTCCCTAGTTGGATTTGGCATTGATCTCTATCTTCTTCCATCACTTATTTCAAAACTCTAAAAAACCTCAAAACTCCATTTTACTAAGGTTACTCTCACCTTCACCTTGTGCCTCATTGTTTGGTCTTAGTAATCCTACTAGGGATACCCCCCTTGAGCTGGAGGAGAGCCAACCTAAAGTAAATAGGACATGTTATTGAGGTGACAATGGTGACCATCCTAACAGTTTCCCTGGAGTTGTACCTTGTGGATTAGGGATCTTATCATTAAGTACAATATGAGTTGTAACAAGACCAACCATCAATATTGTTGAAGTTTTACTTATACAACTAGCAATTACGACTCTTATTTATTATTATAATCATTTAGCACATTAGCTTCATAAATAAGATCACTGAAAGAGAGGAAATCACAGAAACAATAGAGACACACATATTATCTCGGGAAACCCTCATGGGGGAGAAAACCCAACAAAAAATTCCTCAATATAGATAGACCAAAGAAATACCAAGAGATAGACCAAAAAACCTCCTTGACGTCACCCCCAGTTGCAGAAGCTTCTCCTCCAAGACTTGCGCACTACAGAGCTAGGTGTGTGTGTCTAAATGAGGCACTAGCCTCTCTTATAAATAGTGGTCTGGCTAACCTATAATTAGGTCTGGGATGACCTGTCACTTTACCCTCTTAATTTACAATTAATTGTCAAGGCACAATAGGGTCGACTTTTACTAAGGCACAACATGGCCTAATTAAATATAATATAATAATATTATTCAACTCTCTCCTAGGTAGAATATTCTTGGAAGTTATAATATTTCAACACTCCCCCTAAACAAGAAGGGTATTCTAGTGACACCATTAATAACAATTTATTGGACTCAATACATCATCAAGAGGAGGGGACATAGTCATCAACATCGGGAACATTGTCGGTCATATCTATAGGTCATTAGAAGTTTTTCTCATCATAAACATTAGTAGTAATTGAACATCATCATCATTTGCAGCGCATAGATGGAGTAACATCATCATCATCAACATATTGAATCTAGAACATCAACATCAACAACAACATGAAGTTGGAATAACATCATCATCATAAAAAACATGAAGTTGGAACAACAACATCAACATCACGAAGCTTGGACACCAACATCAACAACATGAAGTTGGAACATCAACATCAACAACAATATAAATGGAACATCAACATCTATATGTGGCAACAAAATAAGGCAGGTGCATCAAAAATAACATTTGTGGTACTTTGACAGATCGTTCTTACCAGACCTTTGGGATCTGTCGAGGAATCATAATATTCCATAGGATATAAAATCCTAACAATCTACCACATGGTACTTTGACAGACCGTCCTTACCGGACCTTTGATATTTTCCCAGGAATCATAAGATTCCCTAGGATATAAAATCCTAACTGAGCTACCACTAATGACCACAGCTAACATATGCATGCACACGTACTCTGACAGGTTGTCCTTACCATACCTTTAGGATATGCCCAGGGATGATCAGTCCCCTAGGATACAAAATCCTAATTGAGCTACCCGTTGTTGGTCAGGATACCATAATATCATCAACATCACTCCCCCTTTTGAGGGAGGTCCTTTTAGACTACACTAAGCCTGTCTTGGAATTAATCAAACCTCACATGAGAAAGAGGCTTAGTCAACACATCTGCAACCTGCTCATATGTGCCAACATATTGGAGCTTTACAACTCCCTTCTACACCATGTCACGAATGTAGTGATACCACATCTCTATGTGCTTCGTCTTATCATGGAACACTGTGTTCTCTGTCATCTTTATGAAACTATGGTTATCACATAAAATCATGGTAGCTTCCATCTCTAGATCGAACAGACCTGTCAACAACTTTCGAAGCCATATGGCTTCACAATTGGTAGAGCATGTTGCAATGTACTCCACTTCTTCCGTACTGAGACCAATACTGGATTTCTTTCTTCTTTTCCACGGATTCATGGCTAACCCCAAACTGAAACAACATCCTGAAGTTATTTTTTTGTCTAAAGAACTTCCAGTCCAATATGAATCATTATAGCCATACAACTTGAAGTCACAGTCTCCAATATAATAGAGGCCATATTCCAACATAACCTTAAGGTTTCTCATGACATGCTTTGCAGCTACAAGGTGAACACGTCTAGGCTCCACCAGATACTGACTCAAGGTGTTCACAACAAAGCAAATATCTGGTCTGGTATTCGTCAAATACATCAACGAACCAATCATCTGTCTGTATAGAGCATCAACCAATAACTTTAGATTCGTCTCCATAGGAGTGGGCATGGTTCTATAGTCCATCATGTCGATTCTCTTCAGAATTTCCACAACATACTTTCCTTGACTAATGAAAATATCTTCTGGGCTCTGCCATACTTCAAGACCTAAGAAATAGTGCATCGGGCCTAGGTTCTTCATTTCAAATTCAACGACAAACTTCATCTTACAATCTGTGATGAAATTTTCTTCATCTGTCAAGAATAAGTCATCCACATATATAATCAATATAATTGGTCCATCATTCTCAATCTTGAACTAAAGGTTGGGATCATATTTACTCTTGGTAAAGCCCAATCTCATCAGAAAAACTATCAACCCTGCCATACCAAGCTCTTGGAGCTTGCTTCAACTTGCAGACATTAGTCTTCTTGTCCTATACTTTGAAACCAAATTTTCACATCACATTGTACCAACCTAGTACACTTTCTTAGTTGCAACTTAATCTGCACAATCATGTGTTAGCTCTATGTGCTTTTTACAAAGCACTATTTGTCTCACTGCCTGAAAGTATGTTCTCAACTCTCTTTGCAATTGTTCCTCTAAGACTGGGACTCTGCACCTGCAGGTACTCTGAAGTTGAGAATGACAGTTCCATTCCCACTATGGTTGTTGAACTCTGAGAGTAACTCCTCTACTCTATCATGACAACAACTTTATCTGAAACTGAGAGTGGCTCAATAATTGACATCGAGGGTAGCTTATCCTCTTTCTCTCGAGGTAACTCAATCTTCTATTGTATTCATATTTTCATGGCCCAACTCATGTACTACATCAACTAGCACTAGAGATAACTCAATCTCAAATACATGGATTTTCATACATGCTCCCTCTGAATCTCATATTGTATCGGTTTCTTTTAATGAATCATGTTTGTTCTATATATACTTCTTCTTATTACTAGAGTAAGTGTCTCATCATAGTCTTATCCCTCTTGCTTGGAGAATTCTCTGGACACAAATCAGGCTATGTACATCCTTATACTTTTATCTGCAGCATGCTTGATATGTTATCTGCAACATGCTTTATCTGTTATCTGCAACATGCTTTATATTGACCATTCAAATAGGTATATTGGCTATCACAAATTGATAATAATTGTTGTATCTAACCCACTAGTTAAAATGACCATCCAACACTAGTATCAACATTATAGGCTATTCCAGTAATCAAATAAATGAATAATGTGTGAATACAACATTGCATGCATCTCTATCAAATGGAAACCACACAAGAATATCCATAATTGAAGCAAGAAACAATTAATTACGCAACAATTCATTGACCATAGGGAATTTAAATGCACCATAAACATATAGATTTTTACCCTAAAAAACCTAAATGGGAAAACTAACATTCAATGGGATTTGAATTCTTGCTCAAGAAATTTATTACAAAAGGGTGAACTATGCACTCTCAAATGATATTTTGATGCATGCTTAGTCACTAATAATATTTCCATATGTTATGGCTCATGGACAATCTTTTTTGCTCATGCATAGATAGGCTCAATGGCTCCTTTGTCCTCCAACCTTCAATCAGATTTCCTCTCTGGTCCCTCTTCTTTTGCAATTCCCTTATTATTCCCAAGCTTCAATTCTCCCCTTGGTTTTGATTGGTTTCCCTTTCATCAAGAAAGCATTCTCTTTCATAGAGTTGCATTGGAATACCAACCATCAATGTGATTAATTTCACTTTATTAAGGCCTTTGGCCTTTCCTCTTCAAATTTATTATGGACTTCAAACTTTTGCAAAAAATCAATTACAAAGTTTGGATGAGGAATTAATATTTTAGATCCATTTTGGATCACACCTCCCCATTCTTAGGATTTTGGTCACCAAAATCCTCAACTTAACTATGTAGAATGTTTTTTTCTTCTCATCACACTATCTAATGGATTCTTCACACTTTTGGAATATAATGTAATGGATTCCACTCATTCCCAATTGTTCTTACTCATCTTTTGCAATTCTTCAAACAATTTGCATTTATTATGAAATTATATTCAAAAATATGGGCAAGTAGTGGTCATCTCTTCACCCAATCAACCTTTGGTATAGTCCTTTGAGGACATTACTACTCCGTCTATAATTCCTCTTGATGTTGAATATTTTTGGACTTGTTGATCTAGATGAAGACAAACTTTGATTCTTCTTCTCCCATCTTTAGAGCACTCCTTTGTTTGTTTTTTTCATATTGTTTGCTTGATCCCCCAAGTGTTGGTGTTGTTTTGGGTGGCAAAAACATCCCTTGGTTTCCTTCTTTCAAGATTATACAATCACGTTGGAGTAATGGATTAGTACCCCCTCCTCTATTTTGTGTTTCCTTCTTCTCCCATTCTCCTCAAAGTATTGGTGTCTCCTTTAAGGCCATGGATTCAATTGCTTTGATACTAATACTATCCATAAATGGGGGACTTATGGCCCACAATTTCATCAACATGGAAAATTACAAATAATGTGTCTACAACTATTGGCAATAAGAATATTATAATAGAAATTTGGACCTTCTATGAAAACATTATGGCGGAATTACCAAAACTATTGTTTTTGCACTATTTCAGGAGAGCTAACTTGTACGAATATCACTTCATATCTGTAATACTGCAAGATGTAATATTTTAGAATGCAACATCTTGATACATTCTATTACCAATGGCACTAATATTACATCAATTGAACCTCTCAATATCCATATATGAGATTTTTGGTAGAAATTATACTTTAAGAAAAGTTTCAGGACTGCGAAAAAACCCAATTTCTACAGTTTGTACCACCAAAATTATAGCAAACCAGAATCTAAAATGCCCATTGTTACTCTACACCAGGAGAACTTTTCTGTGCTCACAGACTTTGTCAATGAATCTGCAACATTCTTCAAAGTGTCAATCTTTTCCAGCAACACCTTCGTTTCCTCAACCATGTCTCTCACAAAGTGATACTGAACATCAATATGCTTTGTCTTTGAATGATAAGTTGGGTTCTTTGCTAGGAAGATTGCACTCTGATTGTCACAATATAATATCATTGTTTGTTGTACCAACCCAATACCTGAACACAATCTTTGTAACCATACTGCTTCCTTTCTTGCATGAGTGGTTGCCATGTATTCAGCTTATGTAGTTGAGAGTGCCACTACAACCTATCTTTTGCTCATCCAACTGATTGCTCCTCCAAATAGGTTAAACACATACCCACTTGTAGATATTATGTGATCCATATCTCCATCCCAGTCTGCATCAACAAAGCCATGTACGTCCAGCACTCTGTCCAATCCTGGTCTTGGTAGCACAATCCATAACTAGTAGTGCCACGAAGATACCTGAAGACCCTCTTTATTGTTGTCCAATGCTCCTTCCCTGGTTTTGACATATACCTTGTAGTGTACCAATTTGCTCAAATACCAATTTGTAGTGTACCCATTCACTACCCAGGTTTCCAAACCTCTCAGTTCATCATTCCTTACATGGAATTATATACAGAATTCATACTGGGTTTTATAAGCAAATGCATTTAACAC
>ML780506.1:415882-426003 GCA_009831015.1 Picea engelmannii | reverse complement strand
ACACTTAGGCTCCCCTGGCCTAACAAAACTCATAAGCCTACAGCTTATTCAAAACTTGGCTCACCAGCCTATAGAACATATTTACAATTCTTTTGCATATAACATGATCTGTAACGGGGCTCGGCCTTGGGGACACTACATACCTGCTCAAAAATCCCACTACATGCGCAATGTCCAGTCTAGTACAGACCATTGCATACATCAAACTGCCAACTGCACTGGCATACGAAACATGGGACATGTCCTCTTCTTATTCCTTTATCTTGGGACACTGATCTGCAGATAACTTTACACCTATAGGAATAGGAACCTTGATCGGTTTACTTCCATGCATATTAAACCTCTGCAATATTGTCTCAACATATTTTCTTTGATTCAACCAGAGTTTCCTATTTGCACGATCTCTTTTAATCTCCATTCCCATAATGAAGTTAGCAGCACTGAGATCGTTCATGTCAAATTTGGAGGATAGTTGTGATTTCACCTCCTTGATAACATCCATGTTATTTCCTACCAACAACATGTCATCAACATACAACACTACATAAATGAAGTGATTACCAACCTGCTTGGAATATACATAGTGATCAGCCCTGCTTCTTACAAATCCCAATCCAAGGATGTTTGTGTCAAACTTTTGGTACCACATCCTAGGTGATTGCTTCAAACCATATAGTGACTTCTTTAGCTTACATACCAGCTCTTTCTTTCCCTTTACTACAAAGCCTTCTGGCTGCTTCATGTAGATTTCTTCTTCCAGATCCCCATGTAGGAATGTTTTCTTCACATCCATCTGTTCCACTTCAAGATCAAAAGCATGAGCAATAGATAAAAGAAATCTAATAGAAATTAACTTAGCAATAGGAGAAAAAATATCACCAAAGTCAATTCCCTCTACCTGGGAATAACCTTTTGCTACTAACCGAACTTTGTATTTCTCCACTTTTCCTTCTGCATTAAACTTCTTCTTAAACAACCATTTGCTACTAACATATTTTCTTCCAGTTGGCAACTCAACTATATCCCATGCCTCCTTCTTATTCAAGGCATCCATTTCTTCAACCATGGCCTTCTCCCATAGTTTACTATCCTCTGAATTCATTGCTTCCTTGACAGTTTTGGGATCATCATCAGTAATAGATAAAGCAAAATTGGAATGAAAATTAGGTGGACTATAAATTTCTGGTTTCCTTTTATCTCTCATCGGTCTTCTCAATACTGGGGTATGAGGTTCTTCTTCTTCTTCTTCTTCTGCTTCCTCTTCTGCTTCCTCTTCTCTAGATGATTCAGATTTTGCATCATCCAACTCAAGCTCTATTTTCTCAGGTTCGTCTTGCATTGGTAGGAATTCCTGTTTGGACACATCTTTTACCTCTCTGAAAACAACATCTTGACTATAAACAATGTTCTTGGTTTCTGGGTTCCAAAGCTTATAACCTTTCACGCCATCTTTATAACCAATAACGATACACTTTTCAACCTTTTTATCCAGCTTACTCCTATTTTCCTTTGGAACATGTACATAATCATCACAACCAAACACTCTAAGATGTTGAAGAGAGGGTTTCTTTCCAGGCCATACCTCGTGTGGATTTTTATCATCCAACGTTGATGAAGGTGATCGATTGACCATGTAACATGATGTACCCACTGCCTCTGCCCAAAATTCTTGTCCTAACTCAACACCGCTGAGCATGCTCCTTGCTTTTTCCATTAGTGTCTTGTTCATCCTTTCTGCAACTCCATTCTGTTGAGGAGTGTATGGAGTAGTCTTCTGCCTCGCTATACCACACTTCTTATAGAATTATTTGAATTCATTTCCGCAGAACTCTCCACCATTATCTGTTCTCAATACCTTTATTTTCTTCTTTGTTTGATTTTCTACCAGAGCCTTAAACTCTTTAAATTTATCCAATACCTCAGATTTCTTTCTAAGAAAATAAATCCATGTGTTCCTTGAAAAATCATCTATGAATGAAACATAATACACCGATTTACCTAGGGATGGAACAGGAACAGGTCCAAACACATCACTGTGTATCAACTCTAATATCCTCTTTGTTCTTGTAGCACTAGATGAGAATCTTACTCGATTATGTTTACCATATATGCAATGTTCGCAGAAATCAAAATCTAGAGTGCAATTAGACATAACTTCAACCATACCTTGACCGTGTAGTGTTCAAAGGCCCTTTTCTCCAATATTCCCCAGTCTTTGATGCCACAACATGGTCTTCTTTTCTGGGACAATATTGGTCTTGTCTCCTTCATTTCTCTGCTCAGGGACAACATAACTATTACACCCATTAGTATAAGTGCTTCCAAACAACTTGTACAGAGTTCCACAATGAACTCCCCTCATCAACACCATTGCTCCTCGTACCATCTTGCAAGTGTTCTTTCCAAATATGGTATCCACTCCTGCATCATCCATATTGCTTAAAGATATTAGGCTCCTGGATAGTTTTGGAATGTGCAGAACCCTAGGGACAGCTCTAATCCTTCCATCTTTTAGCAACAAATTAAACCTTCCACGTCCCAATATTTTTGTTGTTGAGTCATCTCCTAGGAATACATAACCACCATCGTATTTTTCATATTCAGAGAACCACTCCCTTTGAGGATTCATATGGTATGACGCACCTGAGTCGATCAACCATACATCATAGTCTGCATGTGTACTTGTAGATTCCATGTAAACATCACCTCCTTCTTCAGTGGAGGTTTTCATCTCTGTGGAAGAGGTACTATCAAATCCCTTTGGTTTATCAACCTTCTTAGACTTACAATATTTCTTATAATTCCTTGTTTTACCACACTTCCAACATTTCCTCAAATATTTTCCTAGAGACTTAGATATACCTGTAGATTTAGATCTNGACCTCTTACAAATAAAGCATCTGTTCTATGAATATCCATGCTTTTACGCCTCATCTCTTTAGATAACAAGGATGAAACTACATCCTCATACTTCAATGTAGATTGAGTGGTACTACCAATTGATACAACCAGATTATCCCAAGAATCTGACCAAGAACATAACAAAGTAATACACTTATCTTCTTCTGCAATCGTAATATTAACAAAGACAAGTTGACTTACCAGAGTATTAAAGGCATTTAGATGTTCTGTCACATAATCTCCATCTTCCATCCTAAGATGATACAACTTCTTTCGAAGAAACAACTTGTTTACTAGGGACTTTGATTGATACAAATTCCCCAACTTATCCCATAGTTCCTTGGCTGTAGATTCTCCCGAGACATTCAACAATACCGAAATATCATGTGTGCTAATAGACGGTGTACCAATAGGCTGTGTACTGGGATCCACAGCGATCCATTGTTCTTTGTCTACAAGAAGGTCCTCCATCTTGAGCTTCCATATCTCAAATTTTTTACCGTTGAACTTCTCTATCTCGATTCTATATGAGCTCACCATTCCTCTTTTTATACTCGAATCTCCACTGCAAAAGCTCCCACTAAACCCAGGTTTATCACAGACCCAAGATAAAATTGATCTATCAAGATCGAGCCAAACCCTCAACAACAAAAGCATCCCTCTGAAGCCAAAAATGAGCTCTGATACCACATGTAAGTTTTAAACCTGTGAAGTAAAGCAATGCATATAGATTCTTAAGTAAAACAAAATTTAATCAATGGCTCATACACAGAGTACACAAAGATTTTATATTGGAAACCCTCAACCGGGAAAGCATTTCTTATATTCATTATATTGAATTTCACCATTCACCATACAATATATATAAAATGTTTTAAGGTATTCTATAGATACCAAAACCCTAATCCCTTAATCCATGATTAATTTAGTAAACCGCTAAAAATAGCAAAAACCGCCCAAAAACAAATTTCGGGTCATTGCCTCGAACGCTATGGATAACCAGGGGGGGCATACCTGCCCCCCCTGGGACCCCCCTAGGAAAGCACCCGGTGCAAATGACACAAAGGGCACTACTAGAGGGATCGTCAGATGCATTTTTCATATCTAATGCACCCACACACACACATGCAGAGAATATAACACATACCCAACAATTTGTACCACCAAAATTATAGCAAACCAGAATCTAAAATTTTGACTAGAGATCTTTGATGTTTCTTCTTTCCAACCCTCCACAAGTCCCATGTCAATCCAATATTTAAAAAAAAAATACTGAAAATAAAAATTCTACAATGGCTCATTTGAAATAGCTCAAACCAAGGATTGTTCATTCTCATACCTTATGTTGTGATTGAAATAATCCAAATAGCATAAAAATATAAAGAATAGGTAATTTTACACTTTGAGAATGGTATAAATTTAATGAATAACAATGCCACTTTGAGAGAGCAACCTACTTTACACCTTATGTTTACAAGTAATTCTTGATGATCCCTAAAACTATATGTCCTCAATATATATATCTAGGAGACAAAGGGTACAATTACAAATATTGAACCTACCACAAATGGAAACAATAATATAATGATAGAAATGTAATGGTCTATTGAAAACAACCTTTCAACATCATTGAAGAAAAGGAATACATTCCATCATACACAAATAAAACACTCGAGATATTTTTGGGGATGTTAACCAACTAAGTTCTTATTCATTCACATGATTATTTATATAATCATAGGGTTTGTTAGATTGGTTGCACCTGCTACCAACTAACCATCCATTAAGTTCACTTCCACACTTGTTACATACTTTACTCAATCTACATTTTACATTCACATTCACATTTCATGTACCCACTTAGTCTAATGTCTTAATACAACATGTGATAACATTTACATATGATAGGCCTAATAGGCCTTACAACGTCTCCCCAACTTCAAAGTCTTAATTAATCCTGAAGCAACTGTGAAACAACATCTTGGGTCTCAACTCTTGTCAAGGTATCCTCACTTTGCATCAACTGCGACATACTGGTCTACATAGGTAAATCAATGAAAACATTTGCTAACTATATAAGAAGATACATGCATACAAGGATTTACCATGACTTATTACTCTTTGCCAATGTCTCAATTGGATAGGTCATTGTGCAATGAGTCTGTAGCACTTTCCCTCAACCCAAAAATGGTCATCTTGATTCTATTGTTACACCATTTTCTTATGTGTCTCCGAGGTGGTGAGTGGCTTGTCCTATAAGTTTCTCATATCTCACCTGCAGACCACTAGCAATAGGGTTGGTTCCTCTATTAATGTTTCCATCTTACTCACACTTTACTTACCTAATATTTCTTTGTCTTTTGGCATCTAAGGTGACAACCCAAGGAAATTCTTTGCAACTCATATATAATAAGGGGTTTAATCATTTCATCCATTCTTGTGTCATCATCTTTTCTTTATTCTCTTTGTGTGTATTTATTGAATACTTTCTTCTCTTCTCAATTTAGTGAGTCTTACAATCAATAATCTATTGCAAGTATGTGCTTCAATCATATTTCTCAATCAATCATGTTGCAATAACTCTCATTCAATTGCTCAATCCAAAGCTTCAATATTTGTGTGCTTAGTTGGAGTGTTATATGTGCCCAATGTACCTAGTCATAATGCTCAATACTTAGTCAAATTGCAAGGTGCCTGGTTCAATCAATTTTTTTATGATTCTCTATCAAAATCTTTCTTATGATTAGCTGACCATGAATGTTCTCATTGGATTCTCATTTTGAATCTTCAAAATTTTTCAAAGTAATATCAAAGTCTCTGGCCATGTATTGATTACATAAATGGTGAGTCTAGCTCAACTATGACTCTCTAAACTAAGACTTTTAATGCTCGATCAAGACTCGACTTAACTAGGACATGACTTAATGATTGAACTCTACTTCTATGATTATCTCATTATTGGTATGACTCTCTACAAATTTAATTGTCAGTGTGAGTCGATGGATTTTCCTATAAAACTCGATTCACTTGTGCCTACAGTTTGACTCGAGTACGAATTTTACTTATGTTGAAAAAAGATAGATTTTGTAAAATAAAATCTAACTTACATTACAAACTCAATTTCATTTTTTAATGACTCAATTTTTACATTACTTCATGATACATAACCATTATGGTTAATAAAAATCATTCTCAAAATATCATTATATAAAATACACCATGCATTGGCATTCCTCTTCATTGGTACAAGATCAAGTCTAAATACATATGTTTATATATCAGATACATCTTTGAGGCTTACTTATTTGATGTCTATGAGTGAACAAGCCTAGACCAGAGACTTATTTCCTAAGTCACAATCCTTGTAACTTTCAAACAATTCAACCATCCTAAGTTAATTTTTTCCTAGGTGATGACTCGACAACCAGAATCATAGGTCCAGGAAAATTCAAGTTGAGGCTCATAGATGGAAGGATTAGAACACTACCTGGTGTTCTGCACATCCCAGGATTGGAAAAAAAATTTGATTTTTGTAAGCAAAATGGGCGATGCAGGGGTAAAAACAATATTTGAAAAGGAAACCTTTAGGATGGCTCAAGGAGCAATGGTGTTGTTGAAGGGAGCTCAGTTTGGAACTCTGTATAAGGGAGCTATGTTGTGTCATCAAATACTGGGGCATATCGGAGAGAAGGGTCTTCAACTACTACGCGGTAAAGGTATGGTTGAAGGTATGTCTAACTGCTCTCTAGATTTTGATTTTTGTGAACATTGTGTATATAGGAAGCATAATCGAGTAAGATTCCCCTCTGGTGCAATGAGGGCAGAAGGAATTTTACAGCTAGTTCACAGTGATTTTTTTGGACCTGTGTCAGTCCCATCATTGGGAAAATATGTGTACTATGTCTCATTTATATATGACTTCTCGAGGAATACTTGGATATATTTCCTCATGAAGAAATCTAAAGTCTTTGACAATTTTAAAGAGTTTAAGGCTCTTGTTGAGAATCAAACAAAGAAAATAATTAAGGTGTTGAGGACAGATAATGATGAAGAGTTTTGCGGGAATGAATTTGAATAATTCTGTAAGAAGTGTAGTATAGCAAGGTAGAATAATACTCCATATACACCTCAACAGAATGGAGTTGCAGAAAGGATGAACAGGACGTTGATGGAAAAGGCAAGGTGCATGCTCAATGGTGTTGGGTTAGGGCAAGAATTTTGGGCAAAGGCAGTGGGTACCGCATGTTACCTGGTCAACAGGTCATCCTCATTAGCGTTGGATGACAAGACTCCATAAGAGGTATGGACTGGTAAGAAACCTTCTCTCACACATCTCAAGGTCTTTGGTTGTGAGGCATATGTTCATGTTACAAAGGAAAACATGAGTAAGCTAGATAAGAAGGTTGAAAAGTGTATCTTTATTGGGTATAAATATGGTCTCAAAGGTTATAGGCTTTGGAACCCAAAAACTAAGAAGGTAGTGTATAGCCAAGATGTGGTATTTAGAGAAATGAAGGATGTTGTTAAATAGGAAGTCCTACTACCAAGTAAGGAAGAACTAGAGAAAATAGAGTTTGATTTAAAGGATGATGAATCAGACTCTACATAAGAACATGAATATAAAGAAGAAGATCCTCATACTCCAATATTGAGGATATAGGTTAGAGAAAGAAGGCTACCAGAAAGGTATACTCCATCTGATTTCCATTCAAATTTTGATTTGTCTATTACTGATGATAATCCTATAACTGTCAGGGAGGAAGTGGATTCAGAGGATGGAAAGCTCTGGAAAAAGGCCATGGATGAAGAAATGGCAGCCTTGGATAAGAATGAGGCTTGGGATCTAGTGGAGTTTTAAGAGAGGTGGTATTCCTCTTTTATAAATATAATATAGATATACAAATAATGCCTAAGAAAGGGCCATGCTTGTTCAAAAACAAATATTCACAATGATAACTATTATATGAGACTGTAAAAGAGTAAAATGAGGAATCTCACAATGCATAGTTTTCAACATAGCATAAAGTAAAGTAGCACATATCATTTGGAAATATGAGAGTTAAGGACCACATATGCAGAGAGATTAACACGATATTTCAATTAAAACTCCTAATGGATTTGATAGACACACACTTGAAATCGCATTCTTAAAACTCAAAGTCCGAGATAACACTAGCTATGTTCCTTGAATAGTTCTTTGGGAGATTTAAATATACAAATGTTTTAAAAAAGATTATAATATTTGGAAAATGAAATGTGTATGTCCTAACGAACCAGAATGGGGCTCCCGTGGACCACATAATAGATGAAAATACCTAGAATAAAACAAAAGACACAGTTAGGAATTGACCTTTGATATTCAGAGACTATGGAAACTAAAGGTTGGATGACTGCTAATTGAGAGGAATAGAAGAATGTAAGAGCTTAGTGAAATGGTTACTCTACTTACTATGCTGGAAAAACTCTCTCTATTTGCTTGCTAAATTATATGTTGTTCAATTGGAGGTTCCCTAGTGGTGTTAACTACCTCTTGAGACTCGAGATTGGTTATTCTAACCAAAGCATCATTTAACCATTGTTTGGTATATTATGGAAATGGTGCAATCGTTAACTTGCGCTTGATATTGAGATCAAACTGCTCATCTTCAATATCATTTAATTCAAACCTAAATAATGGATCATATCTATTTGATCTTCATTTTTATTAACATAGTGTATTAACCACTTTTCAACGTCATATGAAATTTCAGCTAGGTCATTAAATTCATTGGCCCATGAAATTTTGAGAGTGTCTAGTTATTGTTTCCTTCTATCTTTGTAATAAATGTAGTGTCCATTATTAGATGTGGACCCTCCAAATCCTTTGTTAGATCAATAAGTTAGAAAAATACATCACTTCTTTTTGAATCAATGGCATCACATTCAACAATCATTTCTCCTAAACATTTAATTCTTCTTGACCAACATGCATCTATTTTTTAGAGAAATTTTTTTGATGGAAGATTATGTTCCCTCATGTGAGAATCATTCATACTTTATATTCTAGCAATAAAAGTAATGAGAGCTTCCTTGTAGAAATATTCATCATTTTCTAAGTCTTTTTTAATATATTCTTTAAGATTTTGAATCCTTGCAGATATACTAGTTGAACTAGTAGTCAATTCCCAATCGTCAAGGATTAGAGTAACCCTTATGTTTTTTGCAACATATTTCCTTATGAACGTTAGTAAACTTGAAGCTCCTTGTAGTTTTGAACTTGATTCTAGTGAATATTTAGAAATACCAATTGGCCTAACAGTAGATATTGGTTCAGCAAAAAAGGGCTTAGTAAGCAAAGCATCTTCTAATTCCTTTATTATTTTCTTTAGCATTAAATTTCCCTTTTCTTGTTCACTAATGGAATACTTCAGAGCATACCATGTAGCCTAATGGAACTGTTATAACCCTATAATTTATAGGATCAACTGGTGACTGAAATGTTATCTCTTTAGATTTTTTGTTTGTCAAATGATTTTTCATTCTGCAAATAATTTGAGAAAAGAAAGGAAAAAGAAAAAGAAAAGAAAAGAGAGAAAAAAGTAAAAGAATAAAAGAGGGCATAAAAGAAATTCAATAGAGCCCCATGCAATAACAATGACTTGGTCCATACCTTTCAAGCATGGCCAAGTTATTTTAAATTGATGTTGATAGGAATAGTGAAAAGTCTTGGATAAATTGTTTAATCTTAGCCAAATGATCTAGGTTAGTTAGTGAACAAATTTGACCAGACTGCCTAATCTTGGTCAGATAGCCCCAGGGTAGAGTAATTTCTTAGTCCAACAATTTAATCTGGGCTAATTGTCATAGGTTATTAAGTTAGAACATAGGTAGTTTGTTTTATTTCAATAAAACCAGCTCGATGATCAAGGTTGGACCATGTCCTGGATGCTTAAAAGGTTGGTTGTCTAAACCCTTGGTGATATAAACATGTGAAAGCTTGGGAAAACCCACGAGATGCACTTATCCTAAGTTTTTCTAGGCGCATATGCTTCGTGCTCACGATTATGCACAGCTCATGTATGAACGACTCAGATGTTCACGCCCAGATCTATGGTGGACAAGTCTTTCCGGACCCCCCCGACCATTCTACCTTTAATGGAGGGGGGGGGGCGGGGGTCCGGAATCGGAGATAATGTATGCGCGCATCTGGACAACCCAAATTTTAGTGCCTAGATCTACAG
>ML780506.1:344057-415871 GCA_009831015.1 Picea engelmannii | reverse complement strand
CCCCCTATCTATACGTGGCATGAATCCATTGGTCCCGAATCCCACCGCCTATTACTGTCTGACATGCCTCGTCACCTCATGACATCACTATCCACCTTCTTCGTAAGAGTCACATCCTGTAACTCCGTCAGTCCTTCTCCCTCGTTCACCCGTGGCAAGTCCCTTCACCATGGTTTTTTCCCCCAATCAATAACCGCCACATCACTCAACTGTATGCTTCGGTCATTGTCACCTACCATATCACACTCTAAATGACCTGTTGGCCATTTATTACTGACTAACTTATTCGTTAACCAGCTGACATATCTCCCACGCCCAACGAATACTCGTTTACTCAAAACTACCCTCACCCTTTATTCCTTCACCATTTACCCACTCATCACACCAGAGAACTTACCCCGTTTTCCTCTCTGTTACAGTCAGTCTCCCACATCTACAGTCATCCCCACTAACTTTTGTTTTATTTGTAGGTATTGTTACAGTAATGGGGCCAAAGTCAAAGTGAACATAAGGTGAGGAGAATTCGTTTCTCCCACCTCCTGTCAACCTCGACAGGATTCCTCTGGCCGACAAAGACTACTTAATCGCAGACACAAAATGCGATTTTGACTTCGCAGATCTACAGTCATGGCTTAAAGAAGTCTTCCTGGACCAGAGTGACGAAATTGGACTCTGGGAGTCCAACCTACCCTTGTATATTTTCCCCCAGATCCACCACTTCCTAGAATTAGCCCTCAAGTGCCAAGCCCATTATATCCCCGAGCAAAGAGCCATTTTGTCCTCGTCCAGGGAAATTATTTTCCTCATCACGCCAAAAACCATCGACCAAATGATGCAAATATCCCGAGCCGACTCCACCTCACCTTTTAACCTTGAAATCATCATAGAGCTATACCAGAAGCTGTCGTTTCCTCAAAGAGCTCAGATTTTTGAGCTTTTTCTTCCATAATCCACTCATCTCCCCACTACAAACCACCCTTATCCTTCCTCCCTATTCTCAATAAAAGGAAACCAGGTTATCACATCGCTATGCACCTTGCTTGGTTATTTTTCAGATCAATGGGTAGATGAACCCATTTTGGGATTTCTGTCTATTTTCTCCACCGATGAGAAACCCACTACATAGTTCGACTTCAGCACATTCCTGGCGAACAACATTCACGAGCAATTCATAAATTTCACCACAGAAGGCATGTTCTGGTATTCTTCAATACTGGCATACCTGTTCGTTTTCTTCCAAGCGGACAAATTTGCTTTTTCTATGCAAAAGATGGACGAAGATGGTAGACCCCAGGCAGTAACAACATGGAATTCTCTGCTCAGACATAACTCCACGGAATTCAGTTTCAAGCAGTTCATCGAGCAGTTCTACCACCCAGTGGTGAGTATGCTCAGCGGCAGACCCAAACCCAGAATTAATGACGAAGTTCAGAGGATCCTACATCTCTCAGACCATACAAAGACTGGTGATTGGTACCTGTACCAAAATCATATTGAGATCAGAGTCTATGGGTGCGAGTTGGCCCCATATAAACTACCCAAGTACTTACCTATTATAATTTTTTCCTTGGAATACATAAGACAGATGATAAACTCGGACAATATACATTTTGTGTCTTTGAAGAAAAAGCAACAACTCAGAATCAAAGGGTAGATTAGGTCTTTCATCTGCAACAGTCGAGGTGTCGGGGAGGAAGCAGACAGACTTCTAAAGGAAATGAAATTATTTGTTAGTTTCCCATGGTACTATGATTCGTGCAGGATAATTTCTGAGATGAGGATAAAAAACAAGAATACCCCATATGTTCACATATCTAGGCCTGAGGTAGAAAAATTTTCCAACTAGACAGAACGGGAGCCAAATACTTTGGTCGAGGCAGAACAACAGGACCTCCCGGTCATTGTATCACAGACAACCACACCACAAGCCCCCAAGGAGAAGAGGCCTAGGCAGGATCTTTCACCTCCTATCACTGAAGTATCATCTGAGGAGTTCTGATTGCACACAAAGAGGTCAAAAACCACTCAGGCTCCTGACCCGGCTGGAGAAAGGGAAATTCCATCCACTACAATGACGGAGGTTGATCGGTCACTCCTCAATACAAGCAACAAGTAGATCATAACCTCAGTATTGCCAAAGAAGCCTACAGATACTCCACCAGTCAACCAACCAGGTAAGACAGGATCGAAGCTGAGTATCTTTGAGAAATACGATTTGATCAAGAAAAAGAATCAGACTCTAACTAGCAGCACATACGCCCAGTTCTGGAAGAAGACGTCGACTACACAACACATGCTGCTATCGACATTCGACACTGAGAAGGGAAGAATGCACATGGCATTTCTCCAAGCATAGGTTCCAGACCCAAAGGTAATCACCGATTACAAAAGGGCAACTTTTGAATTCCAGACTAAGGACATGCATCCAACTGATCAAATGGATCTGCACAGGCAAACTGGAGAAATGGTTTTCTCCACATTGGCACATGCTTCCATTGTTGCCTCTAGGTTACAAGTGTCTCTAAATAACATCCAGACGTAGTTGAAGTTGGAGAAAATATCATCCTTTGCCAAGGATAACAGGATTAAGACGTTGGAGGAACTGGTCCTCAAGATCGGGTATGATCCCTCGAATGTGAAAGAAGTCGAGGAGATGATCAAGAAGAAAAATGACGACATAGCATCTCTAAGGAAATGATTGAAGCTGCCACCAACAATAGACTCTCAGGCAAAGGAAATAGCGAAGACAGAAGGAGAAAAAGATGAGATGCTTAAGTTGATCATGGAGCAGAATGCACAATTGAAGGAAATGGAAGCTGAACTGGAGAAACTAATGAAAGAGAAAGAGCAGTCAAAACCCATGGAAGTCATTCCATTGAGTGCAGTTCCACTCTCAGGAGTGAGCACGGAATCACTAGCAGAAATTCCATCGGCAAATCCACTGACATCTCTGGAAAAGACTGTTGAATTGGCTAAATCTATGGAAGAGATGAATCTGCAGGAAACATAGATTAGCGGGCTCAAAAAGGAGATTGACAACCTCTAGGAACTTAAATCTTCTTACCAAACCAGCTACTCTAAGGAAAAACAAGTGTCAGACCAGCTCAAACAAGAGTTACAACAGCTTCGGAAGCAAACAGTGGCAGGCAAAACACTGGCCGAAGTCAAAGAGAGTGTTTGGACAGACATCACCAAATCTATGAATGAAATATGGACAATGATACAGATTATTTTTGAGCAAAATGAATTGGTACAAAGAAGTAAACAATCCATCGAGAAGATTAGATTGGAACTGGGAGAGATGTCCACAGAGGCTAATGAAATCATCAAATTCTTGAATTCTAAAACCAGAGAGGAGCTGGAAGATCTGAGAATTGAGGATAGAACGAAGACCATCCTTGAGGTCAAGAGAGTCCTGACCAAGAGAGGACTGATGCTACAGCTAGAAGAAAAGGTTCAGGCTATGGACCTAGGGGTGCAAAGGTTTTTTAGCAAGATCGAGGCTCTACAAAAGAAGGGTCTTCCTAGTTTGAAGGTGATAAATGAAAAATTGATGATGCTCCCCAATTACAAAAAGAGACTAGCCGATGTGGCTAAGGATAGTTCGAAATTTTCAGGAATACAAGGAAGTATCACTGGCAAAGCATTCCTAGATGCTCTACAGTTGGACATTAGCATACAACATGAGATCCGGTACATCTTCATCATCGAGCCAACTTTTCCCAAGTACACAAAGATGGATGAGGTCTACTGAAGGTTACTCAAAGTCAGTGTTCCTAGTCATCTTCGATGGGAAGAGATTTGCAATCTGATTGAGTAGTTGATGAGCTGTCCCAGCCTAGTCAGTTGTCCAGTTAGACGAGGTCGTGCAGAGGCCTCGCCAACGGTCCACCCAGAAAACAACATGAAGCTTCGACACATCATCAAACAGCTTCCTAGATTTTTGTAATTTGTTAAGTTAGTTAAGCTAAAAATAGATTTACCACGTCTTGATCTTTAATGATAGGATCGTTTGTAATTTTGGGTTATAAATATTTGACTTTTCGAAGTATTGAGGGTTGATCTTTACGCCCTGTGAGCTACCAGACTGTAATATTTTTTCAAGATATCTTCCATTAATACAAAGAGGCATTTCCACAGGATTCTTGCGTGTACTCATTGGTGATGTTTTCCTTTCTAAGTTAAATGTTTTTCTCGATTAGTTATCACACTATTTTCTAAATCTAATCTTTGAAAGTAACGAATGTTGCAGGATTTATATTTGTATACCTTGTTTCTGAATCTAAAAGATTTTAGTGTTTCATCTTCTGATTTTACGATAAAGAAATTCTTAACTGCTTCTTTGTTGTAATTGAAATTCTTTTCTTTTCTTCTATTCCTCATTTATGCTGCTAAAAGAATCCAACGATTGCATTATCTCACCCTGTGAAAGGTTTCTTTGTTTTCTGGTTTAGATTTTATTTCATGATACATCCCCATAGCCCAATGGATTTGTAAATCTCTCTCAGCCAACCCAACGAAAACGACAACAACAAAACAAACATATTTTATTTACCTAGCCTAATATTTTAAATTTGAAACATATCTAAATCATACAGATAGATCCCTCTCTGAAGCTGGCAGGGCTAGATCCCAGCTTTGAAGTGGTTGGATAAAGTTACCTCCCGTAGATTTCTTCTTTTCTAACAACCTCTAGGAAATTTATAGAGCGTTAATAGGAACTCTAGAACTTTAGAGGGTTTTACCCCTACTATGTCTATTTCAAAGTTCAACTTCTCCTTGGCCTTTTTGTTTTTCAGACTAACCTTTTTTATTTCTAATTTTTTAGAAATTTAGTTAAATGCAACATGATGCAAAGTAACATATTCTTCTTCAAAAACTATCGGCTCATCACAAGCCAATTCCTCAGCTATCGTTATGATTTAAATTAATTGTTGTTCTACCCAATTGGGTACTCCAATAATAGTATCAACCTCCATTTATTTAGAATTGATTTCATATTCTTGAACCCCTTAGTTTTATTTTTCAACAATAAACCTTTTTCCTTTTTGAGCTTCCCAAAATTGCATGTGATTTTTCAATAGATGTTTTAGGAGGATCCTTGTCTCCTTAAACACCAACACTTCTAGTAATGGATTTCTTTTTCTCTCCATTATTACTATGACTTTTACTTCAATTCATCGAATAACATATTTGAGAAACATGGGGTGAGTCGGGGTCATTACTAGTTGCAGTTCATCCTCTTTGTCTATGTTGATCATTAGTACTAACCAAAGAGTCAATATCATATTGCAGGGGTAATTGGTGATTTCTAGGGAAGGTTTATTGATGGTTTTGGTTATCCCCTCCTTCATCCAATTGTAGTGATTTAGTAAAACATGACCCGCAACCAATGGAAAACATATGAGCCAAGAACAAACTCTCTGGGTCAAAGCCTTCAAATTTATGAAATTCTCTCATCTTAAAAGAATCAAAATAAACATAAAATTCATCTAGGTGAGAAATACTTTTAACATTAATCCCTCCAACTTTCATAGGAAATGGGATGAATTTCTTCTTTCTTTTATTATTGAAAAAGTGAGCCAAGGACTTGTATTGTATGCATACTTCAACTACAAATAATTTTTCATAGACATAGTGAGGGCGTAGAAACAATTTTCCTTGAAATCCATATAATTTTATATAACTAAATTCATCTAGAAATTCAAAATCTCCTTTTCCAATGAGAAAAACCATAGCTTCTTTTGACAATCTATCTGTAGAAGAACCATGAATCATTTTCTTGAATGTGGATTGAAAATCTTTTTTCAATTGGTAAAAATTGTAAGGAGCCTTATGTCTCCAAAGTGATGGATACCATAACTACACTAGATCCTTATTATAATCTATACTTCTCAATTGGGATAAATCTCTCAATCAGGGTAAATATTTAAACACATGGCAGTGGACTATGGCATAAATTAGATAACAAATCATTTTAAAATTCTTTGTTATATGGAAATTCCCCAACTAAAAAGAGACTTCATTTGAAACAATGCATGCCCAATCCCAAATGACATTCTCATGAACAAAGTAATGAAAAAAATAAAGAACATACTTTGGAATAACAAACGTGGAATCCTTCCCAACAATCCTTGCAAATAAACATGCAAATTCTTTGTATAGATAATTGAATGAGCATGCCTCAATATGAGAAGAACATCTAGGATCACTGAGTGGATTTATGAGAAATATTTTTAGGAGGTCTAATACCCCATCATGAGCATCCAAAAAGGCATCTTCTTTAGGATCCTTGAGCTTATTATTGGGCATTGGAAGTCATAGAATTTTTCTAAAAAAATTTGGTGTAACAGGGACTGATGTATTTTCTTCCAGATGAATTATCCTCTGCTTAGCAGTGAATTTGTCTACGAATCATAAAACTATTTCCTTGAAATCGAATACCTCAAGCATACACCCAACCTCTGGTATTCCAAAAGTCCAAACTTTGTTTGAACTTTTATCCTCTGGTGGAAGTCCTGAATACCACTTATAAGCCTCAGACCATTGAAAGTCATGGTATTCTTGTCCAAGGGTGTTGATTGTGTATCTACAATATGGCTATTTTCTCTAATGCAATGTTCTTTCTTTGATCAATTTAGTGTATATGTGGAGGTCTTGTTAAGGTAATATCACTTTTACCAAGGATATAGGTGTTACTAAATTCAGTACAAATATTTCATAGTACCATAAGTTGAGACATTCATTTATTAATGTTAATTACCATTTGGATTTGAATTTATAACATATATTTTACGAAAATAGCATCATATTAATAATGGTATCAATCCAAACGTGTGACGGTCGAAGTGGTAGTGGAACTTTAAATGCTCTCGAAAGTAGTGATTATGCATCAATATTTGTGGAAATCAACTAAGTATGAAAGGTGAAAAATGAGTGTAGAGGACGAAAAGGAGAATGTGAAAATACGGGTCACGGGAGGTCAAGGGATGAAGTGACAAGAGGTTTCTCGCATCCACATTTATAAAATTGACTAATTTTTAATGCAGGTTATTTTTGGATGTTGCGGAAATGTAGGTTCATTTTGAATAATGTGGAAATATAGGTTGTCAGATGTTTGGAAATGGTTTTGTCTCCCGCAACAAGACTTCTACAATAAAAAAAAACAACTAAGTATAGATAGCGTAGAGAGAGAGAGAGAGAGTAATGTGGGTATAGGAAAATGTGGGACCCCATGAAAGGAAGGAATGAAAAATCAACTAAGTATAGAGACTTACTGGCTTGCAGGATTGCAAAGATAAAGGGAAGGCCTTCCTGCAACCCGCATTTACGAAAAATGGCTAAGTATGGAACATCTAGAAAAATATGCCAAGTACTACCAAAGCACTAGAACATTGATCAAGGAAACTTAATCAACACCTTCCTTTCTCTATCCCTTATTCTGTGATTGAAGGCCACCTTTTATATGATTTTGTTGTTGTGGATTCACAGACTTGAACTCTCATTTATTCCATTGCTTAAATTTATGCTCGATTTTCACAACATATTGATAATTGTCTCCCAGTGAGGAGATGTCCAATAAATCCATCTATGTTTGGATGTATCTATGTAAGCCACTTGGGTAGTTCAGAATCAGATGCCACTTAATGTATTAGATACCCAACTTTAAGCATAATCTACAAAAGATGTTAGTATACTATGGCACCATCTGGTCTCTTTCCTGACGTTGAGTCGTCCATCTCATGTACTAGTCATCATATTTTCCGAAAGGTTTGAAATCCTCCTTGAGGGAATCAAGAAATGCCACCCAAGTGGATCCATTCCCAAATTCCATAGAATCATCTTCATTATGTCTCTCTCGGTGACATTCCCACCAACACTTGATGTGGGGGAGAGATTTAAGGAGAGCATAAGTGATATTTTCAATGCCACAAAAATTTTGAAAAAAATAATACCCTTTTAATAGATTCATTTGTTTCTTCAAAGAATATGCATCAATCTAGCCTTCAGATAAGGGGATATCAAAGTTAACATGTACCTTGAAGAGTGTCGCACTTCCAAAATGATTGCTTATTGAAGGTGTTTCACATGTCGTCGACAGTCATCGAAGGATTTGGGTGAAGTTGTCCATCATCTTGTTTTGTTGTCATGTGATGGCTTCCTTGAACACCGTTTTGAAAGGATCTCTTACTCCATAATCTCTCTTTACTTTCTCCATGGGAGGTTTCTTTGGCCAAAGACATTGGTTGTCCCCAAGTAAAACTAGCTTGAGACCCAAATATTTATACCCTAGCCTCATCGGGGACATGCATCGAGAAATAATAAAGAGCATATTTCTCTGATACCATTAATCTAGATTATATTGAGAATGAAATGAGATACAAAAAAAACTATAGCAGAGAACACAAAAATATAGTGAAACTCAACTTCTCTTGATAAATAAAATAACAAAATACTTTAGAACACAAACTGGCTAGAATAGTGGTAGCTTATCTCTAAAGAGAAAGAGATGTTGGCTACGCTCATTGACAAAAAGATATCATAAGAGATCGAAAGAATGGATTTATAACATAAATAAAGAGCCCTAACAGTCCAAAACCCTAACCCTAGAAGGTGAAATGCCTAAAGTTTTGCGGGCCCCGAGGTGGTTAGTTAATACACCAACTTCTCATGGGCGCAAATTTTGCATACAATCTTCATTTGTGGTGCACAGTAGCTCACAGAAAATATCTAATAGAGAAGTGCAGTTTTTGGCAGGGCTAGGGTCGACCATGGCCAACCCTGGACCTTGAATCTCCAAAAAAAATTGTTTAGGGCCTCAAAATTTTAGGACCCAAAAATCATTAAATAAAAATAACCAAGATGGAGAACCGTTATCGTCCAATATGGAGAACCGTTATCGTCCAAGATGGAGAACCATGATGAGTCAATGGAAAGAGGTGGGTGGCCAATGATCTCCACCTATATAAAAAAAAAACATGGATTATTTCTTTATATTTACATTTGGCATGAGACCACTTGTCTAAAAGTAATTTTTCATATGCTTCATTAGAAAGTGTCATCAACTCACAATAGTCAAATGACTACCACCATATAACAACATCTTCTTTGAAACCATAATGTAGACAAGCTTTCCACTTCTCTTTCCATAATAACTTCCAATTTTGTATATATTCTTCAATATTAGGTCTATCATCTTTGTGATTAAAATATATATTTCTTGGAAGAAATATTCAACAAAAACTAGGGTTTATAAAAATAACTTACTTTTCAATGGAGCTCCTTGAGGCTGCTAAATTAAAATGGGCATAATTGTCGCTATACTTCTTTGATTGGATATGATGACCACAATTATGAAATTTTATGGCCACTTTGCAGCTATTGGCACTTATTTTACTGAAATATAAGTAGTCGAGCAAAATATATTTAATCTGCAAATCATGCAACCATCCCCGGAAAAATCCTGAAAATTTGTTCATTTTAAATTGCCAATAACTTCACTTCCCAAACTCTATTTTGGAGGATTGTTTTTTTTTTTTTTAAATTGGGTATCTTTCTGAGAGTTTTTAAATTGGGTATCTTTCTGAGAGGAAATAAAATATGCAATTGGTTTTTGCAAAGTATACTCATAAAGTTTCAAAATTTAACCTGAAGTGCACCACCCCCTTTTTCCCTTGAAAAATATGCAAAAAGAAGAAAAAAAAAATCATTTTTTGGCCCAAGAAAGAGCTATAGTACCAATTGTTATGTACCTTAGATATGAAAATATCATCTAGAAGATAAAACCTTAACTTCAAAAATAAACCAAATCATACACACACAAGAATTATAGAGAAAACCCTTGAGGTAGGTTAACACCATTAACTATTCCTTAAGGAAGGAAACACTCCTCAAGAAATTATTGCTTATCAATTATAATATTCTTCACCTTGCTTCATTACATTTATTATACTTCTTTATATAGTAATATCTACCACCTAGGAACATTCTAGTAGGTGGAACATTCTAGTAAACCTTATTACTTTCATTGTGTTTGCACTATTACATGGGCCTTATTTACTAGAAATTCCCTTCATATATAACAATATATAGCTACCTAACTATTATTATTTTCCTTGGGTACCTCCCTAGATATACTAAATGTTCCTTCTTACATTCATTGACCTCCTAGGAACATTCTAGTAAGTGGAACCTTCTAGTAAGACTTCTTATTTTCATCGTGTTCACACTATTGCATGAGCAGTATTTACTAGAAATGGCCTCCATACATAGCTACATAACTATTATTATTCCCCTTGGGTACCTCCCTAGGTATCCCATATTACTTGCCTAGGTATACTACACTAAGTGACCACAAAGGATACTCTTGGAACTTCCCCTTATTTCCTAGTATATGGTAAATAAACCATCCTACCCATGAACATTTTCTTTCCCTCCCTCCAACTATCCCAAGCCTCATGTGCGAAATAATGCGTATCCATTCAGAGTCATATCAACACCTTGTTGAAGTTTGAGAAAAGGCTAAATAAAAGCTTGTTGTTCAACAATAGATATTCAAAAGGTGGTTTGATAGGAAATTTGTATGAACAAGGACTTTCAAGTGGGAGATTTAGTTAAGAAATGGGGCAAGCCACATGAAGAAAAAGGGAAACATACTAAATTTCAACAATTATGGCTTGGTCCTTTCCAAGTGGCTAAGAATATTGGCCTAGGCACATACAAGTTGTAAAATTTGGAAGGGGAAGTAGACCTCCTTCATGTCAATGGATGTATTCCAAAGCACTACTTTAGTTAGCTTCCCTCAAGAAAATTATCATGTACATAAGATGGTTTACTTTTATTGTTAATTTTTTTTTTAAATTGCATTTAATTCCTTGCTTTGATTTATCTTTGTTGTTTAGAAGATTACTTGCAGTTTTGGTTTGTCATTTTCTTTCTTCATTTCAATTTTTTTATTGCAGTTTTCCTAGAATAGTCTTTGAATTTTGGTTTTCTCCTTTAAATTGTTGATTTCACATTGAAATCTCTTGTGAATCCACTTGGAAGCCCCAAGCATAATTGTGTAAAACTATGGACCTCTCTTGGAAGTGTTTTAGGGCATTGGTTCATGAAACTATTTGATACAATCTTATATGGGGCCTCGTTGACATGGGGAAAATTCCCTTTGTCAACAACAGGGCTTACCCGCAATAAGGAGTCTCAGTTAGACCTCTCACCATTTGGAATAGGGAGCCCATCCAGATTTTGGCCCAGTAGCCATTTTTGGTTTTGAGTTTACCGATTGCGGCCTGGTCCACCGATGAAGGTTTTCTAAGCTAAAGAATGAAATGTAGCAATCTAAGATGCATGTGTTGGGATGAAACTAAGGTAACCAGAAAGAAAACATACAACCAACCATGCTCATGTCAATATCCTCGGAAATAATTCACACAGAGAAAAGACAAGAATATGAATAAACAACTGCAACCATAGAATAGTCTATCATTTAAACCCTTATTTATGGTCCTATGCCCGTGAATTCAAACAAATATTCCCTGAAGAACCAAAATAAGAATGCAACAAACATACATGAGAATAGTCTACAATACAAATTACAATCTTACACAACCTTAGTGTTAAGAAAAATGAAAAGGAATAGTTCACAATATGTCCAACATGAGAATCAGAGCTCTCCATAAAATATCTTGGCCAAACAAGCGTCTGCTCATTAAATGTTTCAGTAATAGTACATGAAATCTCAAAGAGCCAAAAACCCTTTACTCACATACAATCCTCATATTTATTGATATTCAACTTGACTCTTGGCCTTTCGCCTTACCCCCATGACCTTTCATTTACAAACTTTTGTCTTTATCCTCTTTGTAGTGATGAGAGAGCAAAGACAACATAAATGTTTATAATTTAATGTATTATATGCAGTTACATTTCAAATTTGTCTTTTCATGTTGGTGGGATAGCATAGATTGTGTCTATAGTGAACCTCACCCACTATGATAACTTGTCTGGACATTGGGAAACCCTTCTCCCTACAATTTTGATATTTGACCATCATGGGATTCATAATGATTCTTCGGCTATTTGAGTCTAATTCCCTTTCATTACTCCTCTACTGCTGCAACAATTGTTGTTGTTGTTGCTCCATTATCCTCAGCGATAGATCGTATTTGTGAGGGTACTTCTACATACTGGTATATTTATTTTATGTGTAGCTAATGTGCTTTCATGGTTGGTTCACCTCACATGTTGCCTATCCAGGTTGTTGAGTATCATATTCCTTTAGCATTGGTACATGACACCATTCAATATCCAAGTTGTTGAGTATCATATTCCTTTAGCATTGGTACATGACACCATTCAACATGAAATAGATGAGTGACCATAGAATAATATTGAAATAAAATTTCAAAACCATGCATTCCAACCTATAGAACCAAAACATTATCTAAGTGAAAGTTCATATATTCTTCTCTGAGTTCAGTTACTGGTTCCTCTGCTCTTGGTTGAGGTACTGTGTTTTCCGAGAATTTTTCCATTGTTTCATATCTTAATCCTACAAATGTGAACAATTGGTGAGGAACCTCTGAAATAGTATACTTTTGAAGTTGTATATCTCAAAAATATCTTTCCAACGGTATAAGGAACACATGAAATGGGTATCTAAGTCAAAATTTATGACCAAAATATGAAAGGCAGTTTTGAAGGGCTCCTACTCTAGTGTCGGTAAGTTTAGCATGAACTCTCCTCTATGTCAACAAGTTTCGCACAAAATCTCCTCTGTGTTGGAAAGAAAATAACAAACTCATGTGTCGGTGAAAAAATAATGAAATCTTGTATCGGAAATATGAGCATGAACTCTCCTCTGTGTCAGCAAGTTTAGCACAAACTCTCTTATGAATCATCAAGTTTAGCACAAACTATCCTTTGTGTCAGCAAGAAAAGCATGAATTCATGTGTCAAAAAGAAAAGAGTGAACTCTTTTATCGGTAAGTTTAGCATGAACTATCCTCTGTGTCGGCAAGAAAATCATGAACTCTTGTATCGACAAGTTTATCATGAACTCTATCCTCTATGTCGGCAAGAAAAACACAAACTCTTGTATCGGCAAGTTTGGCACAAACTCTCCTTTGTGAGGGAAAGAAAAACACGATCTCATGTGTCAGTGAGAAAATTATGAACTATTTTATCAGCAAAATGAGCACAAACTCTCCTATGAAGGAAGACAAATCGAAAAATTTATAAGTGTCCTTTTTGTCAGCAAGAAACAACAAGAGCTTGAGTTCAAAAGTCCATAACTTTCTCATATGGTGTCCAATTTAGGCATCGTTTTTTGCAACATTGAGAGAAAAAATAGGAGAATCTAGTGAGAGACCTTACAATTTCATTTAAACATTTGAGAATATCCATATCTAATGAAGTTCATGGTTAATGAGGCTTGATGGATAGGAAATACTTGGAAACTGTTCTGGTACTTGTAGACCTTGGATTTCAAGTTCGTAAGTGATGTTGGAATCATAATCCCATAAAACATATATCTTGTCTATTTTAGGAGTGAAAACTACACTTTGACCAGTACCCAAAATTGTGAGCAAAGACGTTTTTTAATGAAAGTTTGGACCTCGTTCTCGCTACTACTTTGCCTAAATTTAATTATGTCAAATCCTATGGAAAAACCATCTATTAGAAATAAATTCATATGTCAGTTTTTGAGAAAATTATCTCTTGAAAACAACCAACTGACATTTGTGTCACATGCCACTTAATATGCAACAAGAGTACCAATTCTTCTTAAAGTTGCAATTCAGAGCCAAATTGTGCCCTGTAGATGTTGCAATTAACCCGCCTAACAATATAAAACACTTTTATGATCAAGGTTATTCATAAAATTAGGAAGGCACAAAACTTGCACATTGACATGATATGTGTAATGAAAGTTGTTGGTTATCCAGACAGATATTGGTGGCCACCCACCTATTCCAACTGGCTCCTCTTGTTAGTTTTTAGTTCAACACGTTCTTTTGTACTTCTTTCTAATTGTGGGTTCTACATGTAATGTTCCTGACTTGGCTAGTCTAGGAAACATTGCTAATGTGTGTGTAGGATTAATCACTTACAGCATATAAATGATCATACAAATAACAAATACGACAAAGGACTGCAAAGTTTATATTATGATATATCTGTGGATTACAAAATGGTCGAATGTGACTGAATAAACTGACAATACTCGACTAGATCAATAGACAAAGGATATTATCTGGAATACAAACAATCAACTAAAATATAATACTTGAAATATGGGAGCACTGCGAAATCAATAGATGCGTTGGGACTATGGCAGCTCTGACGGTAACTGTTGGAAGTCTGGAAAGTTCTCCCTGGGAGCTATACTTCTCGGAATGGCCTGGAAACTATCCCAAATGATGCGCCCAGCTCTAGTCCTCAGTATTGGTAACTGTCGGACCCTTTTGTTGGTGAGTTTGGACCCCGGATGGATCCCCCTCGGGGAATGCGCCCCTCTTTCTCTGGAAAAACATGTCCTAGTGATTCAACCGTCGGAATCGGGTGAGATGTGTCTCAAAATGATTGCCTCGGTCTGCTTGGAAATGGGTCAGAAGGGTTTCCCTGAATATGGCCTGATGCTCGCTATGGAACCCCAAATGTATCCACCAAAAGTGTTGCACGTCCAATTCTAGAAAATGCGCCCCAGTTGATTCCTCCATCGGAATCTGATGAGGAACTAGGAAAAAGATGTGCCTTGCCTTCCTCTCAAATGGATCAGAGGGAAATCTCGGAATTCTCCCTAGATGGGATAAGTCGACTAAAAACCCTCTCAGAAGCTACGCCCTCACTCTTGATGAATGTGCCCTTGCTTCTAAACACTGTGTAATTGATGCTGAAGAATGATGGAAGACCTTAATGATCTCCCTGGTGACTAGGGTGTGTCTTTGAACACCGAAATTAGCCAATTGGTGTCTTCCTCTTGGAATCCACTGAACTATCTCTCTTGATATGCGCCTCTTCTCCTCAATGACAAGTCATAATCTGCATAATGATGAATTAGGTCGCTGACCCTTCCTTTATATCTTTCCAAAACCCTAAATCACTGTTGAAACCCTAATTCACTGTTGACTTCCAAGACCCTTAATCACTGTTGAAACCATCATTCACTTTTGACTTCTATTTGTAGCCCATACTAACTTAAAAGTGCTTTTTACCCTTTTTAGCTCAATGTCACTTTCTGAATATAACATCGGTGACTGAAGTGACCTATAGTGACCCTATTTACCCCTTTCTGGCCCTAGCTATAGTCTAACGGGGCAATTTAGACCATTAAGCCTCCTCTCTAGAGCTCCTATTTGGAAAGGGACATTACAGTCCTCCCTTCCCGAAATTTCTTGTCCTCAAGCAATACCAGTCCAGGGTGCTGCAACACCTGCTTTCTCTCCCACGTAGTGTCCTCTACTAGAAGCCCTCTCCATCTGATCAAACACTCTGTGATGACCCTACTCCTTGGTTTCCTCTCTCGGAACTCCAAAACCTCCTCCAGAACTAACTCCATATGTCCCTCCTCACCCAACGGGGGAAGCTCCTCTTATGTGCTAATGAATTGTCCCACTACCTTTTTTAGGCAAGACACATGGAACACGTTGTGAATCTTTCTCCCCTCTGAAATTTATAGCTCGTAAGAAACCTTGCCTACTCAATGCATGATCCTGTAAGGACCATAAAATCTGGGCTTGAGCTTCTCTACCCCACTCTTCTTCAGAGATGATTGTCTGTAGGGTTGGAGTCTCAAGAAAACCAAATCTCCAACATCAATGTTGCGCTCTATCCTGTGCTTGCCCGCACTTATATTCTGTTGGTTTTGTGTTGTCTGAAGGTTCTCTTTCAACAACTTGAGAATCTCCTGACTCTCTATGATCCAATCCTTGGCCTTGGGAGATCTTCTCTCCCCAAATACCAAGTCTACCAAAGTGGGAGCATCATATCCGTAAAATGATCGGAAGGGTGTCATACCAATGGACATGTGGAAGGTGGTGTTGTAGCAATGTTCTCCTAAATGTAACCACTTTACCCACGTTCTCTGTTGTCCTCCTACATAGTTTCTCAAATACCCTTCAACCCACTTGTTGACAATATCGGTATGCCCATCTGTCTGAGGGTGATAGCTGGTGCTAGGTGTCAACTCCGTCCCCACCAACCGAAACAACTCTCTCTAGAATGTCCCTATGAACCGACTGTCCCTGTCACTGACGATGTTCTTTGGCAACCCATGAAGTCTGAAGATATCCCTAAAGAAAAACTCAGCTACCTGAACTACGTTGTACTCTTTCGGTATGGCATAGAAGTGAACAAACTTGGTCAATATGTCGACCACTACATAGATACATTCCTTACCCTGGACCTTGGGTAGACCTGTGATGAAGTCCATAGATATACTCTCCCATTTCTACTCTGGAACGGGGAGTGGTTGAAGTAGCCATGTTGGGAGAGAATGCTCTGACTTGTTTTTCTGGAAAATCACACACTCGCTAACGTGTCTCATAACGTCTTGTTTGAGGCCCTTCCATGAGAACCTCTCTTTGATATGTCTATAGGTTTTGAAAAAACTTTGATGGCCTGCTAGAGGTGAATAATGAACTACAGTGAGGATATTCTTCTTGAGCCTTGAATCTGGCACCAAGTAGACTATATCCTTGTAAAATATGACATCGTCAATGACCCTATACCGGTCATCGTGTATCTGCCCATCCATCACCTCACAAGCGAACTTGTTCTTGGAATATTTCACTAACAAGTGGGATTTCCAATCTGCTGAAATATCCATCAAAGAACATGGCGCAGGTCTCCTCGATAGTGCATCGGCCACAATGTTCTTCTTCCCCTTGACATACTCTATGTCAAAGTCAAATTCATGTACCTTCATCACCCATATCTGTTGGTGCTCACTCAAGTCCTTTTGCTCAAGGAAATACTTCAAATTGTTGTGATCGGTCTTGACCATGAATTTGATGCTCACCAAATATTGTCTAAACTTGGTCAAGGAATGCATGATTTCCAACATTTCCTTGTCATAAATGGAGTACAACCTCTCAGGCTGACTAAGATTTCGACTCTCGAATACAATGGGGTGTCCTCCCTGCATCAAAACTACACCGATCCCTTCGTCGGATGCGTCACACTCTAGTACAAATGGCAAGGTGAAGTTTGGTAGTGTCAACACTGGAAAAGTGCCCATGACTTCCTTCATGTGATCAAAGGCTTCCTATGATTTCTCGGTCCATATGAAGGCCCCATGCTTGGTAAGATATGTCAGTGGTGCTCCAAGATGAGAAAAACCCCGGACAAATTGCCTGTAAGAGCTACATAGCCCGAAGGAGCTCCTCAATTATGTCACGTTCCTAGGCGTCGACCAATCTAGAATGGACCTGATCTTCTCTTGGTGCACTTGCACCCCCTGTGCACTGATGATGTGGCCCAAGTAAAGCCGCTATGTCATATCAAACTCGCACTTGGACTATTTGGCATATAATGATTGTGCCTCCATGATGTTCAATACCTCATCTAGGTGCCTCATATGCTCTTTCCATGACCGGCTATAAATCAAGATGTCGTCGAAGAAAACCAAGATTGATTTCCTTAACTGATCCCTAAATATATGGTTCATGCAAGACTGGAATGTAGAGGGTGCATTGGTTAGCTCAAATGGAACAACCAGGAACTCAAAGTGTCCAAAATGACATCGAAATGTTGTCTTCTCTGTGTCCTTCTCTCTGATGTTGATCTGATGATATCCATAGTGTATATCAATCTTTGAGAAGAAAATTGCCCCATGCAGTTCATCCATCAACTCGTCAATGCGTGGGATAGGGTATCGGTTCTTGATGGTTTTCTTGTTCAAGGCTCGGTAATCAATGCACATCCTCATGGTTCCATCCTTCTTCAGAACTAAGACAACAGAAGAAGAAAATGGGTTGTTGCTCGGTCTGATGTGTCCCATCGCCAACAATTCCTTGATTTCCTTCTCTATATTATCCTTGAACCTCCTAGGATGATGATAGGGGGGGTTGATCATAGGTTTGGCCCCCTCCTCCATCTCAATGGTGTTCTCAAATCCCCTGTCAGGTGGTCTCCCTGGTGGAATTGCCTCAAAGACTTGTTGATTTCGTCCCAATAAATCCTTGATCTATGTATGGTACTGTTGTTGACCCTCTGAATCCTTCCGTGTAGTGATCAAACACTCGACGACATATGTTACTTCCCCATGTATGAATATCCTCTCCATCCTCTTGGCTGAAACTGTACTGGGTGCTCATGTTGACATACCTCTTAGAACAACCTTCTTCCCATCATGGTCTCTGAATCCCATATCCAAGGTTTGGTAATTGGTGGTGATTTTTCCCAAGGTAATCATCCACTGGACTCCCAACACCACATCTATGTAAGATAGTTCAACCACATAAAATGTATCTCTCACTGTATAGTTGCCTAACTTTACCTCCAAGTCTGGAACTCTGTCTAAACACTCCACTATGTGGCCATCTGCTACTGCAACGTCAAACCCCTCAAACTCCTTTTTCTGAAGTGCCTGTGTCGATACTAGTGAAGTGTCGATGAAGTTGTGGGTGGCCCCACCATCTATTAGGGTGATTTCTCATTCCCCCTGAATAGTCCCTCTGATTTGGAGGGTATCATACCTAGGAACATCAGAAAGGGTCATTATGACTCCTCCCATTGTTGGTTTCCTCCTATTAGCCTGCTCAGGTGGCTATGGGACTACTGGAGGATGGGCTCCTACTGGTGTCAAAGGTCTATGGGGAGGCTACTCCTCTACCTATCTTGACTCCTCCTCTGAGCTAGTGGATCCATTGTCCTACTCCTCCTCCTCACTGTCCACACTATCAGTTGCCACCTCAATATAATGAATCTCTCCCTTGCCCATGCACCGGTGGCCTAGGACACAAGGGTCTCTACAGTTGAAGAAAATCTTCTTCCTCATAAGATCTTGCCTAGTCTCATCATCCAACTTATCCTTGCCCTTCTATTCTCTCTGGAATGGATTCCTGTCTTGATCCTTCTGGGGTACGAAGGGTTTGGAAAAGGTTTTACTCTTTGGCACTGATTTTTCCAAATCTCGAGTGTGAAGGATGGAATCTTGTAAGGTGGGAGGCTTGTATGCCTTCACCCATCCTCTCAAAGGCTCGGTGAGTCCCTATGTGAATAGCATGATCATCCTGGGTTCTGATATATCTGTCACTGCCACGGATACCCACTGAAACTCCATGATGAATGCCTTTGATGTGCCAGTTTGTCTCAACTGGGCTAGATCCCTGAAGTGGATCTCGAGATCCCTCCTGTCAAACCTGTCCATGAGCCTCTCTGTGAACTCCCTATAGGAAGTGATGCAACTATGACCCAATGTCACCTATCCATGATACCACCACTCGTGTGCCTCACCCTGCAAGTGTAAGGTCACAAAACTGATGGCCTCTGTCTCGGTCATCTGGTTGAGCTTGTAGTATGTGTCTAGCTTCTGTACCCAAGCTCTGGCATTGCATTTGGATGATCCATCGAAAAAAGGTATTGCGAGTTTACCAACTTTTCGGATTAAATCCATGTTATGCCCATGCTGCTATTGTGGTCCTCCTCTCTGTAGCTCTCTGGGACGGTTCCTTAGTCTGAGTCCACAGTACTTGACTAGGGTCATGTCCTGATGGAAGTCACGAATCAATGTTGTGTACTCCATCCTATACTCTACAATTTCCTCTTCATGAGTGGGTGGCCTCTGTGCTATTGGTGGTGGTGTTTCTACCGGGGGTGCCCTCTGGAAACTGGGAAACAAGGGTCTGGGAATCCTACTCCCAGAGGTGTATGTGCAAGAGGGTGACTGGGGTCTACTACCTACTCCTAAGTTCCCTTGTGCTACATGTGGGGCTTGTGTGTTTGGGGTTCCCACTCTAGCCAATCTATCAACCACTTGTGCCAAGGACTGAGACATGGTTCGTTGACTATCTAACATATCGTTGATAACCTACATGAAAGTTGTCTCTGGATCTACGGGGGCCTTGCACTACCCTCTGGTCACTCATATCTGTCTCCTAGCATCCTCTCTGCCTCATGCTCAGCCTCACGCTCTGCCCTTCTCTGTGTGCCTCTTCCTCTTCCTATGAGCTAGGAGGAAAATGGGTAAAGTCAGGCCTATGCCTTCTTTCCTTATTCCTGTTGTAAGTGACATATTTGTCACCTACATTTTCACGACCCTTTGGGTCTTTTGCTGCACTCATTGTCTTTAGTCACAGGCTGGCAGGACTAAAGCTCTGATACCACTGTAATGTTCCTGACTTGGCTAGTCTGGGAAATGATGCTAATGTGTGTGTAGGATTAATCGTTTATATCATATAAATGATCATACAAATAACAAATGCGACAAAGGACTGCAAAGTTTATATTATGATGTCTCTGTGGATTACAAAATGGTAGAATGCAGCTGAATAAAATGACAATACTCGACTAGATCAACAGACAAAGAATCTTATCTAGAATACAAATAAGAAACTAAAAGATAATACCCGAAATATGGGAGCATTGCAGAATCAATGGATGCATTGGGACTATGGCAGCTCTGACGGTAACTACTGGAAGTCTGGGAAGCTTGCCATGGGAGATGTACTTCTCAGAGCGGCCTAGAAACTATCCCAAATGATCCACCCTGCTCTAGTCCTCAACATTGGTAACTGTCGGACCCTTCAGCAGGTGGGTTTGGACCCCGGATGGATCCCCCTAGGGGAATGCGCCCCTCTTTCTTTGGAAAAATGTGTCCTAGTGATTCCACCATCAGAATCGGATGAGATGTCTCTCAAAATGAATGCCTTGGTCTACTGGGAAATGGGTCGAAAGGGTTTCCCTGAATATTTCTTGATGCTCGCTCTAGAACCCCAAATGTATCTGCCAAAAGTGTCGCACGTCCAAGTCTGGAAAATGCTCCCCGGTTGATTCCTCTGTCAGAATATAATGAGGAACTAGGAAAAGTGTGCTCCTTACCTTCCTCTCAAATGGGTCGGAGGGAAATCTCGAAATTCTCCCTGGATGGGATAAGTCATCTAAAAACCCTCTCAGAAGTTGCGCCCTCACTTTGGATGAATGCACCCTTGCTTCTGAACACTGTGTAACTTCTGCTGAAGAATGATGGAAGACCTTAATGATCTCCTCGGTGACTAGGGTGTGTCTCTCAACACTGAAATCATCCAACTGGTGTCTTCCTCCTGGAATCCACTGAACTATCTCTCCTGAGATGCGCCTCTTCTCCTCAATGACAAGTCATAATCTGCATAATGATGAATTAGGTCAGTGACCCTTCCTTTATATCTTTCCAAAACACTAAATCATTGTTGAAACCCTAATTCATTGTTGACTTCCAAAACCCTAAATCACTGCTGAAACCCTAATTCACTATTGACTTCTATTTTTAGCCCATACTAACTTAAAAGCCCTTTTTACCTTTTTTAGCTCAATGTCACTTTCCGAATATAACACCTGTGACTGAAGTGACCTCTAGTGACCCTGTTTACCCCTTTCTGGCCCTGGCTATAGTCTAACAGAGCGGTTTAGACCACTAAGCCTCCTCTATGGAGCTCCTATTTGTAAAGGGACATTACACTACACTTTCGGGGTTTCCTGAAGCCCTAAACATCTTCCAGGTTGATACTGGTGGCCTCCCACCTAATACAAATGGCTTATTTTGTATGTTTTCATATCAACACATCTTTTTATACTTCCAGGGCTGTTTTGGGGCCCTAAAAAGTGTTTTTTAGGCGTGCCATAGAAAAACTATAGACAAAGTCAAAGTTTGATGGAATAATGCATAGTTATCAAAAATACCTTTCCAACGGGCTATCACACGGTTAAAACGGAGATCGTATGCAGAAGTTACGACCTCGAGAAGTTAATGTATTAACTTACCCAAATGGGGCTCACATGAATTTTGGCGTTTAATTTCCTAGGGTTAGGTTTTTGTATGTCTAGGGTTTTGTCATTTATGTTTATCATAAAAAGGCCTTCAGAACCTCATTGTAATCATATTCTTGCGAATGAGCGTAGCCGTCACATCTCTTCTCAGAGATAAAGATGTCACCATTCTAGCAAGTCTTGCACTCTGTATTTTTATAGTCTCCTTACAAGTCTTTCATTAATAGAAATCAAGTATTGTTGTATTTGTCTGTTTCTGGCACTTTTCATGAGTATTTCATTGTAATATCTTTTCTTTTATTTCGTTCTAAAAATAATCTAGATTAGTTGTATCATAGCAGGCTGCTCTTGATCGTTTTTCAGTGCATGTCCCTGATGAGGTCCGAGTATAGCCAGTTGGGTCTCAAGCTTGTCTCTCTTGAGGACAATCACTCTCGCACGCCAAAGAAATCCTCGATGGCGGCAGAAAATATAAATGGTGGAGCAGAATATTTTATTAACATGTTGCTTGAGCAATCTCTCGCGCGATAGAGGAACAAAATGATGGATAATTTTTCACACATCCTTCAACGCCTGTCGATAGAAACATGGACATCTTCATCAAGAAGTCATTTTGGAGGAACCTCTCCCTTCAAGGTAAAAGTTAATTTTTATATTCCCATATTTCAAGGTCAAATAGATGTGGATGCCCTAGAAAAATGGTTAAATCTATTAGAAGGTTATTTCTTTGTTCAAAATTTTCTCTATAGGGAAATGATCACCTTCGCACTCCTCAAGGCTCACCCCCATGTCAAACATTGGTGGGAAACTTACTGGGAGCAAAGTTCCACGGAGGAATCTGGAATATATGGGGTCGAGCCCACTTAGGATTTGTTTGTAGATGCACCCAAAGAATAGTACTATCATGTTGATAACAATGAAGAATAGTACATGAGATGGACCACACTGCAGCAAGAGAAGAGCCAAATAGTGTTGGAGTTCACAAATACTTTCCATACCTTGCGCACCAAGTTGGGTATCAAAGACTCTGAGTGGCATCTGGTTCTGAAATACCATGGGGCTCTGCATAGGTACATCCAAACCAAAATGGATTGCCTAAACATTTGTTGGCCCTTGGTAATGTATCAAGGAAGAAAGCAAAGATTAAAGAAGAAGAAAGACAAAGCATGAAGTGCGCGGAAGGAACACAAACCGAGGAAGGGTCGAAGTGGTTAAAGAAGCATAAAAGAAGGCGTGAAGTAAGGGAAAGCAAGTCGTTGGAATAAATGATCAAGGAGAACAAAGAAACAAAGAGGATAGATCTTGGACAAGTCAGCAAGTGGAAGAGGACACCAATGGGTGCTTTGAATTACCTCGCAAAGAAGAAGGAAGAACAGGTCGGTGAAGTCCTTAAAATGTGGGTTATGGGGGCCTAGGGTTTTGGTACCTAGGGTTTTTGCACCTGGACTTTGGTCTGGGGTTTCTAAGAGTCATAGAAGGATAAATAGAGGTATAGAAGAGTGGAGAGGGTTGTTGTTGAGATAGAGAGAGTGAGATGTAAAATTATTGTGTCTCAGAGCATTCTTGTATTATGGATCTTCAACTGGGTGCGAAGATTGACTCTGCAACTGGGTGCGCAGGGTTGGGAGATTAAGAGGAGAGAGAGAGAGAGAGAGAGAAGGATATGTAGTTGACTGTGCAGATAGAACTATGTATTTTCATCTACCTTATCAATAAACACAGTTATGTGGACGTAGCCCTAGGGAGAGGGTGAACCATGTAAAATATTGTTGTTCTATGTGATTGATGTTGTGTTATTTGTTATATTTTATACTGTGATTTCATTATTATTTCATTTACTGAAGATATGAAGATATAACTAACTTCGCGAAGTTAAGCAGAATATTGTTACAAATATCTAGGTTATCTTGCATTGTTATTCTGGAATCATCTTGCACTTCCTCTGGTCGTAGACACATGTGTCCTGCAACCCCCATATTGCTACTTCATGTGAGACTTCATCTGCTCCGTAGTTGTTGCCGAAAGGGCCAGTATTTAGGGTTTGTTGGTGCATTGTTAGAAGTTGAACCCTGGGTCTGCCCCTGTGACAACAAATGGTTCTGTTGCTAGGAACAAGATCTTCTTGAGGGAATGTCAAGGTGGTTCCCATCAAAGACAGAGATTCAGAATTGGATAGAATAATAGGAAAGGGACTTCGTCGAATCTCAGAACAAGAACCCTAGAATTAGTATAGAAGATTGGTTGGGAAGGTACATATTTACTGACGTACACAAGATTTTATTTGCAGGAGTTCACAACGAATTGTACGAGTGGCTAGCTAGACTAGCAAACACTCAGTTTGAAATCAATCTAGAACACATGTGGTTTGGACAACGGCGTTGATTAATAAAGTCAAGAGAGTCAATAACGTTGTGTCTAGAGTGGTGGATATTTGGTTTGAAAACACTATTGGAGGGTACATTACTAAGTTTTCTATTGACAGAGTGGAATCCTATAGTTAAGCAGAGAGGTATTTCTTCAAAGGACATAGAGGAAAGTTTCTACACTTTTTGAAGCTGAATATTAAGATGCTATTGCATAAGAAGAATATCTTGAAGATACAGTAATCAGTTGTATTTTTAAAATCTAATGTTCAAGAATTCAGAAAGCGACAGTGATGCAAAGGCTGGACATATGCACAGTGGGAGATCATTCAGAAAGGTTCCTCTTGCAAACCTGTTTAAGAAGAGTTACGGGTCATTGGCACAAGACGAATATTTCAACAGTGGAGAAGAGGCAAGGTGATCAGATGAAGAGTATTCAGAGTTAGCAAGGGAAAATGAAGTAGACACTGAGGAACTTCACCGAGAAGAACTAGAAACTTTAGGGACTATGCCTACTATCAAAGTAAGTATTATTACTCCTCTTTTTGTTTTAGCAACATTAAGTAACCACAGTAATCAGAGCACTCATAGCATTGTTACAAGTAGTTTAGTACATAATCAGTTGAGAAACCAAGGAAGATCCATGGCATATGAAATGAGGTTACCCATTTTCAGAGGAGATGGATTTGAGGATCCTGACCAGCACTGGTTTTTATGTGAAGTTGTATGGAGCATTAAGCAAGTCATCGACGAAGTTGTTAAGAGAGCTCAGTTTAATACTACCTTGAGGGATCGTGCTTTGAGCTGGTATACGAAATTTGTTACAAGATATGTACAGCCCAAGCCGTTGAATGAAATCAAGATTGCATTGAGTACAGAGTTCAAGAAACCTAAGTCGGAGTCACAGTGCATTACAGAGTTAAAGGAAATCAAGAAGAAGTTGACTGAACCTGTCTGGGAATTTGATCAGAGGTTTAAGACCTTGACATGCCATTTAATTTTTCAGATTCCCGATGAACAACATAAGGAATGGTTCATCGTTGCCTTCCTTTCACACATTAGAGTTCCTTTGATGCAACATAAGGTCACTTCATAGGCTAAGGCTTTATAAATTTCCATGAAAATAGAAGCAACCCCTGTAGGAGAAGCCAGTCTGGGTATGAGTCATATTTTGAATCAATTAACTAGTTTATCTTTACAGGTTGAAGACATGAAGAAGGAAAAAGGAAAGGATAAAAGAGAAGACATATGGTGTATTAGATGTAAATCAGAGGACCATGAAAAACATCATTGTCCCTTATTTAATGAATACTTGGCCTTTGAAGCGGGCTACTTTACAATGGTGCGAGGTATGTAGAAATAGATATCGCCCTGGTGAATGCTATTACATGCAGAAATATGTCTAGACACCCACCAATATTTATTGCACATTTTGTAAATTTGTGGGGCATGATGAGAAGGATTGTAGGGCTTATGACCTCATGCATGAAAGGTCAAGGGATGCATATAGAATTCAAGGATAATTACAGCAAGAAGGGAATGTTGCACAGTTCACCTCCTAGGAAGAGGAAACTTCAACCCTCGTGGTGGGTTCAGAGGAAGAGGATGAGGAGGAGGCATGGTGATGCAGGAGTATTGATGTCACTCACATGGAGAAAGACCCAACAGTGTCTAGGAACCTGTATGGGAGCTCAATGCTAGCAGTCACATCAGATATTTTGAAGTCTGCCTTAACTCAGTGTCGGAATTAATTTTTGAGGCACGCTTGAAATCAGGCCGGGGAAATTTGGAGGCATGCTTGAATGATTACGAACGAAGTGGGAGATTCCACTACGAATCTGGAATGTGACTGTTCCAGATAGTCGTTAGGTTAAGTTTTTAGAGTAGGCAACTACCCAGGGGGAAACCCTAAGAACCCTTTGACAAATAGAGGTTTTGTACGTTGAATGAGGCTAATCAGTAGAATAAGAGATAGGAGAAAAATCTCAATTTTTAGTTTTATTTTGGGAATCAAAGTTGTAACCATTTTCACTTATGAATAGAACAGAGGAAAATTTGATCCAAATGCATGGTGTGAACATTGTTTGCAATTCTTTGTATTGTGTTTTCATGAATGAATGAATGAATCTCATTTTGAGTAGATGGAATTTTGAATGTTAGGATAAGTTTCAATTGCTTCTCTTATGTTGAAGTAGTGCAAGGTATGCACACAGAACACAAGGAGTGCATTGACGGAATATGTTTCAGTTCCCAAAGCTCAGAAGAGATAACACAAAACTTTCCCTTTGCAAGGAGTGCAAAGAGACTAGTGCAAGGAGTGCACAGTCATCTACAAGAATCCAAAACCATGCGTAAGATCTGGTGCAAGGAGTGCACAGATCTGAGATTCAACTAAGCATGGAAGAGTCCAGAAAGGAGAATTCCAGGAAGGCAAGAGGAATTTATCTCCAAGAAATCCTTTGGAAACTGAGTTATCGAATCCCTGAAACACAAGGTGTGTGTGGGAAGTTGAAGTATTTAGAAGACCAAGCTCAGGAGGAATAACACTTTGTATAAGTGTTAAAGAGATCCAAGAATCAGATTCTCCAAAGGGACAAAGGTTTAAAACTTTTGAACACCCAGAAGATCTTCTAATTTTGAAGACAGTGTAAGCACAAGGGGGAAAAGATCTCAACTGTTTGAACTAAATTCTAGAGAATCAGAAATGTCCATCAAGAGAGAAGTGTGGCGAATGATCAACATTTCGATGACTCACATTGTGGAGAAGTCAAAGGGCAGAGCACTAAGAATTTGTGAAGCCCAAATCCACGACTTGATTTTATTCGTTGGATCCAGGAGAGATCTAGACCGTTGATTGTCTAGGGTGAAATATCGACACTTCAGGGATCGGAGGACCTGAAGTGATAAGTCTTTCGATTTCGCAAAACGTGAAGTCCTGAAATCATCGTGACCGTCAGTCTTGAGGAGAGACCTGGACCATTGATCCAGTGCCATCGCAATGTTGGCTATCGGGAGAACGAAGGTAAGGGAACTTCGAAGTCGCAAAACATCGACTTGATTGCAATCGTCGATCAAGGGAAGATCTAAAGCATAGATCTCGGGTCATCGTGATTTCGGCTATCAAGTGAACGAAGGTAGAAGCACTCCGAGGGTGTTGAAATTGAGACGAGCCTTTCACTCGAGCGCGTGGTCATCGCCAGTCGTCATAAGGGAGAAAGGGCTTAGCTGAGAGGAGCTAGTGCCTGTTTGGCATTGAGATTCAAACAACACTTGGAGAGGAGCTAGCACCCGTTTGGCGTTGAGATTCGAAGAACGCTTGGAGAGAAGCTGCGGGTCTCAAACAACCTACACATTTGGAGAAAGGACCTGTGTAAGTGGGTTTGGGGTCTAGCAGAGACCCAGAGAGTCAATCATACTCAGTATCTTGATCAATCCTAGATTGGGAGGTCGCGCAACCCTTAGGAGAGAAGGGGGGTCTGCATCAAGTGGTATCAGAGCAAAAATTTTTCTTACAAACAGTGGGAAAAGGTAAGAGACAAAATAACTCGAAGTTGTACTCTGTGTGTGACACACAATCAACACAATGCCACCAAGGAGATGAGTGGAACCACCTTTGGCCAATCATGTTGTAGAAATGGAGATACGAGAACTTCGTGCAAGATTAGAGGCAATTGAGGCACTGCGGAGAAGAGCACCTGATGTTGGAGACATCAACGATGCAAAGAGAGAAGAAGCAGTGGGCGAGAATGTCATCGGAGAAGTTGTGGGAGAGGATGTTGCTAAAGAACGCTTGCTGAGAGTAGTTTCCAGATTCGGAGGTAGAGCCAAGATGGAGGTCCCAATGTATGAAGACAATTTAGATACCGAAGAGCTATTGGATTGGATAAGATCCATGGATAAATATTTTGACTATGAAGATGTCGATGAGGAAATAAGGGTGAGACATGTTGTCACTAGAATAAAAGGACATGCAGCACTGTGGTGCAATGAACTGCAGGCTGAGAGAAGAATCAAAGGCAAGCATAAAATAAAGAGTTGGGACATAATGGTAGCCAAGTTGAAGGCTCAGTTCATGCCTAAGGATTATCAGATAAATCTATTCAGGAAGATGCAGAACATGAGGCAGAAAGGGATGACCGTTAAGGAGTACACGGAGGATTTCTATAGGTTGAACATCAGAACTAGACAAAGAGAGAGAGATGAAGAAAAAGTAGCTAGATATATAAATGGCATGAGATATGAAATCCAGGATGAGCTCAACATGATGTCAATAAGAATAGTGGAGGATGCTTATTAGTTTGTGCTGAACGCAGAGGAGAAGTTGGCCAGAAAACAAAACTAGTGAGGGAGAGGTAAAAGCTTGGTCCCAAGCAAAAACAAGGGATTTACCCATGACAGAGCCCATAAGTCTAAGGATGAGGCTGAAAAAACCACACAGTCACTTGGAAAGAGGAGAAAATTCTTGAGGAAGACAAGGTGGTGGGAGAAATTATTCCATAGGGAGAGGAAGAGGAGGAGGAGGAGACGTAAGATGTTATGCATGTGGAAAGACATGACACATGTCTTGGGAATGTCCCGAGAAAAATAAAGAAGGAGGGGGTGAAGCTCACATTTCAGAAGCACAAAGAATAGATGTTGAAGCAGAAGGAGTAGAGGATGGAAGATCCATGATGTTAAGAAAAGTTCTCTTAAAACCAGAGGCAGAAGTTGAGAGGCCGGTGAAGAGGAATAGTCTCTTCAGAATAGCTTACAAAACTAAGGACAGAGTATGCAAGGTGATAATTGACAGTGGGAGCACTGATAACCTAGTATCCACAAAGATGGTGGAGAAATTGGAGCTGGAGACAACTGCACATCCTATTAGGGTCCTAACCCGCACATAGGTAGAACAATATATTCGTATATAATAAAGGTCAATATTAATAAGGCCTTTCAATAAAATAGAATAAGTTGAATGTAAGAATACCTAATAGAAGCTTCTACTTCTAGAAGGATCTTCCTCTAGATGCTTCTTTTGATAGACATATTTAGTATAAATAGGAGTCGAGGGTATGAGAACCCTAGCTTGGATATTATTGTAATAGAGCTCTGTTCAACTTGAGGTTTCCCCCTTGAAGAGGCCCGTGAACATTGCTTTCAGAATCAAAGTGTTATTTCTGTTTTTATTCCTATATCATTTCAATGCTATTGTGGTGATTGTTCTAGATATATTGTTGTTATTCTTCTATTTCTAGCATTTTATTTATGTTCTGCATACTTTTTATATCTGGTATATTACAAGTGGTATCAGAGCACTTTCCTTGGCAGAAAGTGTGGGTTAAATATTTTTTTAGGGTAGAGACGTATTCCAACGTCTTTAAGCCACAAAGATCTGTCGTTACGTGCATAAACCCATGGTTGAGGGATTCATACACGCAGGAAATACAAGTGGTACTTAAGCGCACATCTGTTGGCCACCCTTGTAACCCATGTTGGTACCCCTTCGAGTGGTAGCGCATCAGACAACACCTGTGTACGGATCGGCCTGGATTAACTGAAGCCCTCTTTAGATAAAATGATCAGTCGCCTGACTGATATAGTTCCACCGAGAAAAACACTCGAGAAGATACTCTCTAGTATCTAGGTAGTTGGGAAGTACAGATAAGGGTACGATATATCCTCCTTAGTTAGTGCCCTGAGATATTGGGTCGAGTACTACTATTGGACCCCACACGTATATTAGAGAGCTATAGCATAGGGAAAACCCTTATCTGTAGAACCCTTGAATACCTAACCCTTGGGGACAGAAACATTAACAAATTAAAACATACAAGATCTCTTGCCACGCAACTATGTTCAGGTTTCCAAATAAATACACATTTCTTCCTGGTTAAGCATTTGGGAATTTCATCATTGCAGTATTCTTCAGACCAGAGTATAACTCCGCAGATGTAAAAAAAAAAGAGAAAAAAAAGTCAGGAAATTTTTGCACCATTATTTGAGACCTATTCCATTGGATTCATCTCTTCGCCCTTATCACATTCATACATATCATTTTTCAGCAAAATTTTTGACCCCACCCACCCCATTTCAGTTTCCTCATCATCATGGCCCTTACTCGTAGCCAAGACCTGGAAGCTTGCTTCAATACCTTGCAATCTAATTTCACCGAGACCCAACAAGAAGTGAAACAAATCAGTGCCAATGTTGCAGCCCTCAATACAACCATGCAGTCCTCAATGGAGGAAATCAAACAAGACCTGACTACCCATCTTGAATCTATCGTTTCGATGCTCTACACCAAGATGAATATCCCTATAGATAACCCTTTATCTGACCCACCTTCACACACTAAAGATGAAAATTCCTCTAACTTTCAGCACCATCACTTTCAACGTGACCTATGCCTTCTGTGGGTGGATGTGACCAAATTTGATGGCTCGGATCCCATTGGTTGGGTAACCCAAATGGAACATTATTTCTATTTATACGGCATTACCGATGACTTGGCCAAACTCTGGTATGGTGTTCTCCATCTAGATCAAGAACGTTGGCAATGGTGGCAATGGAGAAAAACTTATCGTCAAGGGTATATTGCTTGGACACAATTTGTGGCAGATCTTTATGAACACTTTGACACTGAGCCATTTGGGCCGTTTAACAAAGTTGAAACAATCAGGAATAGTGGAAGAATTTATAGCTGCTTTTGAGCACCTGGATTTTCGGACAGAGGGCATGTATGATGCCTTTTTCCGAGAGTGTTTTATCAGTGACCTTAAGGATGAGATTCGGGCCCATGTCCTCATGGCTTAGCCTCAGAGTTGGGTGGAGTCTACTAAAAGAGTTAAAGAAGCACAATAGGTTGTATCTTCTCAAAACTGGAAACCCTCCTTTATCCCTCGCACTAAACCAGTAAATCCCATTACTCCCTCCGCTCCACTAAAGATCCAAAAATTGACCAGGGCTGAAATGGTTGAATGCCAACTCAAAGGCCTTTGTTATAATTGTGATGACAAATATTTCCCGGGCCACAAGTGTAAGGAACAAAATATTTTTATGGCCATCTCAGAGGATATTTTGGAAGAGGATGTTGAAACTCCCCTTGTGTCTGAGTCACCTGAAACCATTGACATAACTCCTCCCTCAGATCCTCCTGAAGTAGAACCGGTCATTTCCCTAAATGCTCTCACTGGCTTCTCTACTCCCCAAACCCTCAAGCTCATCGGTTACATCAAGCATAGGAAGGTCATCATTCTGGTTGATAGTGGAAGCTCCCATAATTTTATTCATCGCTGCATTGCCCAAGAAACTCATTGCTACATCGATGTCGTCAATAATTTCCAAATCATGATTGCTAATGGTGGCTCCATGAAATGTGGAGGGCATTGTGAAAATGTGTGTCTCCAAATTGGTGACTACCACCTCAAATCTCATATGTTTTCTATTGACATGGGTGGTTGTGACATTGTGTTGGGTGCAGACTGGCTAAGGACTTTGGATCCCATTCTCATGGATTTTAATGAATTAACCATGCAATTCGACTAGGAGGGCCAGCAATATAAGTTCCAATCCATCACCATCAGTTCACCTAAGATCATTAGTTCCCATCGCATGGAAAAGATGCTCAAAAAAGGTCATTATGGTGTTATTACCCAACTCCATGTCATACAAGCAACAGAGACACCCTCAGTGCCGCAAGACCTCTAATCCATCCTTTCTAAACATCAAGTGGTCTTTTCCACTCCCCAGGAACTCCCTCCTTCACGTGGTGTTCATGATCATTCCATTCCCCTTGTACCAAGAAGCCTTCCTCCCAATATTCGTCTGTATCGTCACCCCTTTTCCCAAAAAAGTAAAATTGAGAAAATGGTCCAGGAACTCCTTAACGCAGGCATTATCCACCCTAGTACAAGCCCCTATCCTTCTTCTGTGGTCATGGTCCTGAAGAAAGAAGGTTCTTGGTGAATGTTTCCTGACTTTCGTGCCCTCAACAAACTTACCATTAAAGACAAATTTCCCATCCTTGTCATTGATGACCTCTTGGATGAATTGAGTGGCGCCCAGTTCTTTACTAAACTTGATCTTCATTCTGGATACCACTAGATACATATGAAAGAGGAAGACATTCCCAAGACTGCCTTTAGAACTCATGAGGGCCACTGTGAGTTTTTGGGCATGCCCTTTGGCTTGTGTAATGCCCCCTCCACCTTCCAAAGCCTCATGAATCATGTCTTCTGTCCTTTTCTCCATCATTTTATCTTAGTTTTCTTTGATGATATCCTCATCTATAGCAAAACCTGGACAAACCATATTTCCCATGTGGATTGAGTTCTCCATCTACTCTCTCAGCACCAACTTTTCCTGAAACAGTCTAAATGTGCTTTTGGCGCCTCAGAAGTCGAGTACTTAGGTCATCTGGTTGGCAAGGACGGCGTCAGGGTGGATTCTAAAAATATTTCTATGCAATACTGGCCTCACCCAAAGACTCTCAAAATCTTGCATGGATTTCTAGGCTTAACCGGTTATTATCGCAATTTTGTTAAGAATTAATAATTATGGAAAGATTGCAGCACCTCTCAATGCACTCTTAAAAAATAACTCTTTCACTTGGACTCCATCCACTGCTCAAGCTTTTCAAACCTTGAATATGGCCATGTGCACCACTCCAGTCCTGGCCCTTCCTGATTTCACAAAGACCTTTGTCTTGGAATGTGATGCTTCAGGGAAAGGAATTGGTGTTGCCCTTATGCAAGAGGGTTGGCCTTTGGCCTTTACCAACAAGAAACTGTCTAAAAGAAATTTGGGAAAATCAATCTATGAAAAGGAAATGTTGGTTATTATGCATGTCGTTGATCTGTGGCGCCCTTATCTATTGGGGCAATGCTTCCAAATTAAGACAGACCATCAAAGCCTCAAGTAATTTATGGAACAACACATTTCCTCCCCGGAGAAACAAAAATAGGTGACCAAGCTCTTTGGATATGATTATTATATCATTTACAAAAAAGGCAAAGACAATGTGGTGGCAGATGCACTTTCCCGAAAGTATGAAGATGGCGGATCCTTTTTTCTCTTTCCTTCATTGTACTAGATTGGCTCCAAGCCATCCGCTAGGAATGGCTACATGATCCCAAAAGTTCATAGTTGTTTCAACAATTGTAGTCCAATGCTCCAGTTTCCCCAGGGTACTCTTGGCTCCATGATGAGCTTCGATACAAAGGTCGTTTGTATTTAAGTAAACAATCCAAACTTAAATCCACGATACTTTCTGAGCTTCATGCTACACCCACAGCTAGGCACTTCGGGTTTACCAAAACCTATGACGGGGTCAAACACTCTTTTTTCTAGGATGGCATGAAATAAGACATTTGTAATTTTGTAGCTGAATGTGATGTGTGTCAACACAACAAGGGTGAAATAGTCAAATCTCTGGGTACACTACAACCGCTTCCGATTCCACCTGTTATTTGGAAGTATATATCTATGGATTTTATTATAGGCTTACCCAAATCAGGAAATAAATCAGTCATCATGGTGATTGTTGATGGCCTTTCCAAGTATGCTCATTTTTGTGCTCTTCAACACCCATTTACAGCATCTACGGTGGATCAACTTTTCATGGATCAGGTATTCAAGCTTCATGGCATGCCGTATTCTATTGTTTGTGATCGCGACCCAACTTTCACCAACAATTTTTGGCAAGAACTGTTCAATATACAAGGCACCCAATTGCATCTCAGCACAACTTATCTTCCCCAGACTGATGGTCAAACAAAAGTTGTCAATAAGTTTTTGGAAAACTATTTGAGGTGTTTTGCCTCGGAAAATCAAAATCAATGGGCTCAATGGTTACCCCTATTTGAATGGTAGTACAACACTTCATACCACACAGCTACATGCATGACTCCTTTTGAAGCGGTATATGGACAAAATCCACCTTCATTTCTCTCATACTTACCTGGTGTCTCGAAGGTCCAGGCAGTTGACCAAATGCTTACAGTTCGAGAGGCTATTCTCCATACACTCAAAGATAATTTGCTCATGGCACAGAATCGCATGAAGAAACAAGCAGATCAAGGTCACTCTGAACGTCAATTTGCAGAAGGGGATTAGGTGTTTCTTCGACTGCAACCTTACAAGAAAAATTCCCTCAAGGCCGAGCATTGTCAGAAGCTAGCGCCAAAATTTTATGGTTCTTATACCATTCTCAAGTGTGTGGGACAGGTGGCCTATCAGTTAGCTTTGTCTAGTCATTCTAAGCTACATCATGTTTTTCATGTTTCATGCTTAAAGAAGGTGATTGAAACTAAGTGCAAAATTCAAACCAACCTTCCCGAGTTAGCCGAAGAAGGATCCATTTGGCTACAGCCACAAGCTATTTTGGACCAGTGTGAGTGTCACCTGCGTCATAGAACCATCAAGGAAGTGCTAGTCCAATGGAAATATACAACTCCAGCAGATTCCACTTGGGAACCAGCTACCATTCTGCAACAATTTCCACATCTCAAGCCTTGAGGACAAGGTTGTTTTAAGGGGGCGGACATGTTAGGGTCCTAACCCGCACATAGGTAGAACAATATATTTGGATGTAATAAAGGTCAATATTAATAAGGCCTTTCAATAAAATAGAATAATTCGAATGTAAGAAGACCTAATTGAAGCTTTTTGTTTCTAGAAGGATCTTCCTCTAGATGCTTCTTTTGATAGACATATTTAGTATAAATAGGAGTCGAGGGTATGAGAACCCTAGCTTGGATATTATTGTAATAGATCTTTGCTCAACTGGAGGTTGCCCCCTCGAAGAGGCCCATGAATATTTCTTTCATAATCAAAGTGTTATTTATGTTGTTATTCCTATATCATTTCAGTGCTATTGTGGTGATTGTTCTGGATATACTGTTGTTATTCTGCCATTTCTATCATTTTATTTATGTTCTGCATACTTTTTATATCTGGTATATTACACATCCAAATCCATACAAAGTATCATGGTTGTATAAAGGACACCAGGTAATGGTTACTATACAATGCTTGGTTGAATTTAAAATAGGAGGATATAGAGATGAAATTCTATGTGATGTAATTCCCATGGATGTATGTCATATTCTGTTGGGAAGACTATGGTAGTTTGATAGGAATGTCATTCATGATGGGAGGAAGAATACATACACATTAGAGAAGAATGGTAGGACACACATGTTGTTTCCAATAGAGGAGAAGAGAGTGAAAGAGGAGGTAAGCACAAGCATACTTCTCATGAGTGGGAAGGAACTCCTGAAAGAGGTCAAGGAAGAATAGGAGATGTAGTTTGTTGTGATGAGGAAACCCAGAGTTATCCTTACAAGTACTTCGATGGAGGATTTTCCTGAAGAAGTTCAAGAATTGTTGGATAATTTTGTTGACATACTGGTGGATGAGTTGCCTAACTCATTACCACCCATTAGAAGTATCAGTCACCATATTGACTTAATACCAGGAGAAAGTCTGCCAAACAAAGCAACATACATATTGAGACCTTGAGAGAAGGAGGAACTGAAGAACCAAGTCCAGGAATTGCTAGACAAGGGTTTGGTCAGAGAAGGATGGAGGATGGAGAATGTGTATAGACTCAAGATCCATTAACAAGATCACCATCAAGTATAGATTTCTTTTACCCAAAATGGATGATTTAATGGATTTCTTAAGTGGAGCAAATTTTTTTTCCAAAATAGATTTGAAAAGTGGATATCACGGGATCAGAATGAGAGAAGATGATGAGTGGAAAACAACCTTTAAGAAAAATGAAGGTTTGTATGAGTGGCTTGTTATGCCATTTGGTTTAACAAATTCCCCGAGTACTTTTATGAGGCTGATGAATGAAATACTGAAAGATTTCATTAGCAAGTTTGTGGTTGTATATCTGGATGATATACTGATCTTTAGCATGACTAAAGAGGATCATTTGAGGCACCTAACATTAGTAATGAGGAGACTACAGCAGGAGAAGTTGTTGATAAATCTGAAGAAGTCCTCTTTTATGAAGACATAACTCATTTACTTAGGTTTTGTGATCTCTTCAAATGAACTGAAGATGGATCCATAGAAGGTGAAAGCAATCAAAGAATGGTTGTCACCAAGGAGTATGTTTGAGGTAAGAAGCTTATATGTATTAGCAATCTTCTATAGGAAGTTCATTAGAGACTTCAGTGGAATTTGTGTGCCAATGATGGATACAGTGAAGAAGAAGCACAAGTATTTTAAATGGACATACGAAGCCCAGAAGAGCTTCAATATACTGAAGGAGAAAATAACAAAATGACCAATTCTGGTCTTGCTGAATTTTGAAAAGACATTTCTGGTGAGATTTGATGCAAGTGGAGTTGCAATAGGAGCATTTTTGAGTCAGGATAATAAACTTGTTTCTTATTTCAATGAAAAGTTGAATGAGACCAAGAGAAAATACTCCACATATGGCAAGGATTTTTATGCCATAATTCAAGCCTTGAAGAAATGGATGCATTATCTTGTCCCACAGGAATTTGTCTTATATAGCAATAACTAGGCTTTACAATTCATAACCAGGCAGGAAAACTTGAATCAGAGGCATGCAAAATGGGTTGAGTTTATGTAGAATTTTATTTTTGTCATAAAACATATCATTGGGAATTCTAACAAGGTTGTTGATGCATTAAGCAAGAGATGTTTGATTCTGCGGGAATTTTAGGTGAAGACCTTGGGGTTTGGACACCTTAAGGACATGTATTGTGATGATACATATTTCAAGGAAGCATACGAAGCATGTGAAAACACTATGCTAAGAGACAGAAGCCAGTGGATAGAGTACATGATTCAAGAGGGATTTTTGTTCAAGGGAAATCAATTGTGCATACCAAAATTCTCAATGAGGGATAACCTTTTGAAGGAAAAGCATAGTGGAGGATTGGTTGGGCATTTCGGCCATGATAAAACATTTGCACAGTTGAGAAGTTCATACTATTGGCCAGGTATAAGAACAAAAGTGATAAATTTTGTGGAAATATGTAGAATCTGCCAACATGCAAAAAGGAAAAGACAAAACACTGGATTGTATCGACCTTTTCCAATACCAGAGAGGCATTGGGATGCAATAAACATGGACTTTGTGTTGGGACTACCAAGAATGCAAAGAGGATTTGATTCCATATTTGTGGTGGTGGATATATTTTCAAAGATGGCACATTTTATCCCATGCCAGAAGACAAGTGACGCAACGCATGTCGCAAATCTGTTTTTCAAGGAAGTTGTAAGATTTTACGACCTACCTAGAAGCATTGTCTCGGACAGAGACACAAAATTTGTTGGTCACTTTTGGAGAACACTATGGAAGAAGTTGGGGACATATTTTTCCTTCGGATCAGCTTATCATCCTCATATAGATGGACAGACTGAGGTGGTGAATGGAGGTTTGGGAAACTTATTAAGGAGTTTGGTCACTGAACACCATAATCTATGGGATTAGATTTTGTCGCAAGCATAATTTGCATACAATGACTCACCAAACACGAGCATTGGAAGGAGCCCATTCCAAATATTTTATGGAATGCAACCCATGGGAGTATCTGAGTTGAGATACTTGTAACAGAGTGAGATCAGAAGCGTTGGTGCAAAAGATTTTGTTGCAGAAATGCAGAGGCTCCATAGCCAGATTAGAGGATAGTTGCAGAGTTCTAACTAGGAGTACAAGCGCATATCCTATCAACATTGTAGAGAACTTCAACTTGAAGTAGGAGATCATGTTCTGGCACATCTCAAGAAGGAAAGTTTCCCTAGGGAAACATATAATAAGTTAAAGATGAAAAAAATAGGACCATGTAAGATCTTGAGGAAGTTTGATGCAAACACCTACGAGATTGAGTTGCCAGATGGTGTGGGAATATCACCCATATTCAATGTTTCAGACATGTATCCTTACAGGAAATATGACACAGATGGGTCATAAGATCGAGAGAAGATCCAGTGGGAGAAACAAATTCCTGTAGCAGATAAGCCACAGATGGAGAATATTGTGGATCGGAGGATCGGTAAAAAGACCAGGAGGAAAAACTATTTTGAATATCTGGTCAAATGGAAGGGACATCCAATAGAAGATGCTAGTTGGGAAAATGAAGCTACTATACAGAAGCATGGAAAGTCAGTGCAATAGCTCATGGAAAGGAGTCCATGATTTTTTTTCAAGGGGAGTATGATGCAGGAGCATCGTTGTCACTCGTGTAGAGCAAGACCCATCAGCATCTGGGAACCTGTATGGGAGATCAACGCTGGCAGTCACAGTAGATATTTTGAAGTCTTCCTTAACTCAGTGCTGGAATTAATTTTTGAGGCACGCTTGAAATCAGGCCAGGAAAATTTGGAGGCATGCTTGAATGATTACGAGTGAAGTGGGAGATTCCATTATGGATCTGGAATGCAACTGGTCCAGATAGTCGTTAGGTTAAGTTTTTATAGTAGGAAAGTAGCCAAGGGGAAACCCTAAGAACCCTCTGATAAATAGAGGTTTTGTACGCCGAATGAGGCTAATCAGTAGAATAGGAGATAGGAGAAAAATCTCAATTTTTCAGTTTTATTTTGGGAATCAAAATTGTAACCATTTTCACTTATGAATAGAAAAGAGGAAAAATTGATCCAAATGCATGGTGTGAATGTTGTTTTCAATCCTCTGTATTGTGTTTTCATGAATGAATGAATGAATATCATTTTGAGGAGATGGAACTGTGAATGTTAGGATAAGTTTCAATTGTTTCTCTTATGTTGCAGTAGTGCAAGGTGTGCACATAGAACGCAAGGAGTGCATTGATGGAATCTGTTTCGGTTCTGAAGCTCAGAAGAGATAACACGAAACTTTCCCTTTGCAAGGAGTGAAAAGAGACTGGCGCAAGGAGTGCACAGTCATCTGCAAGAATCCAAAACCTTGCATAAGATCTCGTGCAAGGAGTGCACAGATTCAAGATTCGACTAAGTGTCGAAGAGTCCAGAAAGGAGAATGCCAGGAAGGCAAGAGGAATTTCTCTCTGAGAAATCCTTCAGAATATGAGTTATCGAATCCCTAAAACGCAAGGTGTGCGTGGGAAGTCGAATTCTTAAGAAGACCAAGCTCAGGAGGAATAACACTTTGTATAAGTGTTAAAGAGATCCAAGAATCGGATTCGCCGAAGGGACAAAGGTTCAAAACCTTTGAACACCCAGAAGATCTTATAATTCTGAAGATAGTGTAAGCACAAGGGGGAAAAGATCTCAACCATTCAACCTGAACACTAGAGAATCGGAACTTTCCATCAAGAGATATGTGTGGTGAACGATCAGCATTTCCCTGACTCGCATTGTGGATAAGTCAAAGGGTGAAGCACTAAGAATTCACGAAGCCTGAATCCACGACTTGATCTTAGTTGTTGGATCTAGGACATATCTAGATCGTTGATTGTCCAAGGTGAAATATCAACACTTCGGGGATCGGAGGATCGGAAGTGAGAAGTCTTTTGATTTCGCGAAACGCAAAGTCCTAAAATCATCGTGATCGTCAGTTCTAACGAGAGACTTGGACCATTGATCCAGTGCCATCATGATTTCGGATATCAATAGAATGAAGGTAAGGGAAATACGAAGTCGTGAAAAGGGAAACATTGACTTGATTGCAGTCGTCAATCAAGGGAAGATCTGGACCTAAGATCTCAGGTCATCATAATTTCGGTTATCGGGTGAACGGAGGTAACAACACTCCCAGGGTCACGAAATGAAAAATCGTGATGCACCTTGCACTCGAGCATGTGGTCGCCACCAGTGGTCACAAGGGAGAAAGGGCTTAGCCAAGAGGAGCTAGTGCTCGTTTGGAGTTGAGATTCAAACAACACTTGGAGAGAAGTTGTGGGTCTCAGACGACCTGTGCATTTGGAGAAAGGACCTATGTAAGTGGGTTTGGGGTCTGGCAGAGACCCGAAGAATCAATCAGAGTCAGTATCTTGATCATTCCTAGATCGGGAGGTCGAGTAGCCCTTAGGAGAGAAGGGGGGTCTGCATCACATGGGTCGAGATCGAGGTCAGATTATTTTCTATAATTGTGCCCAGCCAGGGCATTTGGCAAGGGATTGTCAGAACCCTTGCACTACTTGCAACTATTGTAATTAATTTGACCATGTCATTGAATACTTTCCAGTATTGTTAGCTAAACTTCAGGAAAGATGAGGTGGAAACCAGCAAGTCCAACTAATATCAAATGAACCTCACAATGAGGAACCGAGAGTCAATGTTATTACTAGAGGAGGCATTGTCATAGGAGAAGATAGGGTGACTCCAGGAAAGACTACAAATGGATCAGGGATCAGAAGAGCTTTAGAGAAGGTGCCATTGTTTGACCCAAGGAAGGAAAAACACACTTTTGAAGAAGTAAGGAGAGAATTTGTAGGAGAATAGGCTTCTTCATCTAGGACACAACCAAAAGTAAGAGAATGTGAAATGCCTCCCGCATTTGATCAGTCTGTCCCACTTAGGAAAGGAAAAGAGGTAAGAAAACTGGTGGACTTCTTGTATACTTGTATCAATTTGATTAAAGATGAAAAAGTTGTGTAGGAACTACAATACCTGATAAGACAGTATGAAATTGGAAGAGTATATCCTCTGCTAAGTAAAGTTGTCAATCGAGTATCTAGAAAAAGGAGGACAAGCAAGGAACTGCACCTTAGTGCTCAAATTAGAGACTAAGACATAGACTATGTGGTCCTCAACTATTAGAAGTAAATGTTATGACGAAGTAGACTTGGGCACTCATGGGAAAACCTAAATTGATTTACTCTCCTATTAGGCTCAAGATGGTTAATCAACAGGTGGTGAGCCCCTCTGGAAGGCTAGAGAATGTCCCTATAGACATCGATGGAGTGAGGACATTTGCAGAATTTGAAGTGATTGAGATAGTTGATGATAGTTTCCCCTATCCTGCATTGTTGGGTATTGATTGGGCTTTCAACAATTTGACTTTTGTTGATCTAAAAAAGAGAAGAATGAAATTTGAAGATCATGGCCTTAGGGTCAGTGCACCTCTTGATCCGGATGAAGGTTGTAGATACACAGAACCTATAAGAGAATAATACCGTGCCTTTGAGCTAGAGAACATATATAAATTGACATCAGGCTTGCATGATTATATTAATCCTACAGTAGATGGAAATCTAAGTTGGCGAAGTGAAAGTGCATGTTCATCGGATTCAGAAGAAGCATTGGAAAATTGGCAGAACAGAATGTATGAAGTCTCTACACGGAGGTGTGCCAGATTGACCAAGGTAGTTCATTGGATTGGCACAGAAGTAAGTAAACTTCCTACATTTGATGGCTTGAATAATTTACATATATTTCTACTTGAATTTGAAGAAATTGTACCAATTCAACAGAGGTTGTTAGCACTAGACGAAGCCTTGAAATAAACGCCAACTAGATGGTGGGAAGCTCAGAAGAAGAACATCGCGGAATGGGTACAATGTCCCACCTTGTTGAAAATGCGCTTTTTAGACCAAGATGAAGGTTGTGAAGTTAGATACATGGGTCATAGTTGTCCTAAGAACCATACGCGAAGTTGTGAGGAGGCATGGAGCAACATTCCTAAAGAACAATGGGTACATAAGTTCACTAACACCTTAGATACTACGCCTATCAACTGGTATCTTCAAGCAGAACTGCACTTAGCCACTACAGATTGGTATGGTATGACCCAGAAATTTATAGCTACATTCCTATTTGAAACTCAGTACCCCACAGTAGATCAGGCTCTACAAGTTGTAAGACAGAAGGTCTTTGAGGAAGTATCTAACCTCCTTCTTGAACAAGAATAAGATGAATGGACTGCACCTCTTCAGAAGTTACAGGGTTGTTATAATATTAAACTGATGAGGATGATGACCCTAGGAATGTGAACATCTCATAAACTAAAGGACAAAGAGATATAGAAGGGCCAGGGATTGAATTACCTTTTGTTGGGCAACCCATTAAAATTAAGAAAGTTAATATTGGAACAGAGCAAACACCTAAGTTAGAAATTGTTGGAGACTATTGGGGTGATGCTACTATTAGTAATATTACAGAACTATTGCATGAGTATCAGGACTTGTTTCCAACCAATTTCACAGACATGAAGGGAATAAAAGGGCCCATGGGAGAAATGAAGATTCCTTTGAAAGTAGATGCAAGGCATGTCAAGCAGAGGCCTTGCAGACTGAATCCCAAGTACAAGCAAAAAGTAAAGATTGAATTAGATAGAATGTTGGAAGAAGGAATCATAGAACCAATCGAAGAATCTGAATGGATCGGCCCTATGGTGGTCCAGGATAAGAAGTCAGGAGAAATCAGGATCTGTGTAGATCTAAGGAAATTGAATGATGCATGTTTACTAGACCCATTCCCTACATCGTTTATTGATGAAGTTCTAGATAATGTAGGAGGACAGGAAGTCTATTCTTTCATAGATGGATTTTCAGGCTATCACTGTATCATAATTGCTAAGGAGGACGGACATAAGACTAAATTTTCAACAGAATGGGGTTCTTTTTAGTATATTATGATGCCTTTAGGTTTGAAGAATGCACCTGCCATCTTTTCCAGGGTGATGGTCGAAGCGTTTAAGGAATTTTTACATATGTTTTTAGAGGCATACTTTGATGACTAGACTGTTTTCAGTCTATTGAAAGACCATATTGAATGTTTGAGATTAATGTTAGATAAGTGCAGGCGATGTCAGATTGCCCTGAACTTGAAGAAGTGTATTTTCTTTTCACTGTTTGGAGTGTTGTTAGGACACATTGTATGTAAGCAGGGGTCATTGGTAGATCCTTCCAAGAATGCTATCATTGTTTATATACCTCCTCCTACTTTGGTTAGACAGTTGTGCACTGCATTAGGACACACTGGATATTATAGAAAGTTTGTTAAGGGTTATGCATAGATAACAAGACCCATGGAGAAGCTATTAAAGAAGGATAGTAAGTTTCAATGGATAGAAGAATGCCAACAGAGCTTCGACACACTAAAGCAAAAAATGGTCATTGCGCCTATTTTGTTTTTTTCAGATTGGAGTAAGGAATTCAATGTTCATGTCGATGCTTCATCCATTGCATTAGAAGCAGTTTTGGCACAGCCAGGTGTAGGAGATATTGACCACCCTATAGCCTTTGCTAGAAGGAATCTTTCCACATATGAAATGAATTATACTACTACTGAAAGAGAAGGCTTAGCTATGGTATATGCACTGCATAAGTTTAGACATTACTTGTTGGGAGGACATTTTAAGATGTTCACTGATCATTCTACATTGAATTACTTAGTCAACAATCCAGTGTTGGGGGGGAGAATATGCAGATGGATATTATTATTCCATGAGTATGAATTTGAGATCGTGGTCAAGCCAAGAAGAATGAATAAAGGACTTGACCACTTATCCAGGTTAGAACATGGAGAGAAACCTACCAATTTGGATGACACACTATCAGATGCACAGTAGTTGGGGCAGAAGATTCTATTAACATGTTGCTTGAACAAGCTCTCACGCGAGAGAGGGACGAAATGATGGAGAATTTTTCACACATCCTTCAACAAATGTCGATAGAAATAGCCTCATATTCATCAAGCGGCCATTTTGGAGGAACTTATCCCTTCAAGGTACAAGTTAATTTTGATATTCCCATATTCCACAGAGGAATCTGGAATAAATGGGGTCAAGCCCACTTGGGATTTTTTGTGGATGCAGTCAAAGAATAGTACTATCATGTTGATAACTATGAATACTATTACATGAGATGGACCACACTATGGAAAGAGAAGAGCCAAACAATGTCAGAGTTCACAAATACTTTCCATACCTTGTGCACCAAGCTAGGTATCAAAGACTCTGAGTGGAATCTGGTTCTGAAATACCATGGGGCTCTGCATAGGTACATCCAAACCGAAATGGATTGCCTAAATATCTCATCATTGGGAGTTTCCTATCGATATGTTGTCAAAATCGAGCAGAAATTTAGGCACCAGAAAAAATATTCGGGTCTGCAAATATGAAATAACCAAATCATGGTAAATACAGCCCTAACAACCAGGCCTCTAGACAACCATTCCAAGACATAGGACAAGAAGGGTAAAGGAAAGACAAATAATGAAACTGGGAAGTGGTGTGACTTCCACAAAATACCCTAGCACAAAGTCAATGACTGTCACTCAAAAAAGTCATTGGTGGTTGAGGTCAAAGACACAAAGACGAACCCTGATTTGGAATGTGATCCAAAAAATATTGAAAACAGACATATCATCGACACAGACCCCACTTCTACTGTCATGACCACAACAATTCAACCAGAAGAACCAATAGATCCTGAAGAGGGGGAGTGCCTCTTCCATTCAGAGATGTGGGTGAAGGGAACCTTGTTTCATTTCATTGTTGATAATGGCAGCCATAAGAACCTCATCTCAGCTAATGTTGTCAAACAGTTGGGGTTGTCGAAAACACCACACCTGCAGCCATACAACTTAGGGTGGCTTCACCAGGGACGATATCTCTGTGTCAACAAGCCAGTGTTGGGGGGGAGAATATGCAGATGGATATTATTATTCCATGAGTATGAATTTGAGATCGTGGTCAAGCCAAGAAGAATGAATAAAGGACTTGACCACTTATCCAGGTTAGAACATGGAGAGAAACCTACCAATTTGGATGACACACTATCAGATGCACAGTTGTTGACCATCAGAAAAATAGATGATCACTTCACTGAAATATTCCAGTTCATGTCCACAGGAATGGCACTTCGCGAGTATACAATTATTCAGAAGAAATAGTTGGTAGTCCATGATGTGGATTTTCAACTTATAGATAGACAGTTATATAATATGGTACCATATGAGATCTTAAGAAGAAGTGTTATGGAGTCAATAAGACCATTGATTCTTGCAGAAGCACATGAAGGCATCGCAGGAGGACATTATGCAGGAAAAGAAACAATGCATAAGGTTCTCAAAGCTGGCCTCTGGTGGCCCACTCTACATAAGGGTTCTAAGGAATACTACAGAGCATGTGATGTATACCAAAGAGTAAGGAATCCATAAAGAAGAGATGAGATGCCTTTAGCACCTCAGTTGACTATACAGGCATTTGAGAAATGGGTTATTGACTTTGTGGGACCTATAAACCCACTAGGAAAGTGCACAGGAGCTCGATACATTATCATTGCTACAGAGTATTTGACCTGATGGGCATCAGCAAGAGAAGTTAAGTATTGTAGTGTAGCTACAACTACGTGGTTCATCTTTGATGATATCATAACCAGATTTGGATGCCCAAAGATCCTTATGAGTGAAAAAGGCACACATTTCATTAACAAAACCATTGAAGCCTTGACTCAGGAGTTTGAAGTTCACCATCAGACGAGCACACCATACCACCCACAGGCGAATGGTACAGTCGAAGCTTTCAATAAAATCTTGGACACAACATTGACTAAGATTTGCAGTGTTAACAAAGATGATTGGGATTTGAGAATTCTAGCAGTGTTATGGGCTTATCAAACTACTTGAAAAAAATTAACAACATAGACTCCCTTCAAGTTAGTCTATGGCTTGGAAGCAGTGGTACCTATGGAACACTTGGTTCCTAGTTTAATAACTGCAGCATTTACAGGTATGGATAACACCGACGATGTTCAAGACAGGCTCGCGCAGTTGATGGAACTAGAGGAAGACAGGTTCATTGCGGGATTTCATCAGAAGGTACAAAAAGAACGAGAAAAGACTTACCATGATAGACATATCAAGAGGAAAGCATTCAAACAAGGAGATTTGGTACTTTTATACAACAGAAAGTTCATGAACCATCCAGGAAAGTTCAGGACACACTAGATTGAGCCATTCAAGGTTGCCTATGATACAAAGGGTGGATTTGTTTAGTTGAAGACCCTTAATGGAGAATGGAGGATGGTTTAGTAAATGGGAGTCAGTTGAAACTATATTATGACAACCAGCTGCCTCGCAGCTCTCAGGAAAAGCAAGGAAGAAGGGTCTAGGTACTAGGTGCAGTTGAAATTGGGTACCAGACACAGAAAATATAGTCTGCACATGATAGGAAGGGACAGAGCAGAAATCACAAGTTGCTCCACATAGAATGCAGTCGAAGTAATACAGGAGGTTCAACCCTACAGTGACTCGAGACGAGTCACATGTGAGTGTTGGGGGCTTGTTGGCCCTTGTTCATGTATCAAGGAAGAAATCAAAGATTAAAGAAGAAGAAAGACAAAGCATGAAGTGCATGGAAGGAACACAAACTAAGGAAGGGTCGAAGTGGTTAAAGAATCATAAAAGAAGGAGTGAAGTAAGGGAAAGCAAGTCGTTGGAATAGAATATCAAGGAGGACAAAGCAGCAAAAAGGATAGATCGTGGAAAAGTCAACAAGCGGAAGAGGACACCAATGGGTGATTTGGATCACCTCACGGAGAAGAAGGAAGAATAGGTCGGCGAAGTCCTTAAAATGTGGGTTATGGGGACCTAGGGTTTTTTCACCTGGACTTCGATCTATGGTTTCTAAGAGTCATAGAAGGATAAATAGAGGTATAGAAGAGTGGGGAGGGTTGTTGTTGACATAGAGAGAGTGATATGTAAAAGTATTGTCTCTCATAGCATTATTGTATTCTGGATCTTCAGCTGGGTGCGAAGATCGACTGTGTAGTTGGGTGCGTAGGGTTGGGAGATTAAGAGGAGAGAGAGAGAGAAGGATCTGCAGTTGAGTGCACAGATAGAACTATGTATTTTCATCCACCTTATCAATAAACATAGTACTGTGGATGTAGCCCTAGGGAGAGGGTGAACCACTTCAAATATTGTTGTTCTATGTGATTGATTTTGTGTTATTTTTTATAGTTTATATTGTGATTGCATTATTATTCCATTTACTGAAGATAGGAATATATAACTAAATTCGCGAAGTTAAGTAGAATATTGTTAAGAATCTCTAGGTTATCTTGCATTTTTATTCTGGAATCATCTTGCACTTCCTCTAGTTGTAGACACCTATGTCCTGCAACCCCCCTATTGCTACTTTGGGTGAGACTTCATTTTCTCCGCAAGTGTTTCTGAAAGGGCCAGTAGTTAGGGTTTGTTGGTGTGTTGTTACAAGTTGAACCCTGGGTCTACCCTTGTGCCAACAACATCTCATCATTGGGAGTTGCCTATCGATATGTTGTCAAAATCAAGCAAAAATTTAGGCACCAGAACAAATGGGAATTTGGGTCTGCAAATATGCAACAACCAAAGCATGGTAAAGACGACCCTAACCAACAACAACTAGACAACCAGTCTAAGAAACAAAACAAGAAGGATAAAGGAAAGACAAAGTGGGAAGTGGTGTGACTTCAAAAAAACCCACTGGCACAACATCGATGAATGTTGCTCGAAACAGTCATTGGTAGTCGAGGTCTAAGACACGGAGCCGAACCCTGATTCAGAATCTGATCCAGAAAATATTGAAAACAAATAGATCATTGACGTAGACCCCACTGCTATTGTTGTGACCACAAAAATTCAACCAAAAGAACCATTAGATCATGAAGAGGGGGAGTGCCTCTTCCATTCATAGATGTGGGTGAAGGGGACCCCATTGCATTTCATTGTTGATAATGGAAGCTAGAAGAACCTCATCTCAGTTAAGGTCGTCAAACAGTTGGGGTTGTTGAAAACACCACACCCACAACCATACAACATCGAGTGGCTTCACCATGGATGAGATCTTTGTGTCAGCCAATAGTGTCGCATGTCCTATGGAATCCATCCCTTCAAGGATGAGGTAGTATGTGATGTTACTCCTCTTGATGTCTGTGATGTTGTTTTGGGACAACCATATATGTGGAAATTTCAAGTTGTCTATGAGTATAGACCCCGTAGTGTCATTATTTCTATGGGAGGTCATATATATAGGATACCAGAGGTAGTTCTGACTAATTATCCACCAAAACAATGCCGCAAGGTAATCTCTCATATTGCAAAATTCATCTTCTTCACAGTCTATTCAAAGGATGCACAAAAGACCCCTACAACCACTACAGCCTCAACACCTTCCATCAAGCAAAAATAGATTTTCAAAGAGAAATATGATATTGTTTCTTCACCGACAATGGTGCCTACACAATGCCCCGTCAAACTCAGAGACAACAGGCTGGTGGAACTGATTCAACACCGCTAGTAACAAGCTTGTGTCAGTCTTCCACAGACCAAGCAACACAACTTCTCCAACAAGGCACGTAACTCACCAAGATTCAAATTTAGAAAATGATTTCCCCTCTTCCCTGGGCACTCAACGCAATAGAGACCATTGCTTCCTAAGCGGGGAAGGACTGATCCAGGTGGATATTGGTGGCCACCCACCTATTCCAACTGGCTCATCTTATCAGTTTTTAGTTCAACACATTCTTTTGTACTTATTTGTAATTGTGCATTCTACACTTCCAAGGCTGGCTGAATCCCTACACACTTCCAGGAGGATACTGGTGGCCTCCCACCTAATCCAACTGGCTTATTTTGTATGTTTTCATGTCAACACATTTGTCTATACTTCCAAGGTAGTTTTGGGGCCTTAAACACTGTTTTTTTGGCGTGCCACACTAAAACTGTAGAAAAAGTCAGATTTTGATGGCATAATGGGTAGTTCTCAAAAATACCTTTCCAACGAGATATCACGTGCCTAAAACAGAGATCATATGCAAAAGTTACAACCCCAGTAAATTAATGTACTAACTTACCCAAACGGGGCCCACATGACTTTTGGTATTTCATCTCCTAGGGTTAGGTTTTTAGATATCTAGGGTTTTGTCATTCATGTTTATCATAAAAATGCCTTCAGAGCCTCATCATAATCATCTTCTTGCGAATGAGCATAGTTGTCACATCTCTTCTCAGAGATAAAGCTGCCACTATTCTAGCGAGTCTTGCACTCTGTATTTTTACAGTCTCTTTACAATTCTTTCATTAATAGAAATCAAGTAGTGTTGTATTTCTCTATTTCTGGAAATTTTCATGAGTATTTCATTATAATATCTCTGCTTTTATTTTGTTCCAAAAATAATCTGGATCAGTGATATCAGAGCAGGTTTCTCTTGATATTTTTTCATCGCATGTCCCCAACAAGGTCCGAGTATATCCAGTTGGGTCTCAAGCTTGTCTATCTTGAGGATAATCACTCTCGCATGCCCAAGAAACCCTATGACCAATTTGGATCATAGTTGCGAGTCCTGAGAGTCCCAACATGGATATTTTGGACTAGCTGCATTGGAGCCCTGAATGGAGAGGGATTTCCTTAGGGAATGCATGGCAGAGAAGGGTGTAGGCATATTCTCTTGGGTGGTGCGGGATGGGTAGAAGAGAGTTGAGTACTTGGATTGTTGTGAGTGTTGGAGAAGCCTGTGAGAGCTTGAGTGCTAACTGGTTTGGGAAGCCAAGTAACACTCTGGAACTGTCCTTTTGGATTCATAGCCCTGACTTGGAGGTGACATTATTGTTGAGACTTGGAACAATAGTGTCTACGGTTGGGTGGAATGTCCTTGGTTTGTAGCCAATTGGTGTCTTCTTTATAAAAGATAAGTGCTCTTTGTTATGGTATTAATCACCTGTGTATGAATTATTTCATTGTATACTTAATTATCGTTGAATTCAATATGATTAGAATATACATGCTTGTTTTTTATTATTCTGAATGTCATATGCTTCATTGTTTATATGCTTAGATTAAATCTTGATCAATGCATGTGAATATTTCATGCATTCCCTATTAGGAAAAAAAAGAGCAGGGATCGAATTAGTCCAGAGAAGGGACTTGTAGCTAACATGTCCGACATGTGGCTGGTTGGGTGTGTTACAGTTTGGTATCAGAGCTCATGGTTCCAATATTAAGCCTGGATGGTCCCTGTAAACCGATATTGGAGAAAACATTTCAAAGAAAAATTGAGTTGCAAAGTGCCAGAACGCGTTGGGAGCGCTCCTTAACAGTGTTTGAAAGGTCAGGAGGTGTAGCAGTTCAGGAAGTCATGATGGCCATAGGATCTATTCGAGAAGAATCTGAATCCCTCACAATCATCAGATCCGGGAAAAGAGCACGGAGGTTAAACCCTCAAGTCCTTCAGAACTCGCTGCTTTGGAAGTTTCAAGTTCATTGTCATAAAAGAAGCCCAAAACCTTGAAGCTCTTAAATCCCGGAGTGAATCTATGTCATAGATCATGGGGAGGAGTACATGACTGTTGGATTTGGATAAGGATAGGTTTGGGCCATTGGATCAAGCACAGATCAGAAGGAGAAGAAAAGTGAAGAAGATCAGACTCCATACATATGATCTACGTATGATAAAGTGTGAGTCGTAGATCTCACAACATTTCAGAGATTCAACACTCTAGGAGAAGCGATCCCTTAAGCTTCCAGGAAGAAAGTCTCCCAAAGTCTCGAACTCTGAAGTAAATCTAGATCCTCCATATTCAGGTACACATGTCCGAAGATTAGCAAGGGTCATAAATTCGACATTCGACAGTGTGGGGGTATGGTGGTTCTCAACAGCAGAAACCTCTGAAGTCCCGAAACCCCATATTAAATCTAGACCATTCATGTTGGGGACACTTGTTCATTGATCAGCCAATTCAGGAGTTCGTCATTCAGGGAAATTGTGGTGTAGTGGGGAGAAGTCTCCCGAAGTTCCAAAGCCCCAAAGGCATGAGGCACTGGGGTGGCATGGCCTGCTGATGTCACCTAGAGTGACATGGACACACTTGGATCTTGCCATGTGTCATTGTGTTTTGTGTTTTCCAAAGACCGTTCATGCCATTTATTATATGACACGTGTCACCCATCAAATAGGGCCACGTGTTCATACCTTATTTGTTGCCACATGGCGGTAGATTCCGTAATCCAAAGACTTGGAACTCTAGAGGATTCAAGGCACAAGTAGTGGGGTTGAGGAATCCCAAAGGCCCAAAGGACTAAGTCCATCTCAGCCCTTGATTACAGTAGACACGTGGCGCAATATCCCAAGGTCTGGAGACTTGGTACTCTGGAGATTTTGACTCTTGTTACTTGGGTCGAGAACTGACGAAGGTTGGAGTTAATATCCATCATTGATCGAGAGGTGATACATGGAGGAAGGAGAGGACCTTCAGTACTTTGACACTCTGGGAGATTCATGGAAAGGCGCTTGGGAAAGCCCCAAAGCCCAGAGCTGTGAAGGAATCCTATCCATTGATCAGGACAGGATACATGGCAATAGATCCTACAGTCCAGAGACTTGGCACTCCAGAAGAGTTGAAAGTGTGGACAGTCCAGAATTCCTGAAGGCCGAAGTCTTGTAGTTTCTTTTGACCGTTGATTTCATGCCTCGATCACTTCTCAACCACATTATCTTCGATATAGTGTTTTTAACACAGAAAAGCGCCAGGAAGGATTTGGCCCACAGTTTCGAGTCATGGCCACTTGGGAAAGTGGTTTGAAGGAAGCGTCTGTGCATAATTGATTTCTATATTGGCCCAGGGATAACATGGAAGTGTTATTCATATAAATTATTCATGAGTTGAAAGGATTTGTAGCATTATTGAAAATTTTGTTTCTCATATTCTTAATTCTGAAAAAATGGTAACTTGAACATTTTGCAGAGTTAAGGGATTTACACACATCATCTCAGAATGCATATTGAGGAAATGGAAGAAGGAAAGGGAGCCTCTAGCTATTATAAAGAGGTCGAAGGCCAGAATACCAGAATTGGCAATGCAAAGGCAGAATCTAATGGACGCAAGGGTCGAGGGGAGCAAGAAACATTGCTAGAAACTGTGAAGAGCTACAAGGTAGACAACAAGAGGTTGATGAAGGAGCAAAGTCAAATAAATGCTTGAGTGCTACAGAGCCTAAATCAGTTTCAAAGTCAAGCCAAAAATTTCTCAAATCATGAGGAAGAAGGAAGGTGTCATGAAAGAAGAGATGATCGTGGAAGAGTTGGTTATTCCAGAAGTGCTAGCAGAGATCAGAGACACCACTCACCTCCTTACTTAGCAAGAAGGTTTTATGCATCTGATTATTCCTTAAGTAGCCCATAGGTGTCTCATGTTAGGCACCAAAGAAGGAGACATGAAGTGGTCAGTTTGCAAGGAAATATGAGGAAGCTCAAGCCACCATCCTTTGATGGTGAAAGAGAAAGGGAAGATGATGTTGAAGCATGGTTACTTGGACTCAGGATATATTTCTGATTGCACAATTATTCATCAAATCTGGAAGCCAGAATTTTCGCCTACCACTTGCATGGGAAAGTTGTAATGTGGTGGGATCAGCTGAAACAAGTTGAACATATCAATGAGAATAGGATCACTTGGAAGAAATTCAAGAAGTATTTCTAGAAGGATTACCTCTCATAGTGTTTTTATGACAAGAAAATGCAGGAGTTCTTTGAATTTAGGCTGGGAAGCATGAATATGGAAGAATATGAGAATAATTTCTTGGGGTTGTTAAAGTATGTTGGGTTTATAAATGATTAAAAGGTAAAGATACAGAGGTTTTTGAGTGGACAACCAACCTTTTATAAAGAAAATCTTAGGTATGATGAGCCCAAGACCTTGACTGAGGCCATCAGGAAGGATAAGTACCTGTATGAGCAAGGCCATGGCAGAGAGTCCATGAAGAAATATTGGAAGGACAAGAAGAAGGAGAAGTATGATCAGAGGAGGAAGGGATTCAAACCTCCTTTCAATAGAAATGAGACTAATAAAAAATCATCAAGACCAGTATGCTAAGGATGATTCCAAGAAAGAAGACTCCCTGGGAAAAAGGGGAAAACCACCAATCCAGTGTTGGGGATGCAAAGAATATCACTTGTACAAGGATTTCCCACACAAAAGGACAAGGTGAAGACTTTTCACAACATCCAAGAGGCTACAACAGTCGAAGACATGGGAAGGATTTATGCAGCCTTAGATTATCGACAAGTATAATACCAATCCAACATGATCGAGGTGGAAGGTAAGATCATAAATCAGTATGCTTCTATTTTAATTGATTTGGGAGCAAGTCATTGTTACATTGATCCTAAAATAGTGAATAGATTACATTTGGAGAAAAGTAAGCTTGGGAAATCAAGTTTGGTTCAACTAGCCATTGGAACCAAAAGGAGAATCCATGATATGGTCAGAAGTTGTTCCATAAGTCTTAATGGTGTGAATACTAGTGTTGATATAAATATCATACCATTTGGGTATTATGATATTCTAATTGCAATGGATTGATTGGACAAGCATCATGTTTTCCTATATTGTCATAGCAAGACATTTACATGTCTTGATGGAGATGGAAAGCATAGCATTTTGAAAGGAGTTCCAAGACCCATCTCTATAAGGGAGATTTCAACCTTACAGATGAAGAGATGTTTCAGAAAAGGGTGTCAATTGTATGCAGCCTGTGTAGAGGATCCATAAAAGGAAAAGGGGCCAAGCCTTGAATATTTCTCGATACTACAAGAATTCGACGATGTATTCCAATAAATACTAGGGTTACCACCAAAAAGGGAGATAGGTTTCTCTATTGATCTAGTTCCAGGAGTTGCCCCGGTGTCAAAAAAACCTTACAGAATGAGTACTTCCAAGTTAAAAGAATTACAAATGTAGTTGGAGGAATTGTTAAAGAAATGGTACATATGTCCAAGTGTTTCACCTTGGGGAGCACCAGTACTCTTTGTCAAAGAGAAGGATGGAACCTTGAGGTCGTGTATTGAATTTTGATAGCTGGATAAGTCTATTATAAAGAAAAAGTATCCTCTATCCAGAATTGATGACCTATTTGATCATCTAAGAGGAGCAAAGATATTCTCAAAAATAGACTTGAGATCAGGATACCATTAGGTAAGAATCAAGGAAGAAGACATCCATAAGACAACCTTTAGAACTAGGTATGGGCACTATGAATTTATAGTGGTGCCATTTGGACTGTCCAATGCGCCAATTGTCTTTATGTTCTTAATGAATAGAATATTCAAAAATTACTTGGATAAGTTTGTCATAGTATTCCTAGATGACATACTTGGCTATTCTAAGTCGGAGAAAGAGCATGAACATCACCTAATACTGGTACTACAAGTGCTAAGAGAACATTAGTTGTATGCCAAGCTGAGTAAGTGTTATTTTTATCAAAAAAATATCCATTAATTGGGGCACATTATTTCAGAACAGGGAATATCAATAGACCCTGAGAAGATTGAATCCATTAGAGGATAGCCAACACCCAAAAATGTTTCAAAATTTGGATCTTTTATGGGGTTAGATGGTTACCATAGAAGGTTAATAGCAGAGTTCTCTAAGATTGTTCATCCCATCATTTCTTTTTAAAAGAAGGGAATTAAATTTGAATGGACACCTGAGTGTGAAGAAAAGTTTAATTCGTTGAAGGAATTACTTACTAGTGCACCTATTTTGAAGATTTTTGACCCAAATGAAAGTTTTGTGGTATGTACAGATGCGTGCAAGGAAGAACTTGGTGGATTCCTCACTCACAATGGACATGTCATTTGTTATGAGTCCAGAAAGCTTAAAGATCATGAGAGGAACTATGCCAAGCATGACTTGGATGAGCATAGACACCCAACAGGTTTGCTACAACCATTACCAATTCCAGAGAAGAAATGGGAAGTGATAACCATTGACTTTATAACTAAATTTCCCAGAACAGCAAGGCAACATGATTCAAACATGGTAGTAGTTGATAAATTAACAAAGGCTTCCCATTTTGTTCCTGTAAAAACAACTCATACAACAGCTAACATTGCATAAATTTACATGAAGTAAATTGCTAGGTTGCATGGGATACCTAGGACAATTGTCTCACACAGAGACACTAAATTTAATTCAAATTTATGAAAATGATTATTCAAAGGATTTGGTACAAATATGAACTTTATCACATCATACCATCCACATTCATATGGGCAGACAAAAAGGGTCAACCGAGTAATTGAAGACATGTTAAGAATGTATGTGATGGATAAGCCATCTAAGTGGGAAGATTACCTGCACTTAGTTGATTTTGCCTATAATAATGGGTATCAAGCTTCATTGAAGATGATCCCATTTGAAGCCTTATATGGTAGAAAGTGCAGTACTCCAGTAAGTTGGGAAAACCTAGCAGATAGAGTGGTACTTGGACCGGAGTTGCTCAAGGAAATGGAAGACCAGATGGTTAAGATTAAGCAAATTTTAAAGGAAGCTCAGGATAGACAGAAGGTTTATGCCAACAAGAATAGGACAACAAGAGAATTTAAAGTAGGACAGCATGTGTTTTTGAAATTTAATCCCAATAAGAGCTCTTTGAAGTTGGGCAGTTGTACAAAGCTGGCAACCAAATATTGCGGTCCATTTGAGATATTGGACAGAATAGGGTCAGTTGCATACATTCTTGTATTGCATGTTTCCATGAAAGTGCATAATATATTTCATGTCTCTTTGCTAAAGAAATATGTACATGATCCAAACCATTTTGTTGATTGGCATCTGATTCTGGTAGAGACATAGGGATACTTTCAGGTCCAGCTAGTGCAAATACTGGACAAAAAAGTCAAAATGATCTGGAATCGAGTTATAGAGCAGGTAAAAGTTTAGTGGACCTGCTACGGTCCTGAAGACGTTATCTGGGAGCATGAAGATACCATGGGGGCAGAGTACTCACAACATTCTGAATAAATTTTGAGATTTTGATCTATGTTTTGTATATGCACTAAGTGTTGGGTATGTGTTATATTCTTTGCACGAGTAGTAGTGTCTGAGCGCTTGCGCCGGGCGCGCAGGGGGGTAAGAGGGGGGAGTGCAGGGGGGCGGAGCCCCCCGCGCGGGGGTTCGGGGGCAGCACCCCCGAAATTTTTTTTTTGGGCCGACATATTTTCGCCGGTTTCGAGCCGACATATTATCGCCGGGCCGACATATTTCCGGGACCACATGATATTAGGTGGTTTTCGGCACATGGTTTTTGCCGATGGTTTTCTATTTCCGGTTAAGGAATTAGGGTTTTGGACTAATCCAGGTCATTGGGTTAGGGTTTGGGATGTCGTTGGCTCCTATATGTATATTGTATTGTAAACAATGTAAGACAATTGTATGAATATAATATATGTTGGTTTTCCCGGTTTGGGTTTCCAGGTGAAAAAAAATCTCTGTGTAATGTTTGTATTTGCCATTGTATCTTTTCTGTTCTTTTCTGAATATCAGTTTGCAGTAGATATTGTACAAGGTTAGAATTTACACTAAGGACAGTGCCAAAATAAGGGGGAGGGGATGTAACACCCCGGGTTTTGAAACCCCATATTAAATAATGTATTGTTACATTTTTGAGAGGCCGGAATTCCCAAACAATTATTAAAAGGCCAGTATTTCTAATAAATGTAATGTTTTGATCATTATTAATAATAAAAACATCCTTGGTTGCTAGACAGACAACGACTAGAGTTATAGGGGGCTATGATTCCACAAGAAAGGGGGTAAGGGGCTAAGTGATTATTTATTTTATATTACCCATTTTTTGTGTAATGGGGGGGGGAATCTATTATGTGAGCTCTTGGGGGAAGAACAAGAGGTTATTGATCCCCATGAATTACAAAAACTCATCCTTGGTCTGTGGGAGGGGTTGGTTAGTGGGTTGGTTCATTCGTTCGTTCTCCCATTGGAAAATACACTCATTGTCATCCTCATTCTGGTGTTGTTTCTAGTCACCTCACGCACTCATTCACCTATTTTGTTCATTGTTCATACTCTTTCGTAGATTCTACACTACGGACATCCCTTCATTCACTCATCTTTCCTCACTTCGGTGTCTTGGCTTGGGAAAGGAATATGAACTGTTGAAGAGCAGCCACAGTTTTGTGGGCTATAGAGGTTGCTAGTGTAGTCCAACCATGATTTGAGGCCTGTATGTCTGAGATGCTTGGACTGTGAACAGTTTGGCTCACAGTTGTGAGTACTGAGAGTCCCAACATGGAGTTTGTGGACTAGTTGCACTAGAGACTTGAATGGAGATGGATTGCCTGAGGGATTGCGTGGAAAAGAAGGGTGGAGGTATATTCTCTTGGGTGATGCAGGATGGGTAGAAGAGAGATGGGTTATTTGATTGTTGTGAGTATTGGAGAATCCTGTGAGAGCTTGAGTGTTGATTGGTTTGGGAAGCCAAGTAACACTCTGGAACTGTCCTTGTGGATTCATACCCCTGGCTCGGGGGTGACATTGTTGTTGAGACTTGGAACAACAGTGTTTACGGTTGGGTGGAAATCCCTTGGTCTATAGCCAGTTGGCGTCTTCTTTATAAAAGATAAGTGCTCTATGTTATGGTATTAATTACCTATGTATGAATTATTTCGATGTGTACTTAATTATTGATGAATTTGATATGATTAGAATATACATGCTTGTTGTTTATTATTGTGCATGTTGTATGCTTCATTGTTTATATGCTTATATTAAATCTTGATCAATCCATGTGAATATTTCATGTATTCCATGTTAGGAAAAACAAGAGCAGGGCTCAAATTAGTCCATATAAGGGACTTGTAGCTAACATGCTCGGCCTATGGTTGGTTGGTGTGTTACACAACTAGTCCAAGACACGGGACAAGAAGGGTAAAGGAAAGACGAAGAATGACACGAGGAACTGGTGTGACTTCCACAAAATCCCCTGGAACAACATCGATGAATGTCGCTCGAAATAGTCATTGGTGGCTGAGGTCAAAGACACAGAGCCAAACCCTGATTCAGAATCCGATCTAGAAAATATTGAAAACAGACAGATCATCAACGTAGACCCCACTGCTATTTTCTTAACCACAACAATTCAACTAGAAGAACCAGTAGATCCTGAAGAGGGGGAGCACCTCTTCCATTCATAGATGTAGGTAAAGGGGACCCCGTTGCATTTCATTGTTGATAATGGAAGCGAGAAGAACCTCACCTCATCTAAGGTCATCAAATAGTTTGGGTTGTCGAAAACATCACACCTGCAACCATACAAAGTTGGGTGGCTTCACAAGGGACGAGATACCTGTGTCAGCCAACAGTGTCGCATGTCTTATGGCATCCAACCCTTCAATGATGAGGTAGTCTATGATGTTGCCCCTCTTGATTTCTGTGATGTTGTTTTGGGCCAAACATATATGTGGAAATGTCATGTTTTCTATGAGTCTAGACCTTGTGGTGTCATTATTAATCTGGGAGGTCAGCTCTATAGGATACTAGAGGTAGTTCCGACTACTTATCCATAAAAACAATGCCACAAGGTAATCTCTCATACTGCAAAATTCATCCTCTTCATAGTTTTTTCAAAGGATGCACAGAAGACCACTACAACCATTGCAACCTCAATACCTTCCATCCAGCAAAAACAGATTGTCGAAGAGAAAGAAGATATTGTTTCTTCACCTACAATGGTGCCTACACAATGCCCTGTCAAACCCACAGACAACAAGTTGGTGGAACCGATTCAACCCCACTAGCAACAGGGTTGTGATAGTCCTCCATAGACCAAGCAGCACAACTTCTCCAACAAGGCACACAGCTCACAAAGATTCAGATTCAAAAAATGCTTTCCCCTCTTCCTTGGGTACTCAACGCAATGGATACCATTGCTTCCTAAGGGGGAGGAATGATTCAGGTGGATATTGGTGGCCACCCACCTATTCCAACTATCTCATCTTGTCAGTTTTTAGTTCAACACGTTCTTTTGTACTTCTTTGTAATTGTGGGTCCTACACTTTCAGGGTTGGCTAAAGCCCTACAAATCTTCGAGGTGGATACTGGTGGCCTCCCACCTAATCCAACTGGCTTATTTTGTATGTTTTCATGTCAGGGCATCTTTATGTACTTCCAGGGCCATTTTGGGGCCCTAAACAGTGTTTTTTTGGTGTGCCACAGTCAAACTATAAACAGAGTCAAATTTTGATAGCATAATGTGTAGTTATCAAAAATACCTTTCCAGAGGGTTATCACGTGCCTAAAACGGAGATTGTATGCAAAAGTTATGACCCTAGGAAGTTAATGTACTAACTTACACAAATGGGGCCCACATGACTTTTGGCGTTTCATCTCCTAGGGTTAGGTTTTTGGATGTCTAGGGTTTTGGCATTCATGTTTATCATAAAAATGCCTTCAGAGCCTCATTGTAATCATATTCTTGTGAATGAGCATAGTCGTAACATATCTTCTCAGAGATAAAGCTACCACCATTCTAGCGAGTCTTCCACTCTGTATTTTTAAAATCTCTTTACAATCATTTCATTAATAGAAAACAAGTATTGTCGTATTTCTCTGTTTCTGGAAATTTTCATGAGTATTTCATTGTAATATCTCTATTTTCATTTCGTTCTGAAAATAATATGGATCAGTGGTATCAAAGATGGTTTCTCTTGATCGTTTTTCAGGGCATGTCCTCGATGAGGTCCGATTATAGCCATTTGGGTCTCGAGCTTGTCCCTCTTGAGGACAATCACTCTCGCACACCCAAGAAACCTTCAATGGCAGCAGAAAATAAAAATGGTGGGGCAGAAGATTCTATTAACTTGTTGCTTGAACAAGCTCTCGCGCGAGAGAGGGACGAAATGATGGAGAATTTTTCACACATCCTTCAACGAATGTCGATAGAAATAGCCTCATATTTATCAAGCGACCATTTTGGAGGAACTTATCCCTTCAAGGTACAAGTTAATTTTGATATTCCCATATTCCACAGAGGAATCTGGAATAAATGGGGTCAAGCCCACTTGGGATTTTTTGTGGATGCAGTCAAAGAATAGTACTATCATGTTGATAACTATGAATACTATTACATGAGATGGACCACACTATGGAAAGAGAAGAGCCAAACAATGTCAGAGTTCACAAATACTTTCCATACCTTGTGCACCAAGCTAGGTATCAAAGACTCTGAGTGGAATCTGGTTCTGAAATACCATGGGGCTCTGCATAGGTACATCCAAACCGAAATGGATTGCCTAAATATCTCATCATTGGGAGTTTCCTATCGATATGTTGTCAAAATCGAGCAGAAATTTAGGCACCAGAAAAAATATTCGGGTCTGCAAATATGAAATAACCAAATCATGGTAAATACAGCCCTAACAACCAGGCCTCTAGACAACCATTCCAAGACATAGGACAAGAAGGGTAAAGGAAAGACAAATAATGAAACTGGGAAGTGGTGTGACTTCCACAAAATACCCTAGCACAAAGTCAATGACTGTCACTCAAAAAAGTCATTGGTGGTTGAGGTCAAAGACACAAAGACGAACCCTGATTTGGAATGTGATCCAAAAAATATTGAAAACAGACATATCATCGACACAGACCCCACTTCTACTGTCATGACCACAACAATTCAACCAGAAGAACCAATAGATCCTGAAGAGGGGGAGTGCCTCTTCCATTCAGAGATGTGGGTGAAGGGAACCTTGTTTCATTTCATTGTTGATAATGGCAGCCATAAGAACCTCATCTCAGCTAATGTTGTCAAACAGTTGGGGTTGTCGAAAACACCACACCTGCAGCCATACAACTTAGGGTGGCTTCACTAGGGACGATATCTCTGTGTCAGCTAGAAGTGTCGCATGTCCTATAGAATCGAGCCCTTCAAGGATGAGGTAGTGTGTGATGTTTCCCACATGAGATATACCACATTGTGGCAAGAGAAGAGCCAAAAAGTGTCGGAGTTCACAAATACTTTCCATACCTTGTGTACCAAACTGGGTATCAAATATTCTGAGCATAATCTGGTTCTGAAATATCGTGGGGCTCTCCATAGGTACATCCAAACCGAAATGGATTTCCTAAATATCTCATCATTGGGAGTTTCCTATCGATATGTTGTCAAAATTGAGCAGAAATTTAGGCACCAGAACAAATATTCGGGTCTACAAATATGCAACAACCAAATCATGGTAAAGATGGCCCTAACAACAAGGCCTCTAGACAACCATTCCAAGACATGGTACAAGAAGGGTAAAGGAAAGACGAAGAATGCAACTGGGAAGTGGTGTGACTTCCACAAAACCCCTCGCACAACACCGATGATTGTCACTCGAAACAGTCATTGGTGGTCGAGGTCAAAGACGTGGATTTGAACCCTGATTTGGAATCCGATCCAAAAAATATTGAAAACAGACAGATCATCGACGTGGACCCCACTTCTATTGTCGCAACCACAACAATTCAACCAGAAAAACCAGTAGATCCTGAAGAGGAGGAGCGCCTCTTCCATTCACAGATGTGGGTGAAGGGGACCCCATTGCATTTCATTGTTGATAATGGAATCCATAAGAACCTCATCTCATCTAATGTCGTCAAACAATTAGGATTGTCGACAACACCACACCCGCAGCCATACAACATCGGGTGGCTTCACCAAGGACGAGATAAATGTGTCAGCCAACAGTGTCAGTTGTCCTATGGAATTGATCCCTTCAAGGATGAGGTAGTGTGTGATGTTTCCCCTCTTGATGTCTGTGATGTTTTTTTGGGCCAAACATATATGTGGAAACGTCATGATGTCTATGATTTTATACCCCGTAGTGTCATTATTACTCTGGGAGGTCATCTCTATAGGATACCAGAGGAAGTTCTGACTACTACTCCACCAAAACAGTGCCGCAAGGTAATTTCTCATACTACAAAATTCATCCCCTTCACATTCTAATCAAAGGATGCAAAGAAGACCACTACAACCACTAAAGCCTCAATGTGTTCCATCCAGCAAAAAAATATTGTCAAGAGAAAGAAAATTGTTGGCCCTTGACCAAGTCTTGGAGATCCTTGGTTAGGTTTGACCTATTTTGGGACTTCGACAGGCTGTCAAAGGTAGAGAATAAGTCAAAGCAGAGATCGTGGGATCTCCTCCCTTTTTTAGGGCATTTTTGGGTTTTGGTCTTATGTAACAGGTATGGGGATGTCAACACATGGATTTACCCATGTTTAGGCCTATTTTGCAATGTATAATTAGATTTCTAGGTGATGTAAGAGGTGACAAACAATATAGGCATCTGTGTGATGATGTGATAAGTGCAAGTGATAGTTGTACATGCTTTGTGCATACCATGTGAAACTTGCAAGGTTAAGTGCAAGTGACCGTAAGAGATTGTGTAAAGGCTTTGTGATGTAACCTAGCTCGGGGAAGGAGGATCTGGCAAGGTGCGCACAGATCTCCTGTCCTATGCAGAGTGGGACCTTATGGCTCTGTGCATGTAGATGATTGACATAATATAATAAAGAAGATGAAGAGTTGGTGGATGTAGCCCCAGGCTGGGGGTGAACCACGTATATCCTGTGTTATGGTTTCTTTGTGCATTTTGATTTTTTTTTTTGCCTTTAATGTGATTTATTCTTAGTGTTGTTATCTTTATGAATGTTAGAAGCATCTAATATAATAGCTTAGTGCTCAATAATGTGAATGAATTCCAGATCTAATCTGTTTCTTTATGAGAAGTGCTTAAATGTGTTGGATCTTGTTGAATACTGCGTTGCATTGTAATTAGGGTTTATCTGCACTGTAGACAAAGGTTAAGTACTAATGAATGACATATTCTAAGTGCTTTGTTAGAGTATTGTAATCACATATCTATGTCCCAAATAAGGTTGCAGACAATGGATTCCTGCAACCACCCCTGCCTCTACCTCGGGTGAGACTTCATCTGCTTCGCAAGTGTTGTCAAAAGGGACGGTAGTTAGGGTTTTGTTGGTGAGTTGTTGAAGCGTTGAACCCTGGGTCTGCCCCTGTGTGCCAAAAAATGGTTCTGTTGTCGGGACTGAAACTATGATTGTTGGGAACTGAGGAAAAGAAAAAAAGCTATGTGCGTAGATCGGTTGCATTAGTGCACAGTGTTCTACTTGATTTACGAATTTCTGTGGAGGCAGATCTTAAAAAAAGAGGTAAGATCTGAAAGATTTGTGCTTTGATAGAGGTAAGATCAGTGAAAATTTTTGATTAAAGAGGTAAGATATGAAAGCTTTGTGCTTTGATAAAGGTAAGATAAGTGGAAATTTTTGTTTCGAAAGTATGAATCTAGGTATGTTTGATAAATTTTGTCCTAGTCTGAAAACTAGGGCACAGTTAGAAGAAAGAAGATTTGATATGAATATATCTGATAGAAATAATGAAAGATATGTTATTCCTATGCATAGAAAGAATGTTTGGACTAACAAATGGATGCGGGATCCTAGGAAGAATTTTCTGCATTTTAGCCACCATGATCCTAGTGCCCAGTACAAGAAAGGTCGGGATCATTTAAGAGGAAGAGAGGATTAACCCTTTGTTACAACTGCAGAAGGTCGGGCCATCTTGCTAAGGATTGCCCTGATGGATGACCTAGTTGTCTCTGTTGTAAAGCTATGGACCATGAAGTTCTGAATTACCCTAGAATGATTGTTAAACTTGAAAGAATGAATATGGAACAAGATAAACATGAGGAAGACTTGGAAATTAAGACTATGGAATAACCCCAGAAAGAATCAGAGATTGTATTAATACAAATGAAAGAAACCCTGAATGACCACAGAGATATCAACTTATCAGAGATCTTCAAAGAGAAAGAGTGCATCAAAACAAGAATAGGAGACTTCGACATAGAATATGTTTTGGATGAAGAAACACAAGTGAATGTCATGACAGAAAGTACTTGGGAAACTTTAGGAAAGCTTGTTATGATTCCTTCATTGGGAGGAATATGATTATTTAGAGGAAAGTTGATAAGCCTATGTGGAAGACTTACCCGGACATTTATGAATGCTCATGGCACTTCGACAGAAGAAGAATTTGAGGTTGTTAAATTTATTGAGAACAACGCTCCATTTGCTATGTTACTAGGAAAAAACTGGATTGAAAAATATCAGATCCGAAGAAAATAAGAAGAGGAAGCTCTAGAACAGAAAAAGAAAGAACTAAGGGACTTCATGGCTAAGAGAATAGCACACTTACTAGAAGAACAAGAAAACCAGTCAAAGCTACTGAGGACCAGAAATTTGGCTGTCGAAGTTGAAAGAACACAAGAAGACCTGAAACACCTACTTGTACACGAGAGTAGAGCGCCTACTCCAAACAGAGAAGAAGTATTGGCCTTGAACCCTACGAAAGACCATCAACAGTGCGAAGTTACTATGCCAAGAGGAGATAAAATGCCAAGAGAAGATAAAAATCAGAATGGGAAGAGGAATCCAGTAACACAAATCACAGGGAAGAAGGCTAGAAAGCTCGTCAAGAAGAAAGCAAAGTTGGAGAAATTACAGGAAGTTCCGGAGAAGACTTCGCAGAAGGAAGGTCTCCAAAATTCGAACTTCGTCGGAATATCAGAGCAACTCAGATTATCACTTTTCCATGGTGGAGCGATATGACCATTGGAGGCATTATAACCGTTAGATTGATGTTCCCAAACGGTTAGAACAACAGTTATGATTAGAAATCTCACCATTAGACCATTGGGACCGCGCCGTAATGGACAGAACTGCATTGATGAAGGCTTCTTGTTCGTTGGAAGGATCTGTTACATCGTTGTCTACTTATCATGTCGATTGTTGCGTCGAGCACACTTTTGTGAATAATATCTGAGCCAACAAGAGAACTCATTGTTACTGTGTTGTTCTTATCGAGACCTTTCCATCCATTCTATTGCATTCAGAAATTGTTCATTAGCTTGAGATATCTAATCTCTAGCGTGCATGTCGGATGAGCTCAACGCTGAGGAAAAGTCAATAGAAGAAATTTTAATCAATCTAATGGTAGAGAAAGTGATGTCTACAAGAGTTCAAGATTCATCTACGCGAGGAGTGCAAGCCTCCTCGTCGACTGCTTTCGGATCCAGACCATCCCGAGTCGTAGATCAGAAAAGAACCAAGCATCGAGATGACTTGGAAAATGCGAAGTTAATCCCTTCCATCCTTCCCGACTACATCCTGCCTCTAGCTGGCACGATGAAACGTGACAGTGTCCTTAGGGACTTCAATTACACCTTGGTTACTGCATACCTCCCGAAGGGGATACGCATAGGCAAGCCTCAGCCAGATAATATCATGACACTAAAGATCAGCGACTTTAACCTAGGGGATCACAAGAACTTCAGCATGCTCTCTCCTCATAGGTATTTGACTAGGACGAAGGGGAAGAAGTCGAAGATAATCCCCCAACCATGGACTATGGACCTCGCGCAGTCCACCATCCTAAACGTAGTGAAAATACCCCATTTTGGAAGGCACCATGAGGTTAATGCATGTATTAATCTCCTACTGTCGAGCTTCCATGGTGGTTATTTGTGGATAGATATACGCATCACTGTCGATCCGGCGTTGATTCGTTGGATCAACGGATTGAGCATGTAGGGACCAGACATGCAAGACTTCTACCCAGGGAAGGTTGAAGACTGTGCCCTGGCGCAAAAGATTAAAGATACATATGGTGATGTAGAGAAGGGTAAGTGAGGCTACAAGGTATCCTCCATCCAAAATGGAACAGTGCGCCTTACTTGCCAGTTGATTGCTGGTAAGCTAGTCCGGAAGAACATACCCACGCAGGTCACAGGGTTTGTTGTTGACCTCGCAGGAAAATGCATGGAGGGGCTATAGATGAACTGGGAAAAGCACTTAGTGAACCAGTTAGACAAAGACTATCGTGAAGCTCAGTATTAGGGCTATGATTTCCATTTTAGTTGGTTTTTTATCATCATCGCATTCATAGCTTGGGAGATGCTAGAAGGTGCAACCTTCCCTCAACTAGAGCCATTTGAACCCTTAACCGCGAAGTTCACTTCGCTATGGTATTCAAGCGATATGGGAAAACAATGGCAATCAAATGCGGTGTTCCACGCCTACTACCTACAGTTAAAGAGGGATATTTAAGTTTCCCCTCGTATAACGCCAAACACCTTGCACAGGTTCAGGTCATTTGTGAAGTAACACGCAGACAGACATTTTATCTACATCACTGTGCGCAGAGACGAACACAAAGAAGTACTACAGAGTTATTACAAACTTACAGAAGAGGACTTAGAAGAAATAACTAAGGAGTGGCCTGCAAAGCTCCTTATCCCTGTTGACCCCATAGAACTATCTGATCTTGAACTAATCAGAATCCCGGTGATCACTCATGAAGGGCATGATACACCTGGAACTAGCAGAAAGAAGAAGACAGAAGAATTCCAGTAGTTGAACAGTACATCAGAAGAAACTTCTTCAGACTCACCTGGAGGAGGAGGTGATGATAAAGTAGATAAAGAAGAGAATAATGGACAAGAAGATCAACAGAACCAAGGTGAAGTAACACCGCCACAGAATCCCCCTGATGATGCAAATCCATCTCAGAAAAGAAAGGTTTCTCCCATGAAACCCACATCGTGGAAGAAGTCAAAATCTAGTAAGACCAAGCTGCAGACTATGCTCATGCTCGATGACTTCGACTTCATCATCACAGTTGTATCATATGCCTCAAAAGATCTTTTGCAGAGAAATGAAGCTAAGCAAGAGACCATGTATGATAAAATTGAAGCATAACTGTGAGGGGTACAACAGGCCCTTCACTCCAACCACGTAGTGTCCATTGTGCCCCCTCCATCAGAAGAAACAGAGTTTGGAGATGAGCCTACCTAACTCTGCAAACTAGCCGATGCAACTAAAGGCTGCCTTCGTCGCGCACAGGAAGAAACAGAATAGGCCATAGTGGCCTTGAAGCAATCACAAGAGGAAGTAATAGAGCAACGCAAGGTTGTGCAGTAGGAGAAGGCTACCCTCCAAGCAAAGTTTGAAGAGGAGAATGCGCAGATCCAGCAAGAGAAAGAATAACTGCTTGTGGAGCAGGTTGGAGTAAAAGAAGCAATCAGCAAAGCACTTCACTCTATGACGGGATTAGAGAAAAAGGAGGAAGACCCAATGGAGCATCAAGTAGCACAGCTTGTTGAATCCATCCAACAGCTTCAATAGAGAATAGCAGATCTAGAGCTACAAACAATACCAAGTATTCTGCAGGACATGCGAGATCAAAGAGAAGCAACTACTCATAGCACAATTGAGATAATCAAGACCTTAGCTTTGGAATATCAAAATCTTAATAGTAGAAGTGCGCAGACTTATGAGCGACTTACTAAGGACCTTGAATTGAAGACACTGGAGTCACAGCTCCAGGAAGCAAAGCAACAAGCAGCAACAGTATACGCACAGTTGAAGCTCCTATCAGGAGCAGTGCACTGCTCAACATTAGGTCCATACCATACAGAGCAAAGTCATGGAAGTAACTCAGAGGCTCCATCCAGTTCGGGATGCAACTTGCCAACTGTTTGAGGAGATTGAAGGACGAGGAGCAGAGCTGGAACAAGTAGTCACTTCAGTCGAACAGCTCTTAGAGGGATCTATGAACGAGGCAGTTCTTCAGGAGTTCATCGAGTAGGAGGCCTTAGCACAGCAGCAGATCGAAGCAGCTCGAGCCAGGCTCAAGTCTTTTGAAGCAGAGCTACCCAGATCAGAGTGACTCATGACAAGTCACAGGTGAGTGTTGGGGGTCTGTTGGCCCTTAACTAAGTCTTGGAGATCATTGGTCAGGTTTGACCTATTTTGGGACTTCGACAGACTATTGAAAGAAGAGCGCAATTCGAAGCGGAGATCACGGGATATCGACCCCTTTTTAGGGCATTTTTTGGGTTTTGGGCTTATGTAATGGGTATGGGGATGTTGGCCCATGGGTTTACCCATGTTTAGGCCCATTTTTCCATGTATAAATAGATGTCTAGGCGATGTAAGAGGAGACAGACAATATAGGCATATGTATGATGATGTGTTAAGTGCAAGTGATAGTTGTACATGCTTTGTGCATACCGTGTGAAACTTGCAAGGCTAAGTGCAAGTGACTGTAAGAGATTGTGTAAAGGCCTTGTGTTGTAACCTTGCTCAGGGAAGGAGGATTTGGTGAGGTGCGTGTAGATCTCTTGTCCTATGTAGAGTGGGACCTTATGGCTATGTGCATGTAGATTATTGACAGAAGATAATAAAGAAGACGAGGAGTTGGTGGGCGTAGCCCCAGGCTGGGGGTGAACCACGTATATTCTATGTTATGGTTTCTTTGTGCATTTTGATTATTGCTTTGTGCCTTTGATGTGATTTATGCTTAGTTTTGTTATCTTTATGAATGTTAGAATCATATGATATAATAGCTTAGTGCTCAGTAATGTGAATGAATGTTAGATCTAATCTATTTATTTATGCTAAGTGCTTAAATATGTTGAATCTTGTTGAATACTGTGTTGCACTGTAATTAGGGTTTATCTGCGTTGTAGACAAAGGTTAAGTACTAATGAATGACATATGTTAAGTTCTTTGTTAGAGTATTTTAATCATGGATCTGTGTCCCAGCTAAGGTTGCAGACACTGGAATCCTGCAACCACCCCTACCTCTACCCCGGGTGAGACTTCATTTGCTTCGCATGTGTTTCTGAAAGGGCCAGTAGTTAGGGTTTTGTTGGTGCATTGTTGAAGCATTGAACCCTAGGTCTGCCCCTGTGTGCCAACAAAGATATTGTTTCTTCACCTACAATGGTTCCTACACAATGCCTCGTCAAAACCATAGACAACTAGTTGGTGGAATTGATTCAACCCCGCGAACAACAGGCTTGTGACAGTCTTCCACAGACCAAGCAACACAACTTCTCCAACAAGGCACGCAACACACCAAGATTCAGATTCATAAAATGATTTCCCCTCTTCCCTGAGCACTCAACACAATGGATACCATTGCTTTCTAAGGGGGGAGGACCAATCCAGGGGGATATTGGTGGCCACCTACCTATTCCAACTGGATCCTCTTGTCAGTTTTTAGTTTAGCATGTTCTTATGTACTTCTTTGTAATTGTGGGTTCTACACTTCTAGGGCTAGCTTAAGCCCTACACATCTTTCAGGTGGATATTAGTGGTCTCCCACCTAATCCAATTGGCTTATTTTTTACGTTTTCATGTCAACACATCTTTCTGTACTTCCACGGACATTTCGGGGCCGTAAACTGTGTTTTTTTGGCGTGCCACAGTCAAACAGAAGATGGAGTCATAGTTTGAAGGCACAATGTGTAGTTACTGAAAATATATTTCTAACGAGCTATCACGGGCCTAAAACGAAGATCGTATGAAAACGTTACGACCCTGAGAAGTTAATGTACTAACTTACCCAAACGGGGCCCACATGACTTTTGGTGTTTTATCTCTTAGGGTTAGGTTTTTGGATGTTTAGGGTTTTGGCATTCATGTTTATCATAAAAATTCCTTCAAATCCTCATTATAATCATCTTCTTGGGAATGAGCGTAGTCGTCACATCTCTTCTCATAGATAAAGTTGTCAACATTCTAGTGAGTCTTGCACTCTGTATTTTTACAGTCTCGTTACAATTATTTCATTAATAGAAATTAAGTATTGTTGTATTTCTCTATTTCTGGCAATTTTCATGAGTATTTCATTGTAACATCTTTGCTTTCATTTCCTTCCAAAAATAATCTTGATCAGTAGTATCAGAGAAGGCTGCTCTTGATTGTTTTTCAGTGCATGTCCCCGACAAGGTCTAAGTATAGCCAGTTGTGTATCGCGCTTGTCTCTCTTTTAGACAATCACTCTCACATGCCCAAGAAACCCTTGCTGGAGGCAGAAAATAAAAATGACGGAGCAAAACATTATATTAACTTATTGCTTTTGCAAGCTCTCGTGCGACAGAGAGACGAAATGATGGAGAATTTTGCACACATCCTTCAATTCCTATTCATAGCAACAGGCACATATTCATAAAGCGTCCATTTTGGAGGAACCTCTCCCTTCAAGGTACAAGTTAATTTTGATATTCCCATATTTGAAGGTCACATAGATGCGGATGCCCTACAAAAATGGTTAAATCTATTAGAAGGCTATTTCTTTGTTCAAAAATTTTTCGACAGGGAAAAGATCACCTTTGCACTACTCAAGGCTCTCCCCCATGTCAAACATTGGTGGGAAACTTACTGGGAGAGAAGTTCCACAGAGGAATCTGGAATATATGGGGTCGAGCCCACTTGGTATTTTTTTGTGTATGCGGTCAAAGAACAGTAATATCCTGTTGAAAACTATGAAGACCAGTACATGAGATGGACAACACTGCGGCAAGAGAAAAGCCAAAGAGTGTCAGAGTTCAAAAATACTTTCCATCCCTTGTGCACCAAGTTGGGTATCAAAGAATCTGAGTGACATCTGGTTCTGAAATTCCATGGGGATGTACATAGGTACATCCAAACCGAAATGGATTTCTTAAACATATCATCATTGGGAATTGCCTATCGATATGTTGTCAAAATCGAGCAGAAATTTAAGCACCAAAACAAATGGGAATTTGGGTTTACAAATCTGCAACAACCAAAGCATGGTAAAGACATCCCTAACCAACAATCTCTAGACAACCAATACAATACATAGGACAAGAAGGGTAAAGGAAAGACAGAGAATGACACTAGAAAGTGGTGTGACTTCCATAAAATCCCTTGACACAACGCCAATGAATGTCGCTCGAAACAGTATTTGGTGGTCGAGGTCAAAGACACGGAGCCAAAACCTGATTCGGAATTCGATCCAGAAAATATTGAAAACAGACAGATCATCGACGCAGACCCCACTACTACTGTCATGACCACAACAATTCAACCAGAAGAACCAGTAGAACCTGAAGAGGGGGAGCGCCTCTTCCATTTACATATGTGGGTGAAGGGGACCCTGTTGCATTTCATTGTTGATAATGGAAGCCAGAAGAACCTCATCTCAGATAAGGTCATCAAACAGTTGGGGTTGTCGATAAAACAACAATCATAGCCATACTGTTGATTAAGGTTGGTTGTCATTAATGTCAAGCCTTGAAGAAAGCCCCATAGCACAAAGGTTGGGTAATGGACCCAATATTGTTTGATGTAAATATGACTCATTATTTTCGTATCATGGTTGATAATAAGTAGTAATGGATGAACTCCAAAGTGGTCCCCTTATGGTGAAAGCCCTCGCGGGAAGACACTTTGCGGATTGAGTTATCCTAGAAGTATGGTTAGAGAACCCATGCTTATTTTTGAAATAATGATATGAACCCCAGTGAATTTTTCAGTGAACCTATCCTAGATTGATAGTGTTTTTCATTCCATTTTCAGTGGTATGTGGAACGTCACATAACTCCTCACGGTTAGAGAGTTATGGCCATGAGAAGTTGGAGAACCCAGGTTTGGGTAATGGACCCAAGTTTGTTTGATGGATAACGGTATGAGTTTTAATATATTTTAAGGAAATACTATTCTATATGGATATTACATGTCATTCCATTTTTGGTGGTATTTGGAATGTCACATAACTCTTCACGGTTTGAGAGTTATGGCCTTACGAAGTTGGAGGACCCTCATATGTCATCTAGAAGCCCCAAAAGGTCAAAGTAGTCAAAGTGGTTTAAGAGTTTTTAAAGGTAAATAATAAAGTGAAGTGATGAGTGCACTATAATTCAAA
>ML780506.1:281090-306935 GCA_009831015.1 Picea engelmannii | reverse complement strand
ATTGTTATATTGTCTATGGTTAAACGAGCACATCCATTACTTTCTAACAGAAACATTCCAGATCTACTGTAAGATAAATTTCTGAGTTGTATCTTGTATTATTGCTGCTGATATTTGCTCAAGAATAGAAGAATAAAGCCCTCCTTTGCTGGTTTTCCCTGGAGTTGGGGTTTGTAGGGTATATCTCATGTCTTGTTGTGTTTGGCTATTTATTTTTCGTTGTGCATTGAATATATACTAGCTATGTAATCATAGTATAGATTTGAATTTTATTTCTGCATTTAGATTTAACTTTTTTAAAATCTATCAAGCTAGATTACCTGTTTGCTGGGTATCAAAACTTTTACAGGGAGTTGGACTATGGTTTTATTTGAGCATTAACCTTTGCACACATGTTGAGGTTGATTTAACCATTCAATGGTTAAATTAATCCATTTGATTACCTTGGAGGTTAATTGCTTGAGCACCCTACTTTGCTTGGTAGCTATTCCCACTTGGAGGGGTTATTTTGAGGTTATTTAAGGCTTTGTTATGTAATGCTCCTCTCTTGGGCACAATTTCCAAGGCATTTATGATTATTTTATTGTTGGAGAGGTTGGGACATTCTCCTAGGGCGCACTTTCTCTTGTGCACATGGTTTGGAGGGATTTGTTGATGGTATTGGAAAACAACATATGGTTTGGGCATGGATACTGATGAGGTGTATCCACCTTGGCACTTCTCCCTAGGGTGTGTTACCCCCTAGCCTAGGGGTAACTAAGAAGATTATGTCCTGAGGCCCGTAGGTAGCAGACATGGATTGCCGAGAGCCAGATGACCAGTGGACTAGTTGATCCCACATTGAGTAGACAAAGCCCCTCCTCTCCACCACACATCACTATTCATCGTCAACAACATAACAACATCCGCCACACCAGCCTTGCCCAGAAAGGACAACAGGTCTTGCTTCATGAGGTAACAAGTCCAATCTCACGGTAATTGTCACTTTAATAATTGAAGCATTTGAGCATGTTGCAAAGGGTCCTTTCTTGATTATGGAACGTTTGCTTGGAAATTATACCTTTTGCCTTATTTCACTGTGGTGGGTGACACGGTATCCTAGTAAGTTGGTCACCCTTAGGGAAAAGGGTTGCTATTGGGGGGTCTCCTTGAAGGGTCATTGTACCATTCCCATTCATACTTACCACTCTCCACACTTCTTCCCCTCCATTTCCTCATCTTTTGGGTTTCTGGGTTCATTGGTAGGGCTTGTACCTCATTTCATGGGAAGAAGGGGCTGAAGGCCCATAGGTGTTGTAGCTAGCACCGTAAAAGTCAAAATCCATAATTTATCCTTCCAGATGCTCACCCTAAGGTCCTGAGAGCCATGAAACGCTTCTCCATAAAAATGAAGGACCTTTAAAAAAGAAAATAAATAAAAATGTCCCGCTTGATGGGGGAAAGCATTGCGGTGTCCTTTAGTTTCCAGTGCATATGGCACTCAATGTGTTTTAACTTCAAGCGACATTGCAGTGCTCTTTTTCCTTCCATTGCACATAACACTCAATGTTCGAACCATAAAAAATGAAAGAAAAATAAAGGGTTTGGAAAAATGTTGCATTTCAAACGAAGGGATGCAACACACCCTCCACAAAGGCACCAATAAATGAGACAATACGAGTCCTTGATATGTCAAGAACCCCATGCCCAAGAGTATTGCCCCCAAACCACATCATACTCATTACATGGTCTAGAGAGGGTCTTCTCGGGAAACATTCCTCGACTTGGAGATTGGCCTACCCAATAGGGCACCATGACACCCCTCCCATATCTAAATTTGGCAAAGTTTATAAGGTCTTTGAGCATTTGTTTAATTTGAAAAGGGGTGACTTAATGCACTTGTTTTGGTGGTTCTTTTATTAAATGTGGCTTACTTGGCATGATTTATATGACTTGTGGACCCTTGGAGGGCGTATTTGCTTGTCTTTGCAGGACCTTGCCCGATGAAAGTAATTCATGAAGGGACTAAGCCACTTGGACCTTCATAGGGGCTTGAAAGCGTAGTGGATGGATGTTGCGCCCCACACATTGGAGGCCTAGTATGATGAACGTTGCACCTTGGGAGACGTCTCTAGCACTTGGACGAGGCTCGGAAGCATGAAGGGAGATGACGTCACCCTCCTATGCCCAAACGTCTCTCCTTTGGAGCATGACATCACACTTTTGAGGGGACGTTTTTCCATTTTAGTGCACTTGGTGGTGTTGTGGGTTTAAATTCCCACTCTCTTGCTTGATTTGGGGATGACGTGGCATATTTCTAACCTGACGTCCTAGCCTTTGGAGGCTTATCTTGACACGTGCCGCCTTGGAGAAGAGTTTTATGGGCTTATGTGCTATCATTTTGTAGCTTATGTGGGAAAAAAGAGCAGGATGATTTGCTAATTAAGCATTGATCTTTGGTTTTAGCTTAAATCGTGGATTTAATTGTAATGTGGACAAACTATGACTTGGGTTTTCCTCTATAAATAGAGACAAGTCATTTGTCACTGGAAAATAGCTCATCTCTTGATATTATTATTCTTGTACTGCAATTTCAGCCCTCATGGAGAATTTTGACCTCTCTTTTTCTTGTGCAAATGGATGCAATGTCTTGTTTTGGAATCTTTAAAGGCTAGCGACTTCACTTGGTGGTCTTTCTTGGCAAACATTGAATGATTTTTTGGTAGTATGGGTTTATTTGCATGCTTTCTCTTGGATTTGGTGAGTAATTTTTGCAATCTATTGTTATCTTGCTTGTTAAAATTCAAGAAAAATATCTTAAACCCTAGGAGTAAAAGGGCTTACACCCTCCACCAAAGTTTATTCTTCTTTGCTATTGAAGGGCTATAAGGCTTGCTACAAGCAGTAAGAGGGTTTACACCCTTGTTGCAAGGCTTAGCTAGGGTTTATTTCTCTAGGGAGTAAGAGGGTTTACACCCCTAGAGAATTCATAAACCCTAGTTCATCTTGGATTCCACACTAGACAATTTGGAAGGATTGTTGTTGAGTTTTATAAGGGTTTAACTCTCAACGAAAATCTCTTCTTCCTCTTTGTTTAGTTTGCCTTCCAAGGAAGAGACTCCATTCACCCAATAACAAGTCACTAATCTTTGCATTGGAGATTGTTAATTGTTGCATTGGTAAATATGAAAATTAAGGTTTTGAAATTGTTCAAGTTGGATTTGAATTTTACATGCTTTAGACTCTCTTGTGCTTCAAAGGCATCTTGATTGGTCAAGTGGTTAGTTCGCTGTAATAAACATTGAGCTACAGCCATTAGGGTTGCAGCAAAACATTCTTTCTCATACAATTTCTCTACTTCTCTACCGCTGAAAATTGCTTGTAAGCTGTGATAATTATTCTACTGATAAAGGGCTATTGTTTGGGCGGTTTACTTGCTGATTTAGGTGGTTAGAATTTGCTACAGCCATAGGGCTGTCATAATTATTTGCTGATAACACTCTTTTACAACCCTCTTTTGACATCAAAATCTTGGTTTAAGCATTGGAAAATTGTTTACTAATTGCAAGCATTCTTGTCCAATATCGTATGCTGATTTTGATGGTCTAAATTGCGGCTCTTATAATAATCTTGTTGCTGACATATCACTGTTATATGCTGCAATTATGGGACAGCAAGGTTTCTTGCTGATTTCCCTCTTGTCTCGGGGCTTCTTTTATCACATATTGTCTTGGTTTGGGTTGTCTAACATCTGTTTTGCAGGTACTATCAATTGGCAGCTTTTCCTTGACTCATACTCATCCTCCATCAAGCCTCAAGATCTTTTAATTGTGACCTATAGGGTGGTTCCTTTAGCTCATGGCCTCTCCCCATGCAATCCCCCTAGGGTCACCTGGGAAGCCTCCCTTGTGTTGGACTTGTCCACCACTAAAACGAGGGGGATCTATTGAGGTGAGAGTGATAGATGTCCCCAATTGTGTCACACACTTGTTGCTTGGGTTGGGCTTTGCCCAAACTACAAACTATGCGATAATAGGGTGCACTTCACATGGAGATATTATATTATTTGTTGGGTGGTTGAGGTAGTTACATGGCATAGTTTTCTAGGGTACACCTCTCCTAGGTACTCTTCATTTTATTTATTTATGAATATTTCAGTTACACTTCTCATCTTTTGACCTTCATTGGAGAGCACCCTCGCTTCTTTGACTTGGCACATATATTATTTAATTTGAGGTGGTTATGGAGGGATTTTAGTGGGAGGCATGTGGCATAGTTGGAGGGCCACTTGTGTGGCTTTTGCTTGCTCTTGCTAGGTTTTCTTACTACATTTGGAGCATATTCTTTGAGGGCGCACTTGTGGAGGTATATATTTTATTATTTCATGAAGTTTTGGCATGGTTAAAACCTTAATTCGTGCTCATCTCTTTGGATTTGTCTTTTGGAGATGGTCCAATTGCTATTTTGGGGTTTTACTACTTCATTTCTTATGGAGCGCTCCATCTACTTGGTACCTTGCACATTCATGCATGGAGTTGGTTGCCTTATGATTCACAAATGTGGATTGGTTACACACATCTTGTGGACCACTTGCCTCTCATGCAACTTGGAGGGCACAATTTGTGAGCTCTTTTAGGTGGACCCTTGAGCACATCCTCTTAGGTTGAACATTATTTAATTCTATTTTGCATGCATCCATTCTTGGGGGGTGAATTCTATGTGGACATCTTACATGTTGGCCTAGTTATCATGCCTATTCTTAGTAGTATGCCCTCTTGGAGATTTTGATGTAACCCATTTCCTATTTTTGGATGAGGGCGCATTCTCCTTGAGAGGCTTGTGTCCACATATTGTGAAATGGTCAACCATGGATCGAGGAAGGATCTAACTACATTTTATATTATTTCTTCGACTTGTCATGGAGTTAGTTAGCAAAAAAATAATTCTTTATTGTATGAGAGAAGAGACTCACTCTATAAAGAGGAGCTTTGTCTCCATTGTAATGGTTGTTGAGACTTTGTGGCATTGAGGTCTCCCCTTGGACTTCATTTTGTATACCACATGCTTGGAGCCTTATGGAGGATAGGAGGTATATTTTCATTTTATGTGAGGCTTTCATTGTGCACTTATTTTTCACATGCTGATTTTTGTATTAGGAGATCCTTGTGGAATGTTATGAATGTCTTGTAATGAACCATGCTTCATTTGGATAGAATAATGTGAGGTTTTGATCCCTCCTATTGCTATTCTTGTTATGTTAGCCTGCCATTTACTAAACCCAATTCTTGCTAGATTAGCATAACTACACTTTCATGACAATGCTCAAGTATGTCACCTCTAGCCTTCCAAGGTAATTTTCTGCTATAAAAATCAGCAAGCTAAGGCTGATTTGTGGCATGCCTAGCAGTCCCATGTGTAATTTTCTTCATGGATTTGCCTTCTTTGATCTATGCTTCCTTGACTCCATTTGCCTAAGGTGTGATTAGGCACTTGGTCCTGTGGTTTTCCTTCATCTTTCCTTCTCACACCATTCATACATCCTCTTGAGTCTTATATTACAACCATTTATTTTGTTAAAGCTTACTTTTCATAAATCACCTTGTGTTTTCGAGTCTCCAGTCTACAGGCATAGAAGTTCTACTTATTAGGGAAGCCCCCCTTGAGTTGGATAAGAGCCAACCAAAAGTGAGAGGAAGAGCTATAGTGGTGACAGTGGGTAGCCATTCTGAGTTCACAAGACTAGCCTCTTGATGCTTGGGACTTTACATCATTTGGGGGTGCTAGATTTTGTTGTAACAAGGTCGAAACAATTCAAGGAGGGAAGCTGTGTTTTGTACTTAACACGGGGACTAGTGCACTGTCAATCTTATAAATCCTTTTGGCTAAGCAACCACATCTGAGGGGAATCTATGCCATTAAAATCCACCCAGGACTTGTATCTGACCTCTCGCTTTTTCCATGTACATGCATAGGCCTTTATTAACATGAAGGAGCTTGCCTAGTGAGGTTTGAATTCAGGTCATCATGGCAAGTGCTCTGCCTTACTCTAGATTGTGGCCAAATGGACAGTAAATAATAAATAATTAATATTTTCAATTTGTCATTATTTAGAGATGTAACCATTATATTTGTCATGTATAATACACACACAAACTTTCTGTATACATTGTATTGGTAGTCATCCTGTCATGACTCATTACACATTTATGTGCTTATACTTATAGATTCATGTCTTCATGATGTGATCTACAATGGTTTTGGGTGACCTATACAGGTCTGCTACATCATTCAACTTCAAAGCATTGCTTATGATAGTCCTGACTCAGTTTTAAGATTTTTTCATTTTACCTACCGCTTGCCTTATTCAGTTGCATTCTTTTGTTATCAACAATTGTCCAAGGCCCATAATGGATTGGGATTCAGATATATGTTTTTTGTGAGGTTTTTACTGGGTTCTGTGCTTGGTGTGATGGTACCTGTAAACAATTTTTCTTTACCCGCTTCCTCAAATAGTGGGAACTTTGGACTGTTTTTCTTGTTTTGTGCATTATCTTATATGTCTGTAGGAAGCTTTTCCTTGGTTCAAATCCTCCTTTGGAAGCCTACTTTTCCCTCAGTTTGTACCTGGTTGTGCACGTGCGCAATGTATATTGCATACATGTATTGGGATGATAAATGTAAGAAAAGCTATTTAAAACTGGTGGATGCTAATATTAAATTCCTGTTTTGGCAATTATTTGCCATATGCTTGACTTGGTTCCAAATGGTCAGCATTGTCCCTTCAGACAGAACAAAACAATGACACAAAACCAATGCATAGGCTTGAGGTATTTGTGACATGAATATATATAGGAAATGACCCCTAATTAAAAGTCCTGGAAACAATATGCTTAGCCTTAACAAGTCTTATCAACCAGAAAGGATCTGAAAATGTAAAACATATTTTAGGTGACATCATGGTATTTTAACTCTAGAATCAGTGAAGAGAGCAATTTGTTGCAAAATATCTGCCTGGAGGTTGAAGACTTGAGATGTTTTACCTCGATACGTTTTCAATTGTCAAGATATTCTAGTACAGAAGAGTTTATTCTAATTAGGAACTTGAAATTTCCTAAAGAAGCAGTTAATATTTGCAGTTTTTGACAATTTGTCTGCTTGTTATTTTTTCTATTCAGAGTATGAAAAGTGTTTATGGTAAAGGGAATGAGCATATTTATGAGTAGAAAATCTCTTGCATGAAATATCAGTAGATGATGTGACTCATATGCTTATGCTGCCCTATTGGTTGTGTAGGAAGGTGGAGGTAGAAGTCTGGCACCAGATCTTCAAGAACAGATTGAGGAGACATTGGAGGAGATAACCCCGCGTTGTATTCTAGAGCTACTAGCATTGCCTCTGGATGAGGATCATCGAGCAAAGCGAGAAGAGGGTCTTCAAGGAGCACGGAACATCCTATGGGCTGTTGGAGGAGGGGGTGCTGTGGCACCTCTAGGAGGATTCACTCGCGAGGAATTCATGAATGAAGCTTTCTCACATATGACAGCTGCTGAGCAGGTCTGCAAAAGGCCTGTTTTGAGAAGTTAGCATCGTGTTAATTCAGGGTATGAGAAGGTTAATTGTAGATTTTTGTGTGGTCTTTTTAAGACCTCTCCAATGATGTTATCTTTCCCTTTTTTGGTTGTAAAACACAGATAAGCTTTAGGTATAGTCACTCATGGGCTCCAAGCAGTGTCTGTTTGTTTGCATTTTTCTTCTTATATTACACTATTAAAGAGATCAGGTTACTATGTTATTTCATTAATATTTTCCTTATTTTGTATAAAGGTGGATTTATTTGCAGCAACACCTAACAGCATCCCAGCGGAAAGTTTTGAAATTTATATGGCAGCTCTTGCTCATATTGCAGAAGGCTTTATTGGAAAAAGGCCTCACCTGGTACAGGAGGCTGATGCTCTGTTCTTACAGCTGCAGCAAACAAATGGAACTTCCATAGAGATTGTCAGTGATTTCAGTGCTGCAGAGCAGGAGTTGGACTTTGCACTTGAAAGAGGAATGTGTTCATTGTTATTGGGAGAGCTAGATGATTGTCGTGCCTGGTTAGGCCTCGATAATAAGAAGTCACCTTACAGGGATCCTCCTATTATTGATTTTATTCTGTCAAACTCAGATGAAGCTGAGGAGGATATGCTTCTACCAGGATTGTGCAAACTATTAGAAAGCTGGTTGACAGAGATAGTGTTCCCAAGGTTTAAGGATACACGAGGTCTGAAATTCAAGCTCAGAGATTACTATGATGATTCTAGTGTCTTAAGCTATTTGGAAAGGTTGGAAAAGGGAAGAGGCTCTCCATTGGCAGCAGCTGCAGCTATTGTGAGAATTGGAGCTGGGGCAGGGGCTGCCCTTGATAATGTCAAGGCTAGTGCTATTCAGACACTAAAGAAAGTATTCCCTTTGGGTAACAAACGAGGTGGGAAAGAAGCAAGAGCCAATATTGCTCCCACCGTTTCTACAGAAGCAAAGTCGACCATAGACCTGCCTCATAAAGACTATCCTAACAGCAACATTTACAAGCAACCTAGAATGAGTAATGGAGATATAAGTAATTTATCGGATGCCTCTGAATTTTCCAAACCTACAACAGAGAGCTGGGGTGAAAATAGTGGGGCAATGGGAGAGGAAGAATTATTTCTACTTTCAAAAAGGATTGGTTCTTTTGGTGTGAAGATTGTGTGTGCAGGTGTTGTTGTTGGGGTACTTGCTATTGCAGGACTCGGATATTTACCTGGCCAACACAGTTCCATGAAGACTCTGAAGGAAGTTCCATTCTCAACTACAATAGGTAGGTCAAGTAAAGTTGGAATGTCACTCTAGGTCTTGCAAATTTCAACCGAACTTTGTTCAGAAAGGGTTGGGTAGAAAAGCAATATGAAAGAGCCCAGGTCTTGAGGATATACTAGCACATCGACAAGACCTAGGGTTGTATGAGACCATGAGAGAAAACTATAAAATTGTACAATCTGTGATGCTTATCATGTTAATTGGGCATTTTTTGGCCAATATGCTGATCTCCAACCAATGTGCCTTCTCATGCATGAATGCTTGTTTTTGCCGTTGTCCCATCCTTGAGCAATCAGTGCATGTTGTGACTGTTCAGTGTTATGTTAAAACAAGCGAAATGTGATACTTGTTGAATGCTTATATTTACTATGATATATATATTCCAGAAGTCCATTCAATCCAGCTCATCCTTGCCTTTTCCACTTTCCACTCTTGCTTATTTGAGCTCCAAATTGTAGAATATTCCATATAGGTTCTGCCTATTTCTGCTTGCATTAGACAATCTCAAGATCGGGCTTAATTTGTTAGTGGAAGTTCTGAACATATCCAAGGTTGTTGTACGCTAGAAGCTTAACATGCAACTAGCACACTTATTCTTGTCCCACCATTTGTTCTAATAGAAGTTAAATTGCCATCCTCAAGAGCATGGTTTGAAATGAGTCATTGATGTGTTTTTAGTGTTATTGATTATAGTCGTTTTGGATTGTTATTGGTTACAGGTGACAATCTCAATTATGGAGCACCAAAAATGGATGCTAGATTGGCAGAGAATTTAGTACGCAAGTGGCAGATGTTAAAGTCTCAGGCTCTTGGGCCTAATCATGCTGTATCTCGACTCTCAGAGGTACATTTTTAAGCTAGCCTGGGATCATGTTTAAAGTCTAGCTAGAATTTTGAACACCCTTGTTCAGTAACATTTAGATTCTTAAGACGCATTGTTTTTCCAATTTTGCCTGGATAGTTTGATTATCCTTATATTATTTATTTTGAATTTGCTCTAGATTCTGGATGGCCAAATGTTGAAGATCTGGTCAGAGCGTGCAAAAGATATTGCAGAGCATGGATGGTTCTGGGAATACAGTCTGCTGGGGCTGACCATTGAGAGTGTCACAGTTTCGACAGATGGCATGAGAGCTATGGTGGAGGCAACACTGCAGGAGGCTGCTCGTTTAATTGATACCAGTCATCCAGAGCATAATGATTCATATCGTAGTACATACACAACAAGATATGAGATGACAAATGTGAAGGGCACCTGGAAGATAACTGATGGGGCTGTTCTCCGTTCATAGTATCGAATGGCCTGTTCTCTAATAACCTAAAGGTTGATAATTCCTGAGGGAATCTTTTCATCATCCACTGCAAGGAATAAATTTTATTTTAGGAACATGCTACCATACAACAATTATATAAGCATAGAGGGCTTCCACAGTGCAACATATTAGATATAATTTTCGGGATTAATCCCAAAAATGATATCTAACAATTATATAGTCAACCAATGGATCCATGTAAACACCAATATGTGTAGAGTGTGCAAGCAGTAGGAAAACATGGAATTAGGAAGGAGAGGATTTTCCTCTTCTGATTACACATATTTACGAATACCAAATTTGAAGACTGATCTGGTTCCTGATTGATAACTCTGTTTCCGATTGTTGTATTGAATTATGCCCGTCATCATATATCATTATGCTGATTGTTTCAGATTGTGTTTGATTTACCCCAAAGAACTTTTAGAAACTTGCAAACATCCATTTAGAGATCGTGAACACAGTTCTTGGCTCTCAACGTAACAATTCTGGCGACAATGCAATGCCCTTTTGGTTAAAACTTCAGTGAAGGTATGCATACACAGGTTCCGACTTCGAACGATAAAATACCAAAGTCTCCTGATCTTTTCAACAATACGCTTTGCCAAAACTACGGCTAGTTTGCCCTTGGCCAACTGAGCATATCACTGGTCTGCAGCAACAATTTTAGTTGTGTCCTCAAGGCTCAAATTTCATTCATAAGCATTATACCGTCAAACAATTGCAGACTTCGATAAAAATGAAGGTTATAAGGTATGACTACATTGGTGCCAATATTTCTTCTTTATTTTCCCCACTTTACACGACCAGTTCCATTACAGGAAATGTAAAACTAAAACTTGAGCTTATGACTGCACATGTAAAAGATCATTAATCAGAAAGAGCATCAATCCATGTGTTTACCTGGTGCCATCTCTAGGTAGTCAGCATTTATATGTACACCAACTACATTTTAGGTTATTTAGTGTAGGCCGTATGATGGCATTGTTTGCCCCATAGATGGTTGATATGTTTGAAGACATAAGCGGTGTTTATGTAGTATGTTTTCTGTTGTAAGAATCCCACTATACAACACAAGGATAGGATGTGAGCAAATGCCAAAAACTATTCACGAATTATTTGGCTATTAATATCAAATCACCATACCTATTTAGTGTAAAACCAGTAAAAAAGGGACTGTGATCAGTTGTTGAAATTCGAAGTTTGGCTATTAATATCAAATCACCATAAACCAGTAAAAAAGGGACTGTGACCAGTGTTGAAATTCGAAGTTCATCCTCGCTGGCCAAACATACAATTTATTTGTCTTTCAATTTACATTTAGCAAAAATTTATAGAATGTCAACTTTACTTGCATAGAAATTTATACTGTCAAATTTATGCACATACAAATTTAAAGCTTATCAACTTTTTTAAACAAACAGATTAATGAATGTTTTTTAAGACAAAGTAATAGGGTTTCCCAATTCACTAACACTATATATATAAAAGAAAAATAATTCATATAAACATTTTTCATTGATGTGAAAAATAATATTGTAATAAAAATCAATGAAGGACAATAAAATAAATTCTTACAAAAGTACTTGTGGCAATTTTTTTTCCAGATTCCAACCAACATCAATTTTGATCTCTGTCCAAGATTTTTACTTGTGAACTAAAAACACTCTCCTACAACTACTTAGATTTCCAATAGAGCAAAATGTACACCTTTCCAGTTAAATAATTCTTTATAGATCCAAACCCTATCCCACCTTGCCCCCCTAGTGTTTTACAAATAAATTGAAAATTAATGTTAATATTCAATGTTTCATGCATCAACCGCCCCCCCTCTATATATAGAGGTTATATAATATATAATACATACATAACTTAATATTATAATATTGTGTGTTATGGAACTTATGTATGTATGTGTTTAAGTTATATAATACATAATATTATATCAATCTAGATCCATCTTAACTCCGGATCCATCATGCATTGATGGATTAAATCCCTCGATGTGCAAACCTTTCTTCAAGTTTTCCCACCCTAAAAAGGTTTGCACCTCGAAGGATTTGATCTCTCAACACATGATAGATCTTGAGTCAAAATGGATCTAGGCTGGTTCCTATACTCAAATCCACATGCATAGCATAATTCATGTCTAGTGTGAAAGTAGTGGTCGTATGTGATTGGCTACATTTGATAGAACTAGAGTTCGCTAAAACCACTGTAAATAAATGAAACTATCTAATACTTTGAACGTGTATACTAACCATGCATCTTGGATAAGGACTTATTTCCATATAAAATACTTATGAAGGTGAAGACGTAGTATGATGATAGAGGCGTAGAGATCACATATACCTCAAATGTAGAGTTTCTACATGTGAGTGCATGTGCTCTCTATCTTCTGTCAACAATATTAACACTTGCTTTGCTTTCCACCCTTTCCACCTCAAACACATGTAAGCACATAGACAACACCACCAACATCTTCTTTTGCTTTCCACCCTTCACCTACTCACTTAGAGTTCAATTTGTCTCATGGAGAAATAGAAAAAAAAGAGGCACAAAAAACAACCAAGAGCTCATAACAACTTCACAAGATCTACAAATGCTATATCCCATTCTGGATTAAAACAAGTATCCGGAAGCAAGCAAAAGCTTTTAAAGGATTTATTAAATTTCATTTGGCAAAAATAAAGTTGCTTAGAGACTTGAGAAATGTTCCTATTTGTAAAGAGCATTCAATATGTCTGTATTATATTCATTTAGGTCCTCTCAACCTTGTATAATTTGAGTGCGCATTAGTATTGCATTCATTCAATGGTTTACAATCATTGAGAGAGAAGGTCCCTGTTTAAAATGTATAAATGTGTCAAAATGGAAAATGACTACAATCCTCCTATTTAGAGTGTTAAAACTCAATAGAGTGAAGACAAATAAGCACCAATGTGTATCCTTAAGATGGACTCCTCAGGGAAAACATGCCTAACCATTATAGAGAATCCTTGAACACCATATCCACATTAGCATCAAGATAATCACTTAATCGGGAAATTTAATTTGACTTCAAAGCAATTAATAGGTTGTGAAAAGTCACTTGTCTAGTTGTACAATGCAATTCTCACTGCTACTAACGAGGAGAAAGCATTGCAATTGATAAGCCCTCTAAACTTATATGAATGCACATTGAAACAATAGCATGAGCAAGAGATATAATAGCTCTTAGATGAGTCATCATGTGCTAACACTCCTTCCAATAGTGATGGAGCTTTGTATGAGAAGGCCAGATGTTGGACACACAATGATGTAGAACTTGGGAATAAACTTGAGAATCCATAAATTGCAGTGAATGAATTTACATGGGATGCTTTTGGCAAATGGAAAGGTAAGCCAGACTCATAGTTACCTAGCTATAACCACTGAGACCTTCCCAATGTTTCTAGTACTTTTTCATGAATATCAACCTAGGAAAGGATTAAAGCTTGAAAAACATTGCCTATCCCTATTCGTACACAATAGACCTACAACAAGCAAACCAAGAAAATACAACTCAAGAAGCTGTAAACCATTCAAAACCATTGTTTGACAGAGCCATGGTTTAGACTTCCAAAAATATCCTCAAGTTCATGTTTTCTCAGGGCAATGTACATTTGGTATAGAGTTAGCACTAACTCATGCAGAGCTCCTAAATTGGGTGCTTTGCTAAATTATCCATCCAATCTCCTATGCATTCTTAATCACTTCATCTTTACTAAACATATATCAAAAACCATCTAAGAAAGGTAGCTTCATACCCACATGTCATATGGAAGCAACACTATGTTGAGCTCCCTTGAGATTAACCTAATTGAGATTTGGGTCACTAAAGGGCCCAACCACAAAGTCAATCATTAGAGGGCCCAACCACAAAGTCAATTGTTGTCTTTGTGGCTAGGCTCTCTGATGACCCGAATATACAATCAGGTTAAGGATGGCTTGCGATCTCAATCATTGATCTGCATTCTTGAAAATGTCCCCACTGTCTCTTTTGTACAAGATGATGGACTGCGACATTGTAGAAGTTTCTCTCATTAGTTGGCATGGTCTGGTATTCTTCACAACTTATTGATGAATGCCATGGCACACAACAATGGGCACAAAAGAGCTAGTGACATGCTGGGCATTCAACACATCTAATTTTAATATCCTTAGGATCATTGAATGAGCTTGCTCTTGCCGGTGGTAATTAAAGGATTCATAATCTTTTGGTTTTAAGTAGCAACTAAGATGTCATGAACTGCTATCATAATTGTGCTTCCTCAACTCAATAAGAGATGATAATCGGATTAATTGTTTGAAAACTAATAAAATTTAAGTTTATTTATTATTGTGATGACTATTTTCATATATAAATATAACATTTAAGATATTGTTGTTGACTTCGGCATGTATGAGAAGATAATTGTACTTAAGATGAATTAGAAATATAATACCTTGGTAGAGGAATCCCAAATATAGTAGTGTATTGAAAGCACCATTGCATGACTTATCAAATTGTTTTAAGATCCTTTATTTATTTTCATAGAGATGATTACTTTGAATTGATGTCAAAGAGTTTCTAAATTCAATATTGGATAACAAAGAGGGATTTATTTATTTATTATTATTATTTTTTTCATATTTTCTCTCTACTATGGTTAAAATAGAATTGTTTTACAATTTAATTACACAACTAAAGATGAAAACACTACATTCTGGGATTTCAGTGATTTGAGATGTCTTTTTTTTTTTAAATTTCCTTTGGATCCGAATTTGTTTGGATTCTTGTACCTAGAGTCTTTATGCAAGGAAATCTTTGCTTTGCCAATACAATAAATGTTTTTTAGTCTTTGTTTGTCTTTAAACACTCCTTATTTTTTCATTAGAGTTGGGGACCTATTTCCCCCCACTATTGGAATATATTCATATCTACTAGAAACATGCTTCAAGATTTAAAGTTAATGAATTGTCACTCCCGTGACATGTCACTTCACAAAAGTTAAATCCTCTTCGCTATACTTTTCTCTCTTTAGATTTAATGTTTGGGATTTTCAAGGCCTCCAATTCTTTTTAGTTTCCTTATTCTTCACCTTAGTCCACTCGTCTAAGGCTTCCTAGAAGGCAATATCTTTTGCATGGGAATGTGAAACAATTTCTTCAATCTTTGCAAGTTTGTTCTCACTAGTCACTAGGTTTTAAAGCCTTCTTCTCCTTTAATCATCTTTGGTTACTTCTTCAAAAAATTATTAATGGAATCATTCTCTATACTTGGTTTTGCCTTATCCCCAAACCACTTCTCCACTATCTTCCAAGTTTTCTTGTAAGACCACTTCTCCACTATCTTCCATGTTTTATCGAAAGACAAGGAGGCCTTCTTTCCTACTATTTAGAGTGTTTGCATCCACTTCTTTTTCGATATATTTTCTAAAATCTGGATCAACCTCCTTAGTGGGAGTTTTGGATTCAACCAAGTGATGTTGTTTAGTGGCTGCCTTCCACTGAATATGGCTATGTCTATTCCACTTTTTGGCATGGGATCCAATGAGTTTATGGACATCCATACAAATTCTAGGCTTGTGCTTATGACAAGAGACCATTGAATACCTGATCAAACATGATTAGTAATGGAAATAAATTTATTCATAATCTAACTTTTTCTTTCTGACATAATTTGTTACCTCCAACCAAATATGTCTTAGTAGTCCTCTAGAAAAATAGATTTCTACACTTATTCATGCATAGACAGTGATGTTCATTTTCATTTTCACTAGGCATTTCCAATTGAACTTAGAGAGTCCAATGTCTAGAAGTGTAGGGTAAGGTTTGGAAGCCTAAGTCACCTTGGAGTAGAGGAAATAATGTCAAAGGAGGAGTGAAATGTGGGGAACCAAGGCTTCATGCTAAGGTCGGTTGGCCCCCAAAACCAAGGGCTAGAGTACAATTTATCCTTTTCAATAAATGAATCAATTTCAACTATGAAGAATTTTAGAGCACATAGATAAATGGAGGCTCCTTCCTTTAACAAGAGCTTCTAAGTGTTAGAGAACCAATTATGCAAATGAATCAATGTTGGCTAAAATCCATTAAAGTGACATATCAATGTGTGATTGTGGTGAAATTTCAATTGAGTCAGGGTTTCACTATCCATTGGGTAATAGGAATTGAGACAAGATTTTCAAAAATAATATGGCATGAGGGGATGCACTCAAGATCAGGAGAAGGAACTTCAGGAGTGCCAACCAGAGTATATATGACCAAATCATCCTTACAGGACTTCCTCAAGCTCACATATTTCTATGCACTAGAGCCCAAATGAATCACAAGACAATTGCTTACCACCAAAGGGCGAGGGGCCTCCACAATATGCGAATCATTGACACAAGAGCATAAGATCCATGAGGAGGGAATGTGTTGATATCCTTACCCTAAAACCTATGTCGATTCCATTGGATAATCTTGCAAAAAAACAATGAAAGATAGCAATTGGGTGGCTAGGTTTTGAATCCTTAACCTTATGCACACAATGTCTCACACAATGTCTCACAACCAATATTTAACTACTTCCGTAAACATCCTTGAAATTCTTTAATTTATAAATATGATAAATAATTATACTCTTTTTATGGAGATATTGATTTTATTAAGACAATTATATATAACTATATTCTTGTTTGTTGAGATATTAATATTATTAAATTAATTGAAATTCTTTAATTCATAAATATGATAAATAATTATACTCTTTTTTATGGAGATATTTATTTTATTAAAACAATTATATATAACTATATTCTTGTTTGTTGAAATATTAATATTATTAAATTAATTAGTTTCATAACGACAAAAACATGATTGTTAAATATGTAAAAACAAAGTAAATATCATTGAAACCCTTTGAACATAATTAGAGAAATAATTATATTCTTATTTGATGAGATATCAATATTAATTGCATAAAGATAACCACACTATTTTTAAATATGCAGGAACAAAGAGAATATCTTTTAAACCTTTTAATCTATAAGTATGATAAATAATTATACTCTTATTTGATGACATACTAATATTATTATTAATGAAATTAGTTGCCAAAGGACAAAAACATATTGCTAAATATGTAGGAACATAAAAAAAAGAAAGGAATAACCTTGTCTTTCTCAAGTTAAAAACCATCTCTATACATAAAAAAAACAAGTTGTAAGTCTTTTTTATTATAATATATCAGTGATATATGAGATTAGAGAGAGTTGTATTTCTAGAAAGTCTAAAAAATTAAGGATATTAACATAAATGAATCAAATTGCTATCTTAACAAGCTTTGTGTTTCCACTTAAGTTTTGAAAGGCACCCAGATCACAATATCTACATTGATGTTTTCTTAGTTTGGGATTAAGTGTCCCACAAAATTTTCTACATTGATGTTTTCTTATTTTCGAATTAAGTGTCCCGCAAATTAAAAAATGAAAGACATTAATGGATACTAAGCAGAGATTTTAAAACTTGGGAGCTTGATCATGGTGCCTCTTATTAAACATAAAGGCATCCAAATCACAATATCTACATTGATGTTTTCTTAGTTTGGGATTAAGTGTCCCACAAATTTCTCTACATTGATGTTTTCTTAGTTTGGGATTAAGTGTCCTACAAATTAAAAAATGAAAGACATTAATGGATACTAAGCAGAGATTTTAAAACTTGGGAGCTTGATCATGGTGCCTCTTATTAAACATATTTTCAATCAAGATGTTAAGCAAGGCTTCCCAAAAAAGTGGAATGAAATTTTAATTGCACCCCTATTTTAAATTCTAGAAACCCAAAATACCTAACCAATTACGAGACTATCATGATTAGCTCTCTTTTTAGAAAAAACTATTTTCTTTGATTGTTGAAAAAAAAATGGGTCAATTGATTGAGAACAATAATAAAGGGGCCAAAGAACAAGTTGGTTTCAGAAATCAACATGCTACAAGTGATCACCTAGTCATCCTTAGAGTTATTGTGAAGGATTGTAGAGATAAAAAAAAAGATTCCATTTGTTTTTTTTTGAATTAGAAAAACTTTTGACATTGTTACTAAAGCCAAGTTATGGAAAATACTCAAAGAAATATATACCCCTTCCAAGAACCGTAGTACTATGCTTAGGATTTATAAAAAAAATATTGCTAAGGTGAATGTACTAAAGAATCGTCAATTGTGGATAAATTATGAACTTGCAGTGATATTGATAAAACCATTACAATAGCTGAATCTAAGAAAATAATTTATCCTCCATTTTTGTATAGGGATAATATTCTTGAAGAAGTTAAATCTTACAAATACTTGGGCATTGATTTCAAAAACCAAGAGAATTGTTGGTGGCTAAAATGCTTATTATGGTTTGAAAATATATGCAAAAATGTTGAACTTTGGATTGGAATAAGAATTTTTATTTTTTTTCAACACTTTAGCTGTCCTAGTTATTCTATATGGTTGTGAGGTTTAGGCTTGTAGTACCTCTCTTGAGAATTGTAATAAATTGAGCAAATTCAAAAATATTTTTTAACCCTTAGTTTTAAATTAAATGCAACACTCCTTACCCAATTCTCTTGTTTGAAGAAGGATGCACTTTCTAGAGTCTAAATGCATGACTAGATAATTATAATATAAACATTAATTTCTTAATTTAAGCAAGTAAAGGCTCCAATTACTACTTCTAACACAATAATAATCATAGGATCAAAATATGTTGGGCTAAAGATTATGAGACTTGCTTAGTTATTGGAACATAAAAGAAGATAATCAAATTAATAATATTGATTATATCAAATATTACATCCTTATGAAGTTTAAAGATAAGACCGCGAATGATAATGAAGTCATTAAGACATGGAAGTTGGAATAATACAAAGATCTTATCAATCCTAATTCGGTTGATTAAAACTATTTCTCCAACATTATGAGCTTAAAAAACAAAATAAATATTGCTAAAATAAGGACTAATAATCATGACCTTCATAGTGAACTAGTTGCTTGACTAACCCAAAAAAAACTCCTTGGAATGAATGCATTTGTAAAATTTGTGATACAAAGGAGAAATTTTAGGATTAACAACTTTTCCTTTTTATTTTCCCCACCCTTAGTAATAAGACAAATTTACCCAATTTCATAACATAACTACTCTTAGGTCCTACAAAACCCATACTTATCCATAATAATGGCGATGCACCTCTCCAACATGGATGCACTTCTCCATAAGAGGACACATCTCTCTAGCATGGGTACACTTCTCCATGAATTAGTTAGACTATATAGTAATTAAATAAAACATGTTGAACAATTTCCTCCACTTTTGGTTAGGGTTAACGTTGACTTTGTCCAAGGGGATGTTTTGTATTTTCTATATAGAGGTGTTTTCCCAAGTAATGAAGTATGCATTTTATATTCTAGGTTTATATTTCTGATTTCTTATATTTTGCATTTTTTGTCTTTCTTATTGAGTAGATAATCTCTCTCAGATACTCACCAATTGGTATCAAAGCAACAATGTTGGTTGTTGATATGCTTTGGGTTTTATCAAGACTAGGTTCTCCACCCTAGTTGCGAGGAGACAAGCATGCTATGGTTCAATTAGGCCTTGTGCCCATCAAGAACTCATTCTTGGTGGTTTCAACCCGGGTTCCTTTGAGGATGTCTCCTCCACCCTAGGCTTCTTCTTCTTCTTTTTTCTTTATGATTAGGATTGGTTATATTTGGTGTCTCCGCCTACCCATCACATTCACATTTTCTCAACAGCTTAATCATAGTGCGTTCCCACTGAGAGCCAACGTCTAAGGAATCTGAATTAGACAACACCAACTTGGCCCATGAAATCTCCTTGGCTCTTAAGAAGACCATGAAACTACAAATTTGAGGGCCCTCTTCCGCTTTTCAACTGGATACTAATTTCACCTTGCCAAAATATGCAGGAAAAATGCAAGGTGATTTGATAGACTCATGTATATGTAGCCTACCTACCTATTTCAAGACTTGTTTGGATATATTTGAAGCCACAAAAATATAGATTACCGGTTACAATTGGAAGGTGTTGTTTATACTTGGTGGAATACGCAATGAGACACTCTAGATTTAGATATTGAGCTTAATCTATATCACTTGAGCTATTCTACTTCATGCTTCATCCTCACGTGGGATGCATTATGCTAAGCACTGCCTAGACATTTCTATCCTCTTTGATATTTGTAGAACCTAATGTGGCGTGGGTTACAACTTCCTCAATTTCCCATAAAGCTCATCCAACAATATATTGATACCTTCTACAAGATATGGATCTAGCTATATATCCAAAGAAAATGAAGTACTAATTTTGAAATTCAATTCTAGTATGTTAGCGATTTTTAGACATGAAATAGATTTGTTTGAGAGCACAACCATTGATAATTCCTTTTTTCGTGCCTTAGCCATTGAATGTAAATTTAACCATATATCTCATCCACCTGTTCAACATTTTATTGATCCTCGTTCATCCCCCTCACCCTAGGCAATGTCTTCTCCTTCCCTTACATGCACAAGTCATTGGTGTCATTGTCATAGGACCACCTCTCATTCGTTTGTCAAATGTTATGTCCTCCAACATCCCAAGCCTGCTAAAACATTGTTTATAGATTAAAAATATATTGACTCTATTGAAAGTACTACCCCCTTTGTACATTTTAAGGTCATCTCTCTACCAAACCCTACATCTCTAGATCCTTCATTACTCTCAATGGCGGATTTAACCCACACCTCTCATGCCGCCCTCTTTACTCATAAATACCATGTCAAAAATGAAATTGCTACCATGATTTTGGAAAATGTTATCCAAAAGAACCCCATAGTCCAAGATTTCATCCATCATCTTGGCCTCCCTACTATTTCTCATCATTCTCCTTATCAATTGAGTCAGGTTCAGAAGGATGACCCATGCTTTCTTGTCAATAAAAAATGTGTTATTACATTCACCATTGGATTCTTTCATGAAACTGTGATGTTTGTCCTCTAGATTATGTAGACTCGCTCTTGGAACTTCCTTACCAACACCAATGTAAATCCTTTTATGATGCTAGCCGTAACACATATAAGATCTATGAAGATGGAAAACCCCATCAACTTACTTCTTTTTCCATGTAGACACCCTCACTACTATTTAGAAATTCCATTTTATGTCATGTTAACTTAAATAATAGTGTCTCTCTTTGCTTGGTGCACCCAATTAAGTTTGAGAGTACATCCTAGTCCACTCCACCCTCTATAGAACCTTTACACATTAAGTTTTCAAATGTATTTCTTCCACCATAAGGTTTTCGTACTTTCCATGCTATCCAAAAATCCATTGACTTAATTCTAGGGGTTTCTCTACCCAACGCTTCAGTCTACCACCTCGCCCCTTGTGAGGCCGTGGAAGTTGAAAGCCAAATTCAAGCCCTTTTGAATTCTATCCATATTCAATCGAGCTACTCTCCTTGTGCTTCCTTGGCCAAGTATATCGTTTAGTCATCAACTATCATGATCTCAATAAAGCTATTGTCAAAAATTTCTATTCGCTACCTCACATTGATGATTTGTTGGACCACTTTAGAGGTGCTAAGTTCTTTACTAATATGGATCTCACTATGGGTTATCATCAAGTTTGCATGAAGACCGATGATACTTGGAAGATTGCATTCAAGACAAAGTTCGGGTTATATGAATGGTTGGTTACACCCTTGGGCTTACTGAAATCATGCTACATTCACGAGGCTCATTAATGACATCTTCCATCTGCATCTAGGATGTTTTGTTGTTATCTATTTGGATGACATTTTAATTTTTAGTAAAGTTGGGGAGGAACACCAGTAGCATTTTCGTCTAGTACTATGTTGGCGTGGAAAAATGTTAATGTTTATGCCATTATTATAGTTCTTTGCATTTCAATAGATAATAGCAACATAAGAACAAGATCAGTGAGAAATACACATTCACAAGAGACACAACATTTATCCTGGGAAACCCTCTAGGGGAAGAAAACCCATCAAAACTTCCTTAATATAGATAGACAATACAATGGCAAGAGATCTCTATACTAAAACAGAAATTCCTCTCCAAGATATGCGCCACTCTCTCTCTCCTTTGCCAGTAATAGATAAGAACTTGTCTCTCAAACTGAGCAAGTGAGTTATGTTCAAATGAGGTGCTAGCCTCCTTTATTTATACAAGTTCTGGCACGTGTGAGGCGTCTCTTCACTGGCAGGGCCGACTTCTCCAACTGGGTGGGTAAACCCACCTTTATTATATTTTTGGGTCTTCTTATTAACTGCTGGGGCCGACTTCTTATTCTGCCTATTATAATTGTCTGTTGACCAATCCGCAAAAGGGGATTTGGTCCTATTACAATAACCGACATGATCAATCCACAATGGGGATTGATCCTATGAATAATATATCAATAATAATAAGAATACTCTTTGCAGTTACAATATTTCAACACTCCCCCTTAACAAGAAGGGTATTCTTCAGCAGCATCATGCGAGAGAGATCTGCATCATCAGTGGCATCATGAGGACAATATCGTCAATATCATCTTGAAACATTGGCTGGCATATCTATAAGTCATTGAAAGTTTTCTTCATCGGCAACATTGTCATTCTCGAAAGAATGCCATCATCATCTGCATCAATATGTATTAGTATAAAGTGATACCTCATCACAGCACTAGGCTGGCCCATCATAGTACTAAACTGGCTCTATGTCACAACTGTTAAGCTGGTAGCTCAGTGCAAGTCACATCTTGCTTTACGCCTAACAACTAGGTCAGAAGCAAGGTATACATCATCTTGCTTTACGTCTAACAGCTGGGTCAGAAGCAAGGAACACATCATCTTGCTTTATGTCTAACAACTAGGTCAGAAGCAAGGAGTCATCTTGCTTTACGTCTAACAGCGAGGTCAGAAGCAAGGAACACACACATCATCTTTCTTTATGTCTAACAGTGAGGTCAGAAGAAATGAGTCATCTTGCTTTACGTCTAACAACGAGGTCAGAAGCAAGGAACACACACATCATCTTGCTTTACGTCTAACAGTGAGGTCAGAAGTAAGGAGTCATCTTGCTTTACGTCTAACAGTGAGGTCAGAAGCAAGGAACCACACATCATATTGCTTTACGTCTAACAACGAGGTCAAAAGCAAGGAGTCATCTTGCTTTATGTCTAACAGCGAGGTCAGAAGCAAGGAACACACACATAATCTTGCTTTATGTCTAACAACGAGGTCAGAAGCAAGGAGTCATCTTGCTTTACGTCTAACAGCGAGGTCAGAAGCAAGGAACCACACATCATCTTGATTTACATCTAACAACGAGGTCAGAAGCAAGGAGTCATCTTGCTTTACGTCTAACAGGGAGGTTAGAAGCAAGGAACACACACATCATCTTGCTTTACGTCTAACAACGAGGTCAAAAGCAATGAGTCATCTTGCTTTACGTCTAACAGCGATGTCAGAAGCAAGGAACACATATACTCCCCCTTTCAGGGAGGGTCCTTTCAGACTATACCAAGCTTATCTCGAAAGTGTTCAAACTTTACACAAGATAGAGGTTTGGTCAACACATTAGCAACCTATTCATCCGTGCTAACGTACAGGAGCTTCAAGGCTCCTCTCTGCACCATGTCATGGATGTAATGATAGCAAATCTCTATGTGCTTCGACCTGTCATGGAATACATGATTCTCTGTCATCTTTATGCAGCTCTGGTTGTCACATAGGATCGTGGTTGCTTACATTTCTAGGTCAAATAGACCAGTCAACAACTTTCAAAGTCATATAGCTTTGCAGCTAGCAGAACATGCGGCAATGTACTTTGCTTCTGCTGTGCTTAGAGCAATACTAGATTGCTTCCTACTCTGCCATGAGATCATGGCTGATCTCAAACTGAAACAACATCTGGAAGTGCTTTTTCTGTCAGCAATGCTTCCTGCCCAATCTGAATCAGCGTATCCACTCAATGTGAAATTATGATCTCCGTCATAACTGAGACCACAATCTAATGTACCTTTAAGGTATCTCATCACATGTTTTGCAGCCACTAGGTGAACATGTCTGGGTTCTACCAGAAACTGATTCAAGGTGTTCACGGAAAAACAAATGCTTGGTTTGGTGTTCGTCAGGTACATCAACGATCCAATAATTTATCTGTACAGTGTGGCATCTATCAAGTCTGACGAAGTATCGACCAACAGCTTCAGCTTTGCTTCCATGGGTGTATTCATGGGCTTGCATTCCAACATGTCAAATCTCTTCAGGATTTTGACTGTGTACTTCCCTTGGTTAAGGAAGATCCTGCCATACCTCAAGACCTAGGAAATAGTGCATTAGGCTGAGGTCTTTCATCTAAAATTCTGAAGTGAGTCTCTTCTTACATTCGGTGATGAGCTTTTCTTCTCCAGTTAAGAATAAGTTATCCACATACAACAATAGTATTACTGTCTCATCGTTTCATAATTTTGAAGTAGAGATTTGAATCAACTTTACTCTTGGTAAAGCCCAAGCTTGTCAAGAAACTGTCTATACGACCATACCAAGCTCTAGGAGATTGCTTCAATCCATATAAGGCTTTCTTTAATCTGCAGACATGAGACTTCCTGTCTTCAACCTCAAATCCTTGGGGTTGCTCTATATACACTTCCTCTTCGATAACACCATTAAGGAAAGCTATCTTTATGTCCATCTGGTGCAACTTCCATTTCATCTTAGCTGCAAGAGATATGATGGTTCTAATCGAAGTGTATCTGGTTACAGGAGCGAATGTCTCTTCATAGTCAATGCCTTCTTTCTGGGAAAAGCCACGAGCGACAAATCTTGCTTTATATTTCTCAATACTTTCATCAACAACATGTTTTATTTTGAAGAGCTATTATGATGATACCACATCCTTACTTTTTGTTCTGGGAACTATTTCCCATACATCGTTCTTTATTATGGATTGGTATTCCTCTGTCATGGCATCTGCCCATTCCTTCTTTTGAATGGCTTCTTCAAAGCAGGTAGGCTACTCATCTAGGAAATCACACATCAAAGCCGTGTAACTGGAGAATGGCTTTGGCCTTTTCACCTGTCTTGAGGTTCCTTCTGGAACGCCATACTTCTCTCCATCTTGAATAAGCTCTCTTGCCCAAGCATGCTTTCTTTTATGGGAGAAGGTCATTTGAGGAGGTTCATGAACTTCTGTTATATCATGGTCTTCAAGAGTTTCCTCATTAGGGGAAGTTACGACTTCCCTCACTAGTTCTGCAGCTCTAGGAACTTCCCTCATGGATTCTGCAATCCTTGGAATTACGGGTTCCTCTTCATATACCTCTTCAAGCTGGCATAGTTTAGATTTCTTGAGTGCTACATCTTCATCAAAGGTCACATCCCTGCTGATCTCAATGTGATATTGACCTGTAATGTCCCCCACCTCTTAGAGAGGTGATGAGGAGACTCAATGGCCTGGGCACCCCCACTAGGTCATAGTCTCACACTGAGGGGGGGAAAGTCAAGAAGTTAAAAGTTATATTTTTTAGTTGACTTAAGAAAGGAAAAGGATAAAGGAGTAAAAGATAACTCAACAGAAGAATAGAAGATTAACCCTAGGAGTTAACCTAACTCAACAGAGAATTAGAAGGAAAAGTATAAGTAAGAGGCTGGGGTGCACCTATTACTCATTCTGGTTT
>ML780506.1:260114-280010 GCA_009831015.1 Picea engelmannii | reverse complement strand
AAAAACCTTCATTTGGACCCTCAAAATGGCCCCGGAAGTTAAAACCTGCTAAAAATAGTAAATTGCCAAAATGGCCAGAAAACTGTTTTGAGCCATTTGGAAAAGGTGGGTGGCCACTGATATCCACCTGGATCATGATGCCAAATTGATCCTTAGGGGAGGGTGCAACTTTCTAGATAGTTTTAGGGCTGAAAAGATTCACTTTTGAAAAACCCTAATTTGCAGGTACTGCAACAGTGACGTTTTTCTCTTGCGAAAGATGCTTCCTTCAGCTTGGCTTTGATACCATGTTAATTTTTATGCCATTATTATAGTTCTTTTCATTTCAATAGATAATAGCAACATAAGAACAAGATCACTGAGAAATACACATTCGCAAGAGACACAACATTTATCCTGGGAAACCCTCTAGGGGAAGAAAACCCAGCAAAACTTCCTTAATATAGATAGTCAATACAATGCCAAGAGGTATCTATACTAAAACAGAAATTCCTCTCCAAGATATGCACCACTCTCTCTCTCCTTTGCCGGTAACAGATCAAAACTTGTCTCTCAAACTGAGCAAGTGAGTTATGTTCAAATGAGGCGCTAGCCTCCTCTATTTATACAAGTTCTGGCACGTGTGAAGCGTCTCTTCATTGGCAGGGTCGACTTCTCCAACTGGGTGGGTAAACCCACCTTTATTATATTTCTGGGTCTTCTTATTAACTACTGGGGCCGACTTCTTATTCTGCCTATTATAATTGTCTGTTGACCAATCCGCGCAAAAGGAGATTTGGTCCTATTACAATAACCGACATGATCAATCCACAATGGGGATTGATCCTATGAATAATATATCAATAATAATAAGAATACTCTTTGCAGTTACAATATTTCAACAAAAAATACCCCACAATAGCAAGGCTTCAAAAGTGTGAGATCTAATTAGAGCTTCATATCTAGGAGAATATCTAAACTTATAAGCACAAGACCAAACATACTTATGTAGTCACTTCACAACTATAAATCTATTCAATAAATAACAACACACATGTACATAATCATAAATAAATCTAAGAAAAGTCTATAACTAGATTTCTGTTTATAATCGTGAGATCACATAAGAAAGAAAATATTTTAAAAAATAGAAGGAAGAACATGAATTTCTAACACAAGAGTAGTCCATAGAAGTAAACATAGGCTTACAATAATCATAGTATTGCAATAAATAATGGGAACAATCCACAACTCATTTTACCACACTAGAATTCAAAATCTTCAAAAAAGTTGGTCAATCATGGATTCTCCTTACTTAGACTCCATAAAATAGTTTACAAAATTGTTTTCACAAGCAAAAGCCCTTTTTTGTCTACAAGTATTACATTTACATCCTCAAAATATTAACTAGCTCTTGGGTTGTTGGGTTCCTTTCTTGGCATTTATTCCCTTTTAAATTGTATTTCTCATTTAAATACACATTTGATATTATTTGTAAATCACAACCTATTCTAGGCTTTATATTGAAGGTAAGTTTTCGATACTTGATGGTTTGTAGATATATTAATTACATGTTTGAAGGCCAGTTGTTCATGTCCCACCTTGTATGGAACTAGTTCTCTTAGGACAAACTCTATGCCATTCTTATGTGTGTAGATAAATGAATTTATTAAAATAATATCCTTTGAAGGAATTGAAATATGTTCCTTCAACACATGCTTTGTGATACTTGGTTTTGTTCCCATGGAGATCCTCTTACGTTTGATGTTTTCTTCTAGATCTCCCATACATTCAATGGTTGTTTGAGGTGGTATTGGATTCACCAAGCAATGGCAGGTGACATCTTTCAAATTTTATGTTTTTATTATAAAAATATCTAGCATCTTTGTGCAAAGCCTTTCACAAGGGATATTACAAGTGTAACATGGAAGTCTTACCACTATCACCTTAGCAATCACTTCCCTCGTTTTAGTGAAGGATGAGATTGAACACAAGGAAGACTTCCCAAGCAACCTCAAGGAATCCTAGAGCAATATGGAATCAAGTCTATGAACTCCTATATTGGTTACTCACACACACAACCACTAGATCAAAGGGTTTCAAGGTAAGTATAAGGTGGTTTAATAAAACAATTTCCATATTTGTCTATGTGTGGTATCTAAGACAACTAATGATGTTTAGCAAGTTAAAATAGATCAAAGATATATCCAAACACTACAAATCAAAATAAAATCTATGGCTATTGCAAAACTTGTGTAAAAGATAATGAAATTCAACAATATATCAAGTTATGACAACAACAATAAATCATCCCTCTAAACAAGTAAGAAATTGATGAAACTAGGACTGAAATAATACAACCTAAACTAGGGTTTAGCAACAATCACTTAATGAAATGTAAATGACATATAACAACTCTAAAGAATGCAAGACGTCAAGTCCTAAAGGGATGAAAATTAAATCAACATTGCAATGAATGATAACAAGATACACTTTTACGATGATTTGCTGATTAAACCCTAGACATCAAGCACATTAATGGCTGAAAATTGAATTAAATTGCCACAAACCCTAATCTAAACCCAGAGTAACAAAAGAAAAGGTGAATTTAGGGTTTAAAACTTACTACAAGGGAGAAATACTAGTGCTGATTATTCCTTTTTGGCATATGGAGTCAAACTATGAATTTCCTTGGAGACCAAAGGTGAAATAAAGAACCTAAGGATAAAACCCTAAAGTAGTCCACTATAAACCCTATGTATCTATTCTTTAGAAACACAATTAAGGTAGTCCACTAAAACCCTAAGGAGCTATCCTATGTCTTCTAGAAACCTTTAGAAGATGAAATCAAGATGGATCTTGGATAAAAACCTAAGGCAGTCCACTACAAATCTTAGAAAATTATCCTACTAGAACACAACTAGGGAAGTCCACTACAAACACTAGAAAATATTCTTATGTCCTTGATTATCAAGGGAAGGTGGTCCACTACAAACCTTCCTAGGGTTTACAGGATAAGATCTATCCAAGAAAATCCAAGGTAAAATGCACTATCACCACTTTGATAAGAGCATTCACACTTAATACATTCATAAATAAATCAACAAAGACTTATAAAGACCACTTGCTAGGTAAATCAATGCTCATCCATGAAACCCTAACCATGAAATATTCAATCAAGCATGGGAAAGCATCTATAGATAATATCTCCAAGAAGGCGCATAAGTTATCCATCAATAGAAAAAAGAGAAATAGAGAAGAGACAAGTAGAAGTAATCCTCCACAAGTTGCCATGATATCAAATGAGGGAGCACTTCCTCTATTTATATGAGGAAACCAAGCACTTGCCATATTTTAGCTAATATCCACTAGAATCCCTAAAAACATAAAATATCCATGATACAAGGTGGATAGGTCTAGGTTTCCTCTAAGACAATGATACAATGATAAAACATGAAAATGTCCCTAAACAATGTTACACGTGTGAGTGTAGAAGGCTCAAGAAAGGTGACACCATATCCAAATGGGATACAAAGGATCCAAATTCATGTCTCTCCCCAAAAGGTGCAAAGCATCATCAAAAGTCATTCCTCCTCATCAAGAAAGTCACATATCCTCATCCACAAGGTGCCAACTCACCATCCAAGTGCTAGGTTGGCTCAAGCAAATGTCACATCATCCTCAGTGACATCATCTCCAAATATGCAACATCGTCAATATAGGGCATGATGTCATCAAGAGAAAAGAATCTAGGACCTCTCCCAAGAGGTGTACTATCATCAAAATATGCCATGCCATCAAACCAAGCCTCAACATCCTCAAGGGGTGCAACGTCCATGGTGGGGGCTTCCTGCTCTCTCAATGACACGTCGGGGTCATGGCGCTATGTCCTAGCTCCTATGTGCAACATCCAAGGTCCAAGGTGTGCTGGAGGGTGTCAAGAGACATGCCAAGTCATCACAAGGTCCAACGCTCATCATCAAGGCTCCAACATCCTCCATGAAGTGTAGGGGAAGCATCACCAACGTCCTCTAAAGGACCATGTCAAAGGGTGCATCATCATCGAGCATGGGCTTAGTGAATCAAGTGAGACCAACCATCAAAGAGTCATCAGAATCATAAAAAGTGAGTCACAATTTAATGGAAAAGCCAAGTAAGTAATTCACATTAGGTATCTTCTTCAAACTTCACATTAGCTTATGAATTTATGCAATTCACCAAGTTTAAGCATGAGATGACCATCATAGAACCTTTTTAGGTGTGCTAATACCCAAGTAGATGAATACTTCTTGAGAAAACAATCAAAGTGTAAGTGCGAGTGAGTGGTATGACATGGGGTTTACTTCATGGTCATTGTGTCATTGACATGCAAGGCCATGTGTAATGTTCATCTCCATGAGTGCCTTTGTAGAGGGAGCGCTCGGTGAATTGAGTTACCCTTTCCTTGACAATGTTTCTTTGATATTCATTGTTTTGCTTTACATGCCCTTTTTCAGGTTTATGCATTTATTACATCGAGATAATTCAATTAAGTCCTTTCTTTAGAGATGCATTTAGTGCATTAGGACTTGGGGTGATGGCCTCATAGTGAGGGGGTAGAGCTCAAGCTAAATTGGTTTTTAATTTATCATTTATATCCCTTTATTATTTTTTTCATTTTGAATTTACAACATGCTCTTTACATTCTTTCTTCCAGCTGCATCAACCTCGGGCATTCCAACCTCCTTCTCATAGGAGAATGAAGTACACACCTTTTTGGGATACATGTAACAACCATTCCCAAAATATAGGACAACAATAGGAATATAGATGAAAAGTGTTAAATATGGAAAGGTACAAGTACGTTACCCTATCAAGGCCTCCCAATAGTATGCCTTTTCCTCGGGAGTGACAACACTTGACTAGAGTACATATGATGGCCACCAAAGTGAAACAAGGTAGAAAGCATAACTTCCAAGCATCATGATCCATTATAGAACTTCAACCCATGATCCTTACCTAAATGCCCAATACATTAAATGTAACACTTTGTATGAAACAATGGCTAATATACCTCATGTGTGTTGGACCACCATCATTGGATGAGTCTGCTAAACAAGTGAATTATCTTAGAAATGATGAGAAAGAGACATCTAAGGGGATGTTGGTCATCATTTTTGGGACCACTATCTGCAATGTGGATCATGAAGAATGATCTCCTCTAGTTACACCTAGGTGAGAGTGGGTAACAAATTTCTCAGCAACCTTGTGTAGGCAGTGGCATTTGTTGAATGAGGTAGTGACATTATTTTCAAAGGATAGGCTTGCTGATTTACAATTTGCCAACGCTACATAATGGCATTGAGTCTCATTTTCACTCATTCTTGGTATGTTTTCTAGGGCATATGTGTCCTCATCCTGCCATTTTTAAGCTTGTCCAACCTCACTTGGATTCCTTCTAGATTTCCCCTTTTATCTTTACTTTGTTCATAAAAGTTAATATTTGAGAGGAATAGACCTGGAGATCCAATAGACTATTTTATAGTAGTCTTTGCGTTGCATTCAACTTGTCTTGTACCTCAAAAGCACATGCTTTGTACTTGGTTAAGATGGTCAAGTCTAGTTTGTAGTGTGCTACTTGATCTTCAAGAGTGTTTATTCTCTTCTTATATTCCTATACTTATTTTACCATCTTCATGATATTGGATTCAATTGCTTGCATGCACGTGACACCTGCAAAAGTTGTAGCCATTAGATCAGCCTTAGTTTCAATAATCACTGGAGTTTTTGTTGTGATTATCAACTTTGGGATCCCTGTGATCTTGAGCTTCTTATATGTTCGTTTTACCACTTGTTTTTTATTTTTATCAAAGACAAGTGAGTCTAGGATTGCAAGTGACTCAGATTTTGATGGCGTAAAATGTCCTAAGCCCATCTCATGAAGTGGAAAGTGATCCCTTGTGATGGTTTGCATTGTGGACACAACTGGTATTTCTAGGATAGATGATCCTTCTCTTGTCAGCTCGATATCATTTGCTTCTTCCTCTTCCTTTCTTCTTCTCTGGTTCTCTTTGCCTCAGTTTCCTGAGAAACGTTTCTTCAATTCTTTTCCTTTCTGCTTAAGCTCATCTCATTTGTTCTACTTATTTTTCTCTCAGTAATTATTCCTTTCTCTCTGCCTTTGCTCATGCTCTAGCTTCTTCCCTTTCTCTTCTTTCTTGTTCCTCTCCTTCTTTCTCTCTTGCTTCCTGCTCAGCCTTTTTTTGTCATTATGTTCTTTTTTCTTATTTTTTACCCCTTTACCTTTGCTTCCAAGCATTGCTGTTACTTCATTGAGTGACTTATCTCTCCATAAGTGCTCCTCCTCTTTCCATACTTTGGTCTGGTAAGGACATGCATATTTGCATGCTGAACAATGGTGGGAGACTACACTTAGAGGGTTGATCCTCTTGAATCTTTCTTCTCTGAAATGATAGACAACTAGTGCTTCACCCTCTTTTTTGGTGGCATTGACATTCTCTATACCATATGAGACTATATACAGTGGTAAGGTGGGCCACGGGGCCTTCTTATCTCAGGCCAGGGCATCTCCAACTTCATTCAAGAATGTCTGATATGCCACCTCCTAAATGGCCAATTCGCCTGGAATAAGATTTGATAATAGGTGGCTTGGTGGGTCCAAATATTCTCATATAGGTGCCTTTCTGTGTACTACTTGCCAATCATGCTTATCATTTGCATGAATTTCTTTGTCATGCATTGCGTAGGGCTTGCAAAAGATGGACATGTAAGTTGGAGCCATGAAGTGCTCGCATGTCTTACTGTAATCAACTCTGTATTTATGCTGCCATAGAATTTGACAGTAAATGTGGATTGTTTTTTTGCTTGGTTTCCAATGCCATCACATTCCTGCAAAATTATTGGTGACACATGCTACATCTAGTTAATATGATTACATATAAAATGTTGGAGGGAACCCCACGGTGTAATATTTGGATTTGGAAATAACTTCTCTCATTGTAGCAGACAAGATAGAGGACTAGTTGAAGATCATTGTGATCTTCATCACTTGATATAGCAATGGAACCCAAGCCTCTCTAAACTGGATTATGTCTTCTTTGCCATAAATCATACTGATTAAAGCCATTGTGAACCTATAATATGTCTTGAGGTTGGTTTTTGGGTATTCACCTGATCATCATGACCTGAAGGATTTTCTAGTAATCCACCAAACTTTTAGGAGTTGATGATAATTATGAGTGAATTGCAGAACCCACCCATAAGTTAGGTCGATCTTAGGTCTGGGGAACTTATAGCATAATCCAAGATTGAGGGCTGAAAGGATGCGATAGCCTTTCCTTCTTCATTTCTAACCACCTTGTTCTCAACATCTATGTGATTGATCAACCATGAGATGAGCTTGGTGCAAGGCATTAAAGCCGACTTAGCTTCTACTCTCTAAATTTGTCTCGCTTGGTCAATGAAAATTTTGGGTATGTTTCTTCTTTGAACATATGATAAATTTCTTCCTATTGATAATTGATTTTTGAGTCAAGTTTGTATTTTGTCTCTCCATAGAATGGCCCTGTGGCCTTTTTTGTTTCTGGTTCTATTGGCAATTTCTTCTCTGGGATGACTTCCTGTACCACTTCCTTCTACTGATGTTCCCTTTTAGAAGCCATATTTGTATCCTGTAACTCATCCACATCAATAACAATGCATGTTAGTAAGATTAGAAAATACATAATCACTATATCCATGGCCATTTCCCTATTGGTTTCTTCATCAAACTTTTAGGGGTATCCCATGGGATGAATTCAAAATGCTTGTGTATTCATTAATCAATGCAATATTCAAAATTTGGTCAAATCATGCCAAACAATGCTTGTGAGTTGATTCACTATTGAAAAATCCACTTTTTGAGTAGAAAATGGTCATGTTGCTTGGGTTGGGTAACCCACATTATACTTTCATGTGCACAGAAGGCTGGGCATGAGGTGGTTGCTGGCTTGAGAATGATGGAGAGTCGAGATAAAAAATAGCTTCTAATCCCTTGAATTAATTATAGGGTGAGAACCATGAAATCAATTGTTATGGCATTGAATGGTTAGGGTTCTTTTCTTCCTTTTGAAACTAGTTGCAAACTTTGGGCTAAAGGTATGATTGGGGCACGTGTATGGTAAAAGTAGCTAGCACTTCATTTCCATTCCTACTTCAATCAGGATTAGACCGCAACATATTTTCAATTCCTTTTGCTGCATATTTTCAAACTTCTAAGTTGCGTTTTACCGCAGCATGGAATACTTTATTTGTTTTTCTTTGCGGTGCATTGTACTTCCTCTGTGTTTCAAACATTACTTCATTTGTGAAACACCAGACTCTGATTGTGGGTTTTAGCATGTGCTTTGATGCTTTTAGTGTCGGGTGCACATTTTAAAACTTATAAATTTTTTCCCTTGTCTGCAACATCTCATGATCAAGCACATTGTCACAAGGAATTAGAAAATTGAATATTTGGGAGGATGCACGACGTCACAAAGGGAGAAAAAAATAAGAAGTTTGAAGAAGCTGCGGGATCTGGATATTTGTAAGAAGTTGAAATTTGAAATTTTGTTAAACTTTGAAATGCGTAAGGACCTTCAACAAACAATTAAAATGATGATGAGGCTATTAAGGGTACAGAGCAAAACTAAGTAAAATATCAAATTCATGGGCTCAAAGACGAGGAATCTTAAACAAACTAAGCTAAATATCATAAATCAGAAACACGAAATCTATAGGCAAAGCATAGTGGCTTTGGGATACATTGACGCTTAATCCAAGAATATATGTAGACCGAAAAGTTAAGCCTATACAATCAAACAACTCCAAACAAAGTCATTACTTTCAAGCCTAGAAAGAAAGGAGGGGTCCCCAATTTCTACTTAAGATCTGTAACAAAGGTAGAACATGGGGGTGCTATTGTTAGGTCAACAATCCGCAACACACCGAGAGAAACAATGAATCTTTGTAGGTTAGTTGTTGGAATGACAAAAGGCATGAAGAAGACAACGCTCATCTTTCTTTGAAGGATCTTGATTTCAGTATTGGTCCCCATTGGAGATTTGCTTGAAAACCAATTGCACAAGTACTTGATTCCAAGTTTGAGTAACCCACTAGCTAGAGCTAAAGGGTCAAATTAATGAGGTTAAATCCCTAACTTTGTCCAACCATAGTTTCCTAAACAGTACTACAAAGTTATTATAGATCCAAGATGTTAAAGATTTGCTTAGGTTGTTTGGTCATGTTCTCTTAGTGTTGCTCCATTGCTAGTGAGAATTCATAGCATTGATGAAGTCACGTTGGTATCATAGGATTTTCTTTGCTACCAACAAGCGTCCATAGCCCCATCAAAGTTACTTGAATTTCCCATTATGATTCAAAACTCCTTTCCTAAGCTTTTATGTTTTAATTTTTTAGTAATAGGTGGATGGGAGAAGATCAACAACCTTTTAGAGGCATGAGGGATGATACATGTTATTTGAGAACTTATTAAGTCTGCCTAGTTGACAATATATATGTCCCTTTGTATCTGACTTTGAGTACCATGTTGTCATCCTAGGAAGACTTCATTCACTATTATGTGAGTCAATAAGGCCCGATAGATAACTAGTAAGCTATTCAAACCTTGAATTCTTGAGGTGCTCATAGGATAGTCACTTGACAAAGTTTATGTTCCACCATTGCATTGAAAATTTAGAGGCATGTTGTGCCCGCACAACACCCTCCCTAATTTCTTCTTTTACCTTTTCTCTAAGAGAAGAAATCCCCCTCGCCCCCCCCAACTAAATCCTCTTAGACTCTCTAATGCAAATGGAAAAGACCGAGTCTTTCTTATCACTTTAGTGATTTTTAAAGAAGACTCTAGCCCGTTGATACACTGTGTATCGGTAAGCATCTTCTTTACTTCATCGATACAGACAATATCGATGAGTTTGTGACCAACTTGCTGACATTGAAAGATCAATGCCACTTGACGATTTTTGGGCGTGAGTTTTAGTGTATCAGAGAGATCCACACGAACTTCACTGATACACCAGTGAACTTCCACTAAACTTTTCCGATACAAAAATATTTATCACCGATGAAGTTTGCATGACCAACACTGATACACTGGAGATGTTCACACGAATGTCTCTGACACATACAACCTTACACTGACGTACTTTCCCTCATCTTCGCAAATACATGGTGTATCGGCGAGGTTCATCTCATCTTCGCTGATACATCATGTATCGACAAGCTTCCTTTCTTTCCCTCTGATGCACATTGTTTGTTGGCAAGTTTCCCTCTTCTATCGCCTATATGCCAGCAGAAAGATGTCGACCCCTCATTAACACTTAACGTATCAACAAGGATCATCCTTTTCTCGCCAACACAGACCTTGTTAGCAAGAATCACTTTCATCTTGAGGCCTCTCGTATTCTCCTCCAACTTAGATCCTTCTCGTTGTTCCTGTTAGTCAGGTTCCTATATTTTTCAATGATTAAACACTCCATGCCTAACTGGATCACTGATGTTTGATTTCCTACCTTACCTAATATACTTCAAGTTGCAATCATGATTGAGTCTGTGTGTGTCGCCAACTGATCCAGATTATTTTCAGAACGAAATGAAAGAAGAGATATTACAATGAAATACTCATGAAAATTGTTAGAAACAAAGAAATACAACAATACTTGATTTCTATTAATGAAAGAATTGTAAAGAGACTGTAAAAATACAGAGTGCAAGACTCGCTAGAATGGTGGAAACTTTATCTTTGAGAAGAGATGTGACGACTACGCTCATTCGAAAGAAGATGATTACAATGAGGCTCTAAAGGCCTTTTTATGATAAACATGAATGCCAAAACCTTAGACATCCAAAAACCTAATCCTAGGAGATGAAACGCCAAAAGTCATGTGGGCCCCATTTAGGTAAGTTAATACATTAATTTCTTGGGGTCGTAAATTTTTCATACGATCTCCATTTTAGGTGCATATAGCTTGTTGGAAAGGTATTTTCAAGAACTACGCATTATTCCATCAAACTCTAACTCCGTCTACAGTTTGACTATGGCACACCAAAAAAACACTGTTTAGGGCCCCAAAAAGGCCCTGGAAGCACAAGATGATGTGCTGACATGAAAACATACAAAATAAGCAAGTTGGATTAGGTGGGAGGCCACAAGTATCGAACTAGAAGATATGTAGGGATTCGGCCAGCCCCAAAAGTGTAGAACCCACAATTACAAAAAAGTACATAAGAACGTGCTAAACTAAAAACTGACAAGAGGAGCCAGTTGGAATAGGTGGGTGACCACCAATATCCTCCTGGATTAGTCCCCCCCCCCTTAGGAAGCAATGGTCTCCATTTCATTGAGTGCCTAGGGAAGAGGGGAAAGCATTTTATGAATTTGAATCTTGGTGAGTTGTGTGCCTTGTTGGAGAAGTTGTACTGCTTGGTCTGTGGAAGACTGTCACAAGCATTTTGTTGCCGAGGTTGAATTGATTCCACCAACCTGTTGTATCTGGGTTTGATGGGGCATTGTGTAGGCACTATTGTAGGTGAAGAAACAATATCTTCTTTCTCTTCAACAATCTTCTTTTGCTGGATGGAAGGTGTTGCAACTGTAGTGGTTGTAGTGGTCTTTTGTGCATCCTTTGAACAGACTGTGAAGAGGATGAATTTTGCAGTATGAGAGATTACCTTGCGGCACTATTTTGGTGGAGCAGTAGTCGAAACTACCTCTGGTATACTATAGAGCTAACCTCCTAGAGTAATAATGACACTATGGGGCCCAGACTCATAGACATCATGACGTTTCCACATATATGGTTGGCCCAAAACAACATCACAGACATCAAGAGGGGAAACATCACACACTACTTCATCCTTGAAGGGCTGAATGCCATAGGATAAGCGACACTGCTGGCTGACACAAAGATCTTGTCTCTGGTGAAGCCACCCGATGTTGTATGGCTGCGGGTGTGGTGTTGTCGACAACCCCAACTATTTGACAAACTTAGCTAAGATGAGGTTCTTCTGGCTGCCATTATCAACAATGGAATGCAACAGGGCCCCCTTCACCCACATCTGTGAATGGAAGAGGTGCTCCCCCTCTTCAAGATCTACTGGTTCTTCTGGTTTAATTGTTATGGTCACAATAGTAGAAGTGGGGTTTGCGTCGATGATCTATCTATTTTCAATATTTTCTAGATCGAATTTCAAATCAGGGTTCGGCTTCGTGTCTTTGACGTCGGCCAACAATGACTGTTTCAAGCGACATTCATCGGTGTTGTGCCAAAGGATTTTGTGGAAGTCACGCCACTTCCCAGTGTCATTCTTCGTCTTTCCTTTACCCTTCTTATCTTGTGTCTTGGACTAGTTGTCTAGAGGTTGTTGGTTAGGGCCATCTTTACCATGCTTTGGTTGTTGCAGATTTGCAGATTCGAATTCCAATTTGTTCTAGAGTCTAAATTTCTGCTCGATTTTGACAACATATCGATAGGAAACTCCCAATGATGAGATGTTTAGGCAATCCATTTCGGTTTGGATGTACCTATGCAGAGCCCCACGGTATTTCAGAACCAAATGCTGTTGGGAGTCTTTGATACCCATCTTGGTGCGTAAGGTATGGAAAGTATTTGTGAACTCCGACACTATTTGGCTCTTCTCTTGCTGCAGTGTGGTCCTTCTCATGTTTTGGTCTTCATAGTTATCAACATGATAGTACTGTTCTTTGACTGCATCCACAAAAAAATCCCAAGTGGGCTCGACCCCATATATTCCAGATTCCTCTGTGAAAATTTGCTCCTAGTAAGCTTCCCACCAATGTTTGACATGGGGGAGAGCCTTGAGGAGTGCGAAGGTGATATTTTCCCTGTCAAAATTTTTTTGAACAGAGAAATTACCTTCTAATAGATTTAACCATTTTTCTAAGGAATCCACATCTATCTGACCTTCAAATATGGGAATATCAAAATTAACTTGTACCTTGAAGGGAGAGGTTCCTCTAAAATGACCACTTGATGAAGATGCTCCTGTTGCTATCGGTAGGCGTTGAAGGATGTGTGCAAAATTCTACATCATTTCGTCCCGCTGTCACGCGAGAGCTTGCTCATGCAATAGGTTAATATAATTTTATGCTTCGTCATTTTTCTTTTCTGCTGCCATCGAGGGTTTCTTGGGCGTGTGAGAGTGATTGTCCTCAAGAGAGACAAGCTCGAGACCCAACTGACTATACTCATACCTCGTCGAGGACATGCGTTGAAAAATGATCAAGAGAAACCTTCTCTGATACCACTGATCTAGATTATTTTCAGAACGAAATGAAAACAAAGATATTACAATGAAGCACTCATGAAAATTGCCAGAAACAAAGAAATAGAACAATACTTGATTTCTATTAATGAAAGAATTGTAAAGAGACCGTAAAAATATAGAATGCAAGACTCGCTAGAATGGTGGAAACTTTATCTCTGAGAAGAGATGTTATGACTACACTTATTCGCAAGAAGATGATTACAATGAGGCTCTGAAGGCCTTTTCACGATAAACATGAATTCCAAAACCCTAGACATCCAAAAACCTACCTAGGAGATGAAACGCCAAAAGTCACATGGGCTCTGTTTGGGTAAGTTAGTACATTAACTTCCTGGGGTCGTAACTTTTGCATACGATCTACGTTTTAGGCATGTGGTAGCCCGTTGGAAAGGTTTTTTCGAGAACTATGCATTATGCCATCAAACTTTGTCTTCGTCTATAGTTTGATTGTGGCACGCCAAAAAAAAACACTATTTAGGGCCCAAAACGGCCCTGGAAGTACAAAAAGATGTACTGACATGAAAACATACAAAATAATCCAGTTGGATTAGGTGGGAGGCCACCAGTATCCACCTAGAATATGTGTATGGCTTTAGCCATCTCCAAAAGTGTAGAACTCACAATTACAAAGAAGTACATAAGAACGCGTTGAACTAAAAAATGACAAGAGGAGCCAATTGGAATAGGTGGGTGGCCACCAATATCCGCTTGGATCAATCCTCCCCCTTAAGAAGCAATCATCTCCATTACATTGAGTACCCAAGGAAGAGGGGAAATCATTTTATGAATTTGAATCTTGGTGAGCTGCGTGCCTTGTTGGAGAAGTTGTGCTGTTTGGTCTGTGGAAGACTATCACAAGGCTGTTGCTGGTGTGGTTGAATCGGTTCCACCAACTTGTTGTCTCATGGTTTGGTGGGGCATTGTGTAGGAACCATTGTAGGTGAAGAAAAAATATCTTCTTTCTCTTCGAAAATTTGTTTTTTCTTGATGGAATTGAGGCTACAATGGTTGTAGTGGTCTTCTATGCATCATTTGAACAAATTGTGAAGAGGATGAATTTTGCAGTAAGAGAGATTACCTCGCGACACTGTTTTAGTGGATCAGTAGTAAAAAATACCTATGGTATCCTATAGAGCTGACCTCCCAGACTAATAATGAAGCTACAGGATCCAGACTCATAGACAACATGAGGTCAACATATATGGTTGGCCCAAAATAACATCACATACATCAAGAGGGGAAACATCACACACTACCTCATCCTTGAAGGGATGGATGCCATAGGACAAACGACACTGTTGGCTGACACGAAGATCTCGTCCCTGGTGAGACCACCTGATGTTGTATGTGTTGGATTGATGAGAGGGGGGGTGAATCAGTAATAGAACAATTTAATCCTTTTTAACTATATAATCCAAGTGTTATATCAATGTAGCATTATCATCCAATAACTGCAGAGTAAATAAGAAATGAAAAAATGAACAATCATACACATACACAGTACACCGGTGTTTTACATGGAAACCCAAAGCGAGAGAAAACCATAAAATGTTTTTTCTTATATGGCTTGAAGAATTACATTCATTGGAAGCACCTACTTTCTTTGTTTTCCAGCTACAACTAGAAGGAGGCTCCAACCCCCTAGTTTCTCAGGCTACAACATGAGGGAAGCTCCAACTCCCCAATTCTCTGGCTACAACCAGAAGGAGGCTACAACCTCCTATGTTCTTTGGCTACAACCGGAAGGTGGCTACAATCACCTGTCCTTTCCCCGTCCAACCAAACTGAAGTATAAGTAAAATTATGGAACCACTGTCACACTATCACTGTGAGATATACCATTGTAAACCTGTACCAATAAACTTGAACCATGCATCAACCATGAATCAACCCGTACCTCACCCTGTAATCAACTTGTACCATAAACAAGTGCATCCAACCATGTACCAATCATGTGTCAACTACTCATCAACTATGACTCATCAATATGTACCAACACCATCAACTATACACCTCATGTATGTGCCAACTCATCAACTGCTTGTCTCAACCATGTACCCAACATGTACATTAACCAAAAGCCCTCATAAATTTAATCATCCAAATATGATTTGTAATTCTGTAATAGACCCGGTGTATATGATCACATACCTGCAAACCTTCCTTAACTTTGACAACAAGCGACTAGCATCTTCATCAAACTTCTCACATGACTAGTTTTTGGATTAGTCAACAACCCTAACTTTAAATGATGATAAATTTGTACCTGTAATGAATAAATATCTGAAACTGATACACAATGTTCTTCAGTGTGTTTTATGCAATTCCTCCAGGTTTCACTACTTGGAACCTCTCATAAAAGGAGTTATAGTAAAAATGGCATACCTTGCTGAATTTTGGCTTATTCTAGAGAGCGACCTTGTAGAGAGTGCCTCGCAAAAAAATTTGTTGAATCGATCTGAAATTGTTACAAATAATACTAAAAAATGTACTATAACCAACACATTTGGTCTCACTGAATTTGGATCTGTTATGAAGAAGTTATGACATTTTTACCCGAAACACCTATTTTTGACTAGTTTCAGGACTAGCCACAAACCCTATTTTCCACGGAGTGTAACTCCAAAAATCAATGACCCACAAGTTGGATTTTTTACCACAGATACTTGGATATGTTTCCTCAATGACATAACAATTTCAAGGTCTGAATCATTCTAGGAAAAAAAGTTATTGTGAAAATGGTGAGATGACCTGAAAAAAACTATACCTTAGAAAGCATCATCAAAAGAATTTATCCTTCCTTGAATTTCGGCCTTCTTTTATTCACTTTCCTTAGAAAATTGACTTAGATATCCTTTGGTTACCTTAGACACCTATAGGTTTTCAATATGACCAAGTGTGATTTAAATGAGAGAGCCTTGCCTCTTATTTATACTCTCCAAGTAGCTTCCTTAAAAACATATTCTAGGTCCATCAAACAAACTTGGGTCCATTACCCAAACCTGGGTTCTCCAACTTCTCATGGCCATAACTCTCTAACCATGAGGAGTTTAGTGACGTTCCACATACCACCAGAAATGGCATGACAAGAAATATCCATATAGGATAGTTTCACTGGAAAATTCACTGGCGTTCATCTCATTATTCCACAAATAAGCATGGGTTCTCTAACCATACTTCTTGGATAATTCAATCCACAAAGCGTCTTCTCGTGAGGGATTTCACCATAAGGGGACCACTTTGGAGTTCATCCATTTCTACTTATTATCAACCATGAAAAGACAATAATGAGTCACCTTTACATCAAAAAATATTGGGTCCATTACCCAACCTTTGTGCTATGGGGATTTCTTCAAGGGTTGACATCAATGCCAACCAACCTTAATCAACAATATTCCCCTTTGGCATTGATGGCAACACTTTAATGAAATACTGAAATCATATCACTCATGCTCCCCCTAGAACCATGCCTCTGTCCTATGCATCTGATAAATCTCTCCCCCTTTGTAATCAATGGCAAAAGTATCTTTCCATACAAGGTTGTCCTCTTATGGTGCTTCCTTGTGTAAATCTAAGACATATAAGATAAGCATTCAAAAAACATTCATTTTAGAGAATAAATAACTCCAAGTCTCTGGTGAAGATATTCAAAGGATTTCCGTGGAAGTGGTTTTGTGAAGATGTCTGCCACTTGTTCTTTTGTGCCCACATACTCAACTTTGATGTTCTTTTCTGCAACTTGCTCCCGTAGAAAGTGATACTTTATTGGAATGTGCTTCGTCTTGGAGTGCATCACCGGGTTCTTCGAGATATTGATGGCACTTGTATTATCAAAATATATTGGAATGAGCTCATCATACTCAACTTGTATATCTGTCAGAGTTTGTTTCATCAAAAGAACCTGTGTACAACATGATGCTGCTGCAATATACTCTACCTTGGCTGTAGATAAAGATACTGATGATTGTTTCTTGCTTAGCCATGATACTAAACACTCACCGAAGTAGAACGCTACTCCACTGGTGCTTCGTTGGTCATCAATACAACCTGCCCAATCTGCATCTATGTAAGCAATAAGTGATAGATCCTTTCCTTTTGGATACCATAATCCAAACTCTTCTGTTCCTTTGAGAAATATGAAAATCCTCTTCACTGCTAACACATGTGACTCCTTTGGTGCTGCTTGCAATCGTGCCACCTGTCCAACTTCTTGTATTACATCTGGTCTGTATGCTGTCACATATAGTAGGCTGCCAATCATTGAACTGTATTTCTTCTGATCTGTAGACTTGAATCATCATCTTTGCTCAACTTGCAACTGGTTTGCATGGGAGTGATAACTGGTTTGCAATTTTCCATTCCGAACCTCTTTAGCATTTCTATGATATACTTGGTTTGAGAAATAAAGATTCCTTGGTTGCTTTGACGTATCTGAAGTCCCAAAAAGAAGGATAGTTCTCCAAGTAATGAAATTTCAAATTAATTCTGCATATCTTTTGCAAATTTCTGGCTTAACCTGTCATCATCACTACCAAAAATAATATCATCAACACAAACTTCAATTAATAAAATATTACCTTCACTTATCTTGATGTAGAGGTTTCTCTCTTCACTTCCTTTTCTGAACCCTACCTACTGCAGATACTTATCCAGTCTAGTGTACCATGCTCTAGGATCCTGTTTTAGACCATACAAGGCCTTCTTTAATTTACACACATAATCTGTGTTCTCTGACAATTGAAATCCTTCTGGTTGTTCAATGTAGACTTCTTCTTCAAGTTTCCCATTCAGAAAAGCTGATTTTATGTCCATCTGATATACTTTAACATTTTTGGAGCATGCACAGGCTAAAAGAAATCAGATTGCTTCCATTCTAGCAACTGGGGCAATTGTCTCTTCAAAGTCGATTCCTTCAATCTGTGCATATCCTTTACATACCAATCTAGATTTTTTCCTTGTAACTTGTCCATCTTCATTTAATTTATTCCTGAAAACCCATTTTGTGTCGATCACATTCTTATTCTTTGGTCTTGGAACCAGTTCCTAAGTGTCATCTTTCTCTATTTGATCCAATTCTTCATTCATGGCCTTATTCCAAAATTCATCCTTGTTGGCTTCTTTAAAACAATTTGGTTCAATTGTAGATAAGAGTGCTAGGTGTGTTTGTTCTGGTGAACAGATTTTTCTTCTAGTCTCAACTCCTGCATCTTTGTTTCCAATAATTTGATCTGAAGGATGATTCTTCTGTACTTGTTTGCTAGCTATCTTTGGAGATACTTGCTGAACTTGCTCTTCTGTTTCTGTCATATTTTCTTCATCTTCCACTTCTTCTTCTTTGAAAAGTTGTTCCATTGATTTGTTTTCTTCTTCCTTTGATTCTGGTCTGCCTATTTCATCAATTGTTACATTGATGCTTTCCACAACTTTGTTCAATCTTAGATTGTAACACTTGTATTCTTTCCTTGTACTTGAGTAACCAACAAGTACTCCTTTGTCCACATGAGAGTCAAACTTTCCCATTCTGCCATCTTCTCTTTTGATGTAGCATTTGCTTCCAAAAACTTTGAAGTGCTTCACATTTGTTGGTCTTCCTTTTCATAGCTCGTAGGGAGTTTTATCAATGTTGTTTCTGAGCATTACTTTGTTTTGAATGTGAACTGTTGTATGCACTGCCTGTGTCCAAAATATATCTGTCAATTTGGAATTCATTAGCATTGTTCAAGCCATTTCCTGTACTGTTCTGTTCTTTCTTTCAACAACTCCATTATGTTGAGGTGTCCTAGCAACTGAGAATTGCCTTTTTATTCCATGATTGCTGCAACAGTCCATAAATTCCTTTGAAGTGAACTCTCCTCCATTATCAGATCTCAAGCATTTGATTCTTGAATCCATCTCATTTTTAACCATTTCCTTGTAGATCTTGAAGTTTTCAAAAGCTTATGACTTGTTCTTGAGAAAACAAACTGCAGTCATTCTTGTATAATCATCAACTAATAACATAAAGTATCTCTCACCTTTTAAGTCCTTTGTTGTAGTTGGTCCAACTAGATCAATATGCACAATTTCCTGTGGTCTTGTTGTTGAATATTCCTTTGATTTGAACCTGGTCTTTGTTTGCTTTCCTTGTTGACAATGCTTGCATAAAGTGTTGGTTGGTTTCATAATCTGGGGCATTTCTCTGATTGATTCTCTTTTGCTGACTTTGACAAGGTTATCAAAATGCATGTGACCCATTCTTTTGTGCCATAGCCAACTTTCATATTCCTTTCCTAGACAAAACTTTTCATTTCCAATTTCACTTAACACATATATGTTGTTTGAAGTTCTTGTAGCTGTACCGACCAATTTCCCTGAACCTTCTCTTCTTATCTCACACTTTTGTGAATCGAAAGTAACTTTATGACCTTGGTCACACATTTGAATCACACTTAGAAGATTATGTTTCATATCTTCTACCAGTAGAACATTTTGTGTCTTTTTATTCTTGTTCCCAATTCGGACTATGCATTCTCCAATGATTTTGGCTGAATTATCATTTCCGAAGGAGACTGATCCATTTCTTTCCTTTCGCAATGTAAGAAATTTGTCTTT
>ML780506.1:243363-260064 GCA_009831015.1 Picea engelmannii | reverse complement strand
GGACTGTCATTCTGCAATTTTTGGCCACGTGTCCAAAATTGTTACATTTGTAACATTCCACTTCAGTGCTCAAAGATTCAAACCTGTTGTAACTTCTTCTTTGTGTTTCACTAGGTATTCTTGAGTAACCCCTTTGTGTATGATTCTCAAAGTTGTTATTGTTCTTGTTGTTAGCTCTGCAATTCACAACTTTATGTCCAAAATTATTACATGCATAACATAAACCAAAAAATATAGTTTGATACCTGGGAGTTGAAGATATTCTGAAAGGAGGTGCTCTAATGCATTCTTCTTCTTCTTGAGGCCTATCTGTCTGTTGTTGATTCTGAAATCTGAATCTTCTCGGTGGAGGAGTGTCACTGTAATCTTCCTTGTATATATTCCTATCCCCTTTGATTGTTTCTGCATAGCTTTTTGGATTTGTTTCTTGCTCTGTTGTTTTGGAGCTTGATCCCTTTTCTGTCTGATTGTATCCAAGTCTGGACTTGTCAAGATGAGATTTTTCACTGCTGATAATGTCATCCAGAACTTTTGAGCTATTCTGCATATTTTTCTTTTGAATATCCTTTCTTAGTGTGACAATCTCTGCTTCCAAGTTTCCAATGATCTTGTCCTTTTATTCTAGCTGTTCTTTGAGTGCTTCTTCAATTCTCTTATCTTCTTCTATTTGAACCTTCAATTTTGTGATCATTTGTTCTAGTTATCGAGTGTCATTTTTCTTGTCTAGTTCTGCTTGTAGTTTCTTGTTTTTCTTCTTTTCTCTTCTGATAACTTCTATGGCACACATTCTTCTCGATAGTCAACTTCTGCCTCTTCAATTTCTTCTTCGGATTCTTCATATCCTTCTTCGGCTTCTTCATATTCTTCTTCAGAGTCTTCTTTGCCAAAGTCTTTTATTTCCATGAATAGAACTCTTCTTGTCTCACTATCACTAACTTCATCTTCATCTGATGATGAATTTTCTTCTTTGGTGCATAAGCTTTTCTTGAAAACTTTATTTGTAGTTCTTTTGCCTTTATATGTGTGTTTGCATTTTGAGTAACCATCATCATTTCTCTTTTTCTTATGAGGACATTTGTTAGAAAAGTGACCAATACCATCACAATTAAAACAAATTAAAGGAAGCTTACCTCTATTCCTACCATTAGTTCCCTTGTTCAGTTTTTTAACGAAGTTGGCCACTTCTTCATCATCTTCCGAGACGTCATTGCTGCTGCTATATTCTTGTTGTTGTTGTTTCTTTTTCTTTGATATTTTGGATGCTTTGAAGGCTGCTTCTTTAACATCTAGATTTTCTTGTTCAGTTCTCATTTCATATGCTGTGAAGATTCCATGCAGTTCGTCCATGCTTATTGAGTTTGGATCCGATCTTTCTTCTAGTGTTGATATCTTAGGGTTGAATCTCATAAGAAGAGATATTAGTACCTTTTGGAACAATTACAGATTCTTCGATTTCTTCTCCCAATCCTATGATTTCATTCACTGTTTCATCGACTCATAAGAAGTACGCTACAATATTTTCATCTTCGTTCTTTTTTAGTTGTTCGAACTGACCTCTGTAAGTTTGAAGCTTTGCTGCTTTGACCTTTGTATCTCCTTCATAAATATTTCAAAGCTTGTCCCAAATCTCTTTAGCGGATTTACAATGTGCAACTTTGGTGAATACCGTATCACTGAGAGCATTCAAAAGTGCATTTTTGGCTTTGGAATTATTCTCACCAAGTTTCACATCTTTGTCATTTGTTGGTGGAACTGCTGATGCTGTGTATCCATCTACAATTGATTGCCAAAATTGAAATCCATGTGTCTGTATATATGTCTTCATCCTTATGCTCCAAAAATCATACTTTTGTCCATCAAACTGTGGTATTCCATTTTTGTACAAGTTGTTTCTCTCCATGATCTACCTTTCAGTGGTTAAACTGATTTCTGAAGGAACTTGCTTTGAAACCAATTGTTGGATTACTGAAAGGGGGGGTGAATCAATAATAGAGAAATTTAATCCTTTTTAACCATATAATCCAAGTGTTATATCAATATAGCATTATCATCCAATAACTGCAGAGTAAATAAACAATGAACAAATGAACAATCGTACACATACACAGTACACCAGTGTTTTACGTGGAAACCCAAATTGGGAGAAAACCACATAATGTTTTTTCTTATATGTCTTGAAGAATTACATTCATTTGAAGCACCAACTTCCTTTGTTTTCCAGCTACAACTGGAAGGAGGCTCCAAACCCCTAGTTTCTCAGGCTACAACCCAAGGGAAGCTCCAACTCCCCAATTCTCTGGCTACAACCAGAAGGAGGCTACAACCCCCTATGCTATCCAGCTACAACCAGAAGGTGGCTACAACCACTTGTCCTTGCCCCGTCCAACCGTCCTGAAGTAGAAGTAAAATGATTGAACCACTGTCACACTATCACTGTGAGATATACCACTGTAAACCTGTACCAATAAACCTCAACCATGCATCAACCATGCATAAACCTGTACCTCAACCTGTAATCAACCTGTACCATAAAAAAGTGCATCCAACCATGTACCAATTATGTACCAATCATGTGTCAACTACTCATCAATATGTACCAACATCATCAACTATACACCTCATGTATGTGTTAACTCATCAACTACTTGTCTCAACCATGTACCCAACATGTACCTTAACCAAAAGCCCTCATCAATTTAATCATCCAAATATAATTTATAAATCTATAATAGACCTGGTGTATATGATCAAATACCTGCAAACCTTCCTTAACTTTGACAACAAGAGACTAGCATCTTCATCAAACTTCTCACATGACTAGTTTTTGGATTAGTCAACAACCCTAACTTGAAATGATGATAACTTTGTACCTGTAATGAATAAAGATATGAAAATGATACACAATGTTCTTCAGTGTTTTTTATGAAATTCCTCCAGGTTTCACTACTTGGAACCTCTCAGAAAAGGATTTATAGCAAAAATGACATACCTTGCTGAATTTTGGCTTATTCTAGAAAGAGACCTTGTAGAGAGTGCCCTGCAAAAAATCTTTGTTGAATCGATCTGAAACTGTTACAAAGAATACTAAAGACTTTACTATAACCAAAACATTTTGTCTCACTGAATTTGGATATGGTATGAAGAAGTTATGACGTTTTTACTCGAAACACTTGTTTTTGACTAGTTTCAGGACTAGCCACAAACCCTATTTTCCACGGAGTGTAACTCCAAAAATAAAACGACCCACAAGTTGAATTTTTTAACACAGATACTTGGATATGTTTCCTCAATGAAATAGATATTTCAAGGTCTAAATCATTCTAGAAAAAAAAATTATTGCGAAAATGGTGAGATGACCTGAAAAAAAGACATACCTTAGAAAGCATCATGAAAATAATTTATCCTTCCTTGAATTTCGACCTTCTTTTCTTCAATTTTCTCAGAAATTCAGCTTAGATATCCTTTGGTTACCTCATACACCTATAGGTATTCAATATGATCAAGTGTGATTTAAATGAGAGAGCCTTGCCTCTTATTTATACTTTCCAAGTAGCTTCCTTAAAAACATCTTCTAGGTCACTTTGCCTACTTTCCTTATTTTAGGGTTAACCCACTTCTAATTTCTCCATTAAATTTATTATTTAAATAATTGATTTTGTATTCACTTTGAATTATAGTGAAGTCATCACTTCACTTTATTATTTACCTTTAAAAACTCTTAAACCACTTTGACTACTTTGACCTTTTGGGGCTTCTAGATGACATATGAGGGTCCTCCAACTTCATAAGGCCATAACTCTCAAACCGTGAGGAGTTATGTGACATTCCACATACCACCAGAAAAGGAATGACATGTAATATCCATATAGAATAGTATTATTGGAAAATATATCAAAACTCATACCGTTATCCATCAAACAAACTTGGGTCAATTACCCAAACTTGGGTTCTCCAACTACTCATGGCCATAACTCTCTAACTATGAGGAGTTATGTGACGTTCCACATACCATCGAAAATGGCATGAAAAACACTATAAATATAGGATAGTTTCACTGAAAAATTCACTAGCGTTCATATCATTATTCCACAAATAAGCATGGGTTCTCTAACCATACTTCTAGGATAACTCAATCCGCAATGCGTCTTCCCGTGAGGGATTTCACCATAAGGGGACCACTTTGGAGTTCATCCATTTCTACTTATTATCAACGATGATAAAAAAATAATGAGTCATCTTTACATCAAACAATATTGGGTCCATTACCCAACCTTTGTGCTATGGGGCTTTCTTCAAGGATTGACATCAATGACAACCAACCTTAATCAACAATATGGCTACGGGTGTTGTTTTGTTGACAAACCCAATTGTTTGATGACCTTAGCTGAGATGAGGTTCTTTTGTCTTCCATTATCAACAATGAAATGCAATGGGGTCCCCTTCACTCACATATGTGAATGGAAGAGGCGATCCCCCTCTTCAGGATCTACTGGTTCTTCTGGTTGAATTGTTGTGGTCATGATAGTAGTAGTGGGGTCTGCGTTGATGATCTGCGTATTTTCAATATTTTTTGGATCGAATTTTGAATCAGGGTTTGGCTCCGTGTCTTTGACCTCGACCACCAATGACTGTTTCGAGTGACATTCATCGACGTTGTGTCAAGGGATTTTATGGAAGTCACACCACTTCCTAGTGTCATTCTCCGTCTTTCCTTTACCCTTCTTGTCCTATGTATTGGACTGGTTTTCTAGAGAATGTTGGTTAGGGCCATCTTTACCATGCTTTGGTTGTTGTAGATTTGCAAACCCAAATTCCCATTTGTTTTGGTGCCTAAATTTCTTCTCGATTTTGACAACATATCGATAGGCAATTCCCAATGATGAGATGTTTAAGAAATCCATTTCGGTTTGGATGTACCTATGTAGATCCCCACGGTATTTCAGAACCATATGTCGCTCAGAGTCTTTGATACCCAAATTGATGCGCAAGGGATGGAAAGTATTTGTGAACTCTGACACTCTTTGGCTCTTCTCTTGCCACAGTGTTGTCCATCTCATGTATTGGTCTTCATAGTTTTCAACAGGATATTACTGTTCTTTGACCGCATCCACAAAAAAATCCCAAGTGGGTTCGACCCCATATATTCCAGATTCCTTTGTGGAACTTCTCTCCCAGTAAGTTTCCCACCAATGTTTGACATGGGGGAGAGCCTTGAGTAGTGCAAAGGTGATCTTTTCCCTGTCGGAAAAATTTTGAACAAAGAAATAACCTTCTAATAGATTTAACCATTTTTGTAGGGCATCGACATCTATGTGACCTTCAAATATGGGAATATCAAAATTAACTTGTACCTTGAAAGGAGAGGTTCCTACAAAATGGAATCTTTATGAATATGTGCTTATTTCTATCAACAAGCATTGAAGGATGTGTGCAAAATTCTCCATCATTTCGTCCCTCTGTTGCGCGAGAGCTTGCACAAGCAACAAGTTAATATAATCTTTTGCTCCGTCATTTTTATTTTCTGCCACCATCAAGGGTTTCTTGGGCATGCGAGAGTGATTGTCTGAAAGAGAGACAAGCTCGATATACAACTGGCTATACTCAGACCTCGTTGGGGACATGCACTGAAAAATGATCAAGAGTAGCCTTCTCTGATACTACTGATCAAGATTATTTTCGGAAGGAAATGAAAGAAAAAATGTTACAATGAAATACTCATGAAAATTGCCAGAAATAGAGAAATGCAACAATACTTGATTTCTATTAATGAAATAATTGTAAAGAGACTGTAAAAATACAGAGTGCAAGATTCACTAGAATGTTGGCATCTTTATCTCTGAGAAGAGATGTGACGGCTACGCTCATTCCCAAGAAGAGGATTATAATGAGGATTTGAAGGCATTTTTATGATAAACATGAATGCCAAAACCCTAAACATCCAAAAACCTAACCCTAGGAGATGAAACGCCAAAAGTCATGTGGGTCGCGTTTGGGTAAGTTAGTACGTTAACTTCTTAGGGTCGTAACATTTTCATATGATCTCCATTTTAGGCGCGTGATAGCTCGTTAGAAATGTATTTTTGGTAACTACACATTATGCCTTCAAACTGTGACTCCATCTACCGTTTTACTGTGGCACACCAAAAAAACATAGTTTACAGCTCTGAAACGTCCCTAGAAGTACATAAAGATGTGCTGACATGAAAACATAAAAAATAAGCCAATTGGATTAGGTGGGAGGCCACTAATATCCACCTGAATTATGTGTAGGGCTTCAGCTAGCCTCAGAAGTGTAGAACCCACAATTACAAAGAAGTACATAAGAACATGCTGAACTAAAAACTGACAAGAGGAGCCAGTTGGAATAGGGGGGTGGCCACCAATATCCCCCTGGATCAATCCTCCCCCCTTAGGAAACAATGGTATCCATTGTGTTGAGTGCTCAGGGAAGAGGGGAAATCATTTTATGAATATGAATCTTGGTGAGTTGCGTGCCTTGTTGGAGAAGTTGTGTTGCTTGGTCTGTGGAAGACTGTCACAAGCCTATTGTTTGCGGGGTTGAATCAATTCCACCAACCAGTTGTCTTTGGTTTTGATGAGGCATTGTGTAGGCACCATTGTAGGTGAAGAAACAATATCTTTGTTGGCACACAGGGGTCGAACCAGGGTTCAACGCTTCAACAATGCACCAAAAAACCCCTAACTACTGGCCCTTTCGGCAACACATGCGAAGTAGATGAAGTCTCACCCGAGGTAGAGGCAGGGGTGGTTGTAGGACTCCAGTTTCTACAACCTTAGATGGGACACAAATCCATGATTACAATACTCTAACAAAGCACTTAGCAGATGTCATTCATTAGTACTTAACCTTTGTCTACAATGCAGATAAACCCTAATTACAGCGTAACATAGTATTCAACAAGATTCAACACATTTAAGCACTTAGCATAAAGGAACATATTAGATTTGACATTCATTCGCATTACTGAGCACTAAGCTATTATATCATATGCTTCTAACATTCATAAAGATAACAAAACTAAGCATAAATCACATCAAAGGCACAAAGCAATAATCAAAATGCATAAAGCAACCATACCATAGGATATACACGGTTCACCCCCAGCTTGGGGCTACGTCCACCAACTCTTCGTCTTCTTTATTATCTTCTGTCAATCATCTACATGCACAAAGCCATAAGGTCCCACTCTACATAGGACAAGAGATCTGCGTGCACCTCACCAGATCCTCCTTCTCCGAGCTAGGTTACAGCACAAGGCCTTTACACAATCTCTTATCGTCACTTGCACTTAGCCTTGCAAGTTTCACACGGTATGCACAAAGCATGTACAACTATCACTTGCACTTAGCACATCATCATACATATGCCTATATTGTCTATCTCCTCTTACATCACTTAGACATCTATTTATACATTGCAAAATGGGCCTAAACATGGGTAAACCCATGGGACGACATCCCCATACCCATTACATAAGCCCAAAACCCAAAAAAATTCCCTAAAAAGGGGTCGAGATCCCGTGATCTCCGCTTCGACTTGCACTTCACTTTTGATAGTCTGTCGAAGTCCCAAAATAGATCAAACCTGACCAATGATCTCCAAGACTTGGTCAAGGGCCAATAGACCCCCAACACTCACCTGTGACTTGTCTCGAGTCACTCTGATCTGGGTAGCTTTGCTTCAAAAGACTCGAGCCTGGCTCGAGCTGCTTCGACCTGCTGCTGCGCCAAGGCCTCCTACTCGACGAACTCTTGAAAAACTGCCTCGTTCATAGGTCCCTCTAAGAGCTGTTCGACTAAAGTGACTACTTGTTCCATCTCTACTCCTCGTTCTTTAATCTCCTCAAACAGTTGGCAAGCTGCATCCTGAACTGGCTGGAGCCTCTGAGTTACTTCCATGAATTTTCTCTATATGGTATGGACCTGTTGTTGAGCAGTGCGCTGTTCCTGATATATTTTCATTCTTTCAACTACTGACAGGAGCTTCAGCTGCGCTTATACTATTGCTGCTTATTGCTTTTCTTCCTGGAGCTATGACTCCAGTGCCTTCAATTCAGGGTCCTTAGTAAGTCGCTCATAAGTATGCGCACTTCTACTGCCAAGCTTTTGACATTCCAAAGCTAAGGCCTTGATTCTCTCAATTGTGCTCCGAGTAGTTGCTTCTCTTTGATCTTGCACGTCCTGCAAAATACTCGGTATTGTTTGTAGCTCTAGATCTTCTATTCTCTGTTGAATCTATTGGATGGATTCAACAAGCTGTGCTACTTGATGCACTATTGGGTCTTCCTCCTTTTTCTCTAAGCTCGTCATAGAGTGAAGTTATCTGCTGATTTCTTCTTTTACTCCAACCTGCTCCACGAGCAACTGTTCTTTCTCTTGCTGGATCCGCGCATTGTCCTCTTCAATCTTTGCTTGGAGGGAAACCTTCTCCTACTGCACAACCCTGTGTTGCTCTATTACTTCCTCTTGTGCTTGCTTCAGGGCCACTGTGGCCTATTTTGTTTCTTCCTGTGCTCGACAAAGGCAGGCTTTAGTCGCATCGAATAGTCTGCAGAGTTAGGTAGGCTCATCTCCCAACTCTGTTTCTTCTGATGGAGGGGGGCGCAATGGACACTACATGGCTGGAGTGAAGGGCCTGTTGTACCCCTCACAATTATGCTTCAATTTTATCATACATGGTCTCTTGCTTAGCTTCATTTCTCTGCAAAAGATCTTCTGAGGCATCTGATACAACTGTGATGATGAAGTCGAAGTCATCGAGCGTGAGCACAGTCTGTATCTTGGTCTTACTAGCTTTTGACTTCTTCCATGATGTGGGTTTCATAGGAGAAACCTTTCTTTTCTGATATGGATTTGCGTCATCAGGGGGATTCTGTGGCGGTGTTACTTCGCCTTGGTTCTGCTGATATTCTTTTCCATTGTTCTCTTCTATATCTACTTTGTCATCACCTCCTCCTCTAGGTGAGTCTGAAGCAGTTTCTTCTGATGTACTGTTCAACTGCTGGACTTCTTCTGTCTTCTTCCTTCTGCTAGTTCTAGGTGTATCATGCCCTTCATGAGTGATCACCGAGCTTCCAATTAGTTCAGGATCAGACAGTTCTGCGGGGTCAATAGGGATAAGGAGCTTTGTAGGCCACTCCTTAGTTATTTCTTCTAAGTCCTCTTCTGAAATTTTGTAATAACTCTGAAGTACTTCTTTGTGTTCGTCTCCACGCGCAGTGATGTAGATAAAATGTCTATCTACATGGAACTTCACAAATGACCTGAACCTGTGCAGGGTGTTCGGCGTTATACGAGGGGAAACTTAAATATCCCTCTTTAACTGCAGGTAGTAGGTGTGGAACACCGCATTTGATTGCCATTGTTTTCCCATATCGCTTGAATACCATAGCGAAGTGAACTTCGCAACTAAGGGTTTAGATGGTTCTAGTTCAGGGAAGGTCGCACCTTTCAACATCTCCCAAGATATGAACGTGATGATGATAAAAAACCAACTAAAATGGAACTCATAGCCCTGATACTGAGCTTCGCAACAATCTTGGTCTAACTGGTTCACTAAGTAGTTTTCGCAGTTCATCTGTAGCCCCTCCACGTATTTTCCTGCGAGGTCAACAATAAACCCTGTGACCTACGTGGGTATGTTCTTCTGGACTAGCTTACCAGCAATCAACTAGCAAGCAAGGCGCACTGCGCCATTTTGGATGGAGGTTACCTTGTAGCCTCACTTCCCCTTCTCTACATCGTCGTATGTATCTTTAATCTTCTGCACCAGGGCACAGTCTTCAACCTTCCCTGGGTAGAAGTCTTGCGGGTCTGGTCCCTGCATGCTCAATCCTTTGATCCGATGAATCAACGACGGATCGACGGTGATGCATATATCTAGCCATAGATAACCGCCATGGAAGCTTGATAGCAGTAGATTAACACATGAGTTAACCTTGTGGTGCCTTCCAAAATGAGGTATTTTCATTACGTTCAGGATGGTGGACTGCGTGTAGTCCATAGTCCATGGTTGGGGGATTATCCTCGACTTCTTCCCCTTCATCCTAGTCAAATACCTATGAGGAGTGAGCATTTTGAAGTTCTTGCAATCCCCTAGGATAAAGTTGCTGATCTTTAGTGTCATGATCTTATTTGGCTGAGGCTTGCCTATGCATATCCCCTTCGAGAGGTACGCAGTAACCAAGGTGTAATTGAAGTCCCTGGGGACACTGTCACAATTCATCATACCGGCCAGAGGCGGGATGTAGTCGGGCATGATGGAAGGGATTAACTTCGCGTTTTCCAAGTCATCTTGATGCTTGGTTCTTTTCTCATCTGCGACTCGGGATGGTTTGGATCCGAAAGCAATCGATGGGGAGGCTTTCACTCCTCACGTCGATGAAGCTTGAACTCTCGTGGACATCACTTTCTCTACCATTAGATCGATTAAAATTTCCTCTACTGAATTTTCCGCAGCGCTGAACCCGTCCTACATGCACGCTAGAGATCATATATTTCAAGCTAATGAACAATTTCTCAATGCAATAGAATGGATGGCAAGGTCTCGATAAGCACAACACAGTAACAATGAGTTCTCTTGTTGGCTCAGATACAATTCACGAAAGTGTGCTCGGCGCAACAATCGACGTGATAAGTAGACAACAATGTAACAGATCCTTCCAATGGACAAGAAGCCTTCATCAATGCAGTTCTTTTCGTTGCGGCGCGGTCCCAATGGTCCGATGGAGAGATTTCTGATCATAACTGCTATTCTAATCGTTTGGGAACATCAATCTAACGGTTATAATGCCTCCAACGGTCATATCGCTCCGCCATGGAGAAGTGCCAATATGAGTTGCTCTAATATTATGGTGAAGTTCAAATTCTAGAGACCTTCCTTCTGCGAAGTCTTCTCTGGAACTTCCTGTAATTTCTCCAACTTTGCTTTCTTCTTGTCGAGCTTTCTAGCCTTCTTCCCTGTGATCTGCGTTACTGGATTCCTCTTCCCATTCTGATTTTTATCTCCTCTTGGCATAGTAACTTCGCGCTGTTGATGGTATTTTGTAGGGTTCAAGGCTAATACTTCTTCTCTGTTTGGAGTAGGTGCTCTACTCTCGTGTACAGGTAGGTGTTTCAGGTCTTCTTGTGTTCTTTCAACTTCGATAACCAAATTTCTGGTCCTCAGTAGATTCGACTGGTTTTCTTGTTCTTCTAGTAAGTGTGCTATTCTCTTAGCCATGAAGTCCCTTAGTTCTTTCGTTTTCTGTTCTAGAGCTTCCTCTTCTTATTTTCTTCAGATCTGATCTTTCTCAATCCAGGTTTTTCCTAGCAACATAGCAAATGGAGCGTTGTTCTCAATAAATTTAACAACCTCAAATTCTTCTTCTGTCGAAGTGCCATGAGAATTCATAGATGTTTGGGTAAATCTTCTACATAGGGTTATTAACTTTCCTCTAAATAATCCTATTCCTCCCAATGAAGGAATCATAGCAGGCTTTCCTAAAGTTTCCCAAGTACTTTCTGTCATGACATTCACCTGTGTTTCTTCATCCAGAACATAGTCTATGTCGAAGTCTTCGATTCTTGTTTCGATGCACTCTTTCTCTTTGAATATCTCTGATAAGTTGATATCTCTGTGGTCATTTAGGGTTTCTTTCATTTGTATTAATACAATCTTTGATTCTTTCTGGGGTTCTTCCATAGTCTTAATTTTTGAGTCTTTCTCATGTTTATCTTGTTCCATATTCATTCTTTCAAGTTTAGAAATCATTCTAGAGCAATCCAAAACTTCATGGTCCACAACTTTAAAATAGAGACAACTAGGTCGTCAATCAGGGAAATCCTTAGCAAGATGGCCCGACCTTATGCAGCTATAACAAAGGGTTAATCCTCTCTTTCTCTTAAATGATCCCCAACCTTTCTTGTACTGCGCACTAGGATCATGGTGGCTAAACTGTAAAAAATTCTTCCTAGGATCCTGCATCCATTTGTTAGTCCAAACATTCTTTCTATGCATAGGAATAACATATCTTTCATTATTTCTATCAGATCTATTCATATCAAATCTTCTTTCTTCTAACCATGCCCTAGTTTTTAGACTATGATTTTTTTTATCAAACATACCTAGATTCATACTTTTGAAACAAAAATTTCCACTTATCTTACCTTTATCAAATCACAAAGCTTTCATATCTTACCTCTTTAATAAAAAAATTTCACTGATATTACCTCTATCAGAGCACAAAGATTTTAGATCTTACCTCTTTTCTTCAGATCTGCCTCCATAGAACTTCATAAATCAAGTAGAACACTGCACACTAAAGCAACTGATCTATGCACAGATCTTTCTTTATTTTCCTTAGTTACCTGCAATCACAGTTTCAGTCCCGACAACAAAACCATTTGTTGGCACACAGGGGCAGACCCAGGGTTCAACGCTTCAACAAATCACCAACAAAACCCTAACTACCAGCCCTTTCGACAACACCTGCGAAGCAGATGAAGTCTCACTCGGGGTGGTTGCAGGATTCCATTGTTTGCAAACTTAGCTGGGACAAAGATATGTGATTACAATAATATAACAAAGCACTTAGAATATGTCATTCATTAGTACTTAACCTTTGTCTACAGTGCATATGAACCCTAATTAAAACACAACGCAGTATTCAACAAGATCCAACACATTTAAGCACTTAGCATAAAGAAACAGATTATATGTAGCATTCATTCACATTACTAAGCACTAAGCTATTATATCAGATGCTTATAACATTCATAAAGATAACAACACTAAGCATAGATCACATTAAAGGCACAAAACAATAATCAAAATGCACAAAGCAACCATAACATAGGATATACATGGTTCACCCCCAGCCTGGGGCTACGCCCACCAACTCTTCGTCTTCTTTATTATCTTCTGTCAATCATCTACATGCACAGAGCCATAAGGTCCCACTCCACATAGGACATGAGATCTGCGTGCACCTCGCCAGATCCTCCTTCCCCGAGCTAGGTTACATCACAAAGCCTTTACACAATCTCTTACAGTCACTTGCACTTAGCCTTGCAAGTTTCACATGGTATACACAAAGCATGTACAACTATCACTTGCACTTATCACATCATCACACAGATGCCTATATTGTCTGTCTCCTCTTACATCGCCTAGACATCTATTTATACATTGCAAAATGGGCCTAAACATGGGTAAACCCATGGGATGACATCCCCATACCCGTTACATAAGCCCAAAACCCAAAAATGACCTAATAAAGGGTGGATATCCCGCGATCTCTGCTTCAACTTGCGCTTCACTTTTGATAGTTTGTCGAAGTCCCAAAATAGGTCAAACCTGACCAAGGATCTCCAAGACTTGGTCAAGGGCCAACAATCTTCTTTTTCTTCGACAATATTTTTTTGCTGGATGGAACATGTTGAGGCTTCAGTGGTTGTGGTCTTCTTTGCATCCTTTGATTAGAATGTGAAGAGGATGAATTTTGTAGTATGAGAAATTACCTTGCGGCACTGTTTTGGTGGAGTAGTAGTCGGAACTTCCTCTGGTATCCTATAGAGATGGCCTCCTAGAGTAATAATGACACTACGGGGTATAAAATCATAGACATCATGACGTTTCCACATATATGTTTGGCCCAAAAAAACATCACAGACATCAAGAGGGGAAACATCACACACTACCTCATCCTTGAAGGGATCAATTCCATAAGACAGGTGACACTGCTGGCTGACACATTTATCTCGTCCTTGGTGAAGCCACCCAATGTTGTATGGATGCAGGTGTGGTGTTGTCGACAACCCTAACTGTTTGATGACATTAGATGAGATGAGGTTCTTATGGCTTTCATTATCAACAATGAAATGCAACAGGGTCCCCTTCACCCACATCTGTGAATGGAAGAGGTGCTCCCCCTCTTCAGGATCTACTGGTTCTTCTGGTTGAATTGTTTTGGTTGCGACAGTAGAAGTGGGGTCTGCGTCGATGATCTGTCTATTTTCAATATTTTCTGGATCGGATTCCAAATCAGGGTTTGACTCCATCTCTTTGACCTCAACCACCAATGATTGTTTCGAGTGACAATCATCGGTGTTGTGCCGGGGGCTTTTGTGGAAGTCACACCACTTCCTAGTGTCACTCTTCATATTTCTTTTATCCTTCTTGTCCCGTGTCTTGGAATGGTTGTCTAGAGGCCTTGTTGTTAGGGCCATCTTTACCATGATTTGGTTGTTGCATATTTGCAGACCTAAATATTTGTTCTGGTGCCTAAATTTCTTCTCAATTTTGACAACATATTGATAGGAAACTCCCAATGATGAGATGTTTAGGAAATCCATTTCGGTTTGGATGTACCTATGGAGAGCCCCACGATATTTCAGAACGAGATGCCGCTCAAAGTCTTTGATACCCATCTTGGTGCACAAGGTATGAAAATTATTTGTGAACTCCAACACTTTTTGGCTCTTCTCTTGCCATAGTGTGGTATATCTCATGTGGGAAACATCACACACTGCCTCATCCTTGAAGGGCTCGATTCTATAAGACATGTGACACTTCTGGATGACACATAGATCTCGTCCCTGGTGAAGCCACCCTATGTTGTATGGCTATGGGTGTGGTGTTGTAACACACCCACTAAACTAAATCAAACTTTTCCGGTCCTCTGTTGGATTCGAACCCCTAAATAACCATGGAGGCCCAACGTAAGCTGGCTCCTTCTCTCTCCTTCTCTGTTCCCACGCGATCGAGGGTTATATTCACTGTTCCATTTGAATGCAACGTCCCTTATATTTCGTGCTTCGACGCTACAACAAGACCCAAACATTCTATTCTGCAACCGCCGAACCCTGATAGGGATAGCGAGCGACCAATAGGGATGAATCCCTACGGGGTCAGCGAATGGCCAATAGGAACAAACCTCAACAGGGGTAGAGAATCTGCCAATGGAAACAAGCCCCGTCATGCATTTGGGTGTAATACACGTGGCGAGAGGGAGACGCGACACAGTGAATGCCATGACAGGAGGGGCCCCACTTCATACGCCACCCTATTTCGGACCCCCCCCCTAAAGGCAAAAAGGCAAGGGGGGTCCGGAATCCACCTGAGCACCGTTGATCATGTTGACTTAATCTCAACCGTTAGAGAGTTGGACGTCCAATTCCGGACCCCCCCCTTACCACTAAAGGTAGAATGGCAAGGGGGCTCCAGAATGGAACCTCAGTCGTAGATCTGGACAGGTGGATTCAGGCCGTCCAGATCTGCTCACTGCTGATCCTAAAGCATAACCACGTCCTGGTCTAAGTTAATGTCTTGTTCCCACATCTAACGGTCATTACAGACCCGGAGATCCTCCAAACGAATCTCCTCCGTCCATCGGGGTTTCGAATATCACAACGTTGGAATACATAAACATTTTGTCCTCGGAATCCTCGATATCCCGATATGACGTCAGCTTTCGCTAGTCCCCTGGACTAGACCTTTTGGTCCACACAACCTCCCTCTATATGACCGTAGTCATACCTTTTCATTGGGGTTTCGGGGTTTGCGATGTCAAAATAAATTCGCCCACGGAACTCGCGATTCCCCGAATCCCGACTCTCCTCTGCTGCGATAGCTGGCTTCCACTATGGCTCTTTCCTCCCTATCGGGGTTTTGGGGTTCGCGGTTTCGATATGCAAAGTTTCTGCGTCCACAGAATCCCCGATATGACGATTTCCCGATTCTATGACTCTCGTCAAATTTTTGACACCTGTCCCTCTGGACGGACGGCTCGGATTATGTTGGGGTTTTCACCTGGGACTTCTTCGATCTCTTGTTACCAGGACTCCCGATCTTGTGATTCCTGATTTCTCGAAATGGGAGATCTCGCGGCACGTGGCCTCCGTCGCTCGGACGGCTCAGATCTATCTTGGGGGTTTTCGCCCCTATACACTGGGGTCTTAACCCTCAGGTAACTCCGAACAGATCCAACGACTGTCGGGTTTTCCAGTCGAGATCTGATGGCTCAGATCAGCTCCTACCCAGGCATTCTTCCATGACTCCCTGGACGTGGAAAAATCAACGGTCCAGATATTCTCATGGACCTTGGAGGTCTACGATTTGGAATTCTTCGTTTCCCGCGAAGACACAAAAGACAAAGGGGTAAGGCCATTAACATCCCTACCTTTTCCTACCGATCTAATGGTCGGGTGTGACCGTAGATTTCTCGACGGAATCTCATCCATTGATCAACACCTATCAGGGATAAGGTACTTAACTTCCCAGCTTTTTCCTCCGATCTGACGGTGGTGAGTGACCACATATCTCCCGACGGGATCTCATCCGTCGATTCGATACTTTGTCCTTATGCTGTCATCCCAGGTTTTCAAGAGGATCATTCCTCCTCGTGTAGGTTTACTAAGGTCTTACGCATTCATCTTCTCCTCCACAGTTCTTCATGGAATTTTCAAGGAGGTTCTCTCTACGGGGAGGTTTACCCAGGGCATTGTTTGAGGCAGGTAAGGGTATCGTTCTCCCGAGAACCATACGTGAAGTCTAAACTAGATCAGTACGCATATAAATAACGATTCATGAGGACATAAGCCATACGTAGTCTTCTCATACAAATATACAACTACTATTACTGATCATAGCACCATACAGACATTCTTATAATGAGATCATTCGCAGTTTATGAGCATATA
>ML780506.1:196438-235100 GCA_009831015.1 Picea engelmannii | reverse complement strand
CAACTGCTGAGAGGGGTGCTCGTTTCCACCCAACCGTAGGCGTAGCGACTCCCAACGGATTTACCACTAGCCACCCCCGAGCTGAGACCACGATGCTCTGAGACTGCATCTCTCTGTCTGCCAGTGACCAGGAGCGAAGGTTGTAATCCTTCCTCTCTGCTATCACTCACTCTGCGTGGTGCCAGCGTTCCCCTCGCGTCTGCCCTCTCAATCGCCTCTGCCATATTCCTTATCCTCTCATGAGGTTGCATGTGGCGCGATTTCCCTCACACTGATCAGGCCTGATGGCTCTACGGATGGGCGGTTCACCATCCCATCCCTCATCAAGCTATCCGCCTACCAGTCTGTGAGCCATTAATTTTCAGGGCCAGCGAGCCGCTTTTGGTTCTCTGGGCCAGTGGAGTCCAAATACGGTATTAAATTCTTGGTGGAAGTTAATGCCACCTTTTCAGGTGCCTTCCACCGCCATCGTGGTCTCTTTTTTCTGCACATCCCGTCATCAACAGTCCTGCAATAAATTTAGAATGTTATTCACATTCATTGACCTCTTCCTCAAGGTCCATTTACATCACATATTCATATTTATGAGTTTTCCATAGTTCTTGGCCAGTCCAGTTATATTTACAAGTTGGGGGAAACAGGGTGTTACAGGTGTTGTTGACAACCCCAACTATTTGACAACATTAGCTGAGATGAGGTTCTTATGGCTGCCATTATGAACAATGAAATGAAACAAGGTCCCCTTCACCCACATCTCTGAATGGAAGAGGCCCTCCCCCTCTTCAAGATCTATTGGTTCTTCTGGTTGAATGTTGTGGTCGTGACAATAGAAGTGGGGTCTGTGTCGATGATATGTCTTTTTTCAATATTTTTTGGATCGCATTCCAAATCAGGGTTCGGCTCCGTGTCTTTGACCTCAGCCACCAATGACTTTTTCAAGCGACAATCATCGAATTTGTGCCAGGGTATTTTGTGGAAGTCACACCACTTCCTAGTTTCATTATTTGTCTTTCCTTTACCCTTCTTGTCTCGTGTCTTGGAATGGTTGTCTAGAGGCCTGGTTGTTAGGGCCGTATTTATCATGATTTGGTTGTTGCATATTTGCAGACCCGAATATTTTTTCTGGTGCCTAAATTTTTGCTCGATTTTGACAAAATATCGATAGGAAACTCCCAATGATGAGATATTTAAGCAATCCATTTCAGTTTGGATGTACCTATGCAGAGCCCCACAATAATTTAGAACTAGATTCCACTCAGAGTCTTTGATACCTAGCTTGGTGCACAAGGTATGAAAAGTATTTGTGAACTCTGACATTGTTTGGCTCTTCTCTTTCCACAGTGTGGTCCATCTCATGTACTGGTCTTCATAGTTATCAACATGATAGTACTATTCTTTGACCACATCCACAAAAAATCCCAAGTGGGCTCGACCCCATTTATTCCAGATTCCTCTGTGGAATATGGGAATATCAAAATTAACTTGTACCTTGAAGGGATAAGTTCCTCCAAAATGGCCGCTTGATGAATATGCGGCTGTTGCTATCGACATGCATTGAAGGATGTGTGAAAAATTCTCCATCATTTCATCCCTCTCTCGCGCGAGAGCTTGCTCAAGCAACAGGTTAATATAATCTTCTGCCCCACCATTTTTTTTTTACTGCCATTGAAGGTTTCTTGGGTGTGCAAGAGTGATTGTCCTCAAGAGGGACAAGCTCAAGACCCAAATGGCTATAATCGGACTTCATCGGGGACATGCCCTGAAAAACAATCAAGATAAACCATATTTGATACTACTGATCCAGATTATTTTTGGAATGATATGAAAATAGAGATATTACAATGAAATACTCATGAAAATTTCTAGAAACAAAGAAATACGACAATACTTGATTTCTATTAATGAAATAATTGTAAAGAGATTTTAAAAATACAGAGTGGAAGACTCGCTAGAATGGTGGTAGCTTTATCTCTGAGAAGAGATGTTACGACTACACTCATTCACAAGAAGATGATTACAATGAGTCTCTGAAGGAATTTTGATGATAAACATGAATTCCAAAACCCTAGACATCCAAAAACCTAACCCTAGGAGATGAAACGCCAAAAGCCATGTGGGCCCCGTTTGCGTAATTTAGTACATTAACTTCCCAGGGTCATAACTTTTTCATACAATCTCCGTTTTAGGCACGTGATAACCCTCTGGAAAGGTATTTTTGATAACTACACATTATGGAGTCAAAATTTGACTATGTTTATAGTTTGACTATGGCACGCCAAAAAAACATTGTTTAGGGCCCCAAAATGGCCCTGGAAGTACATAAAGATGCCTTGACATGAAAACATACAAAATAAGCCAGTTGGATTAGGTGGGAGGCCACCAGTATCCACCTGGAAGATTTTTAGGGCTTCAACCAACCCTGAAAGTGTAGGACCCACAATTACAAAGAAGTACACCAGAACGTGTTGAACTAAAAACTGACAAGATGAGCCAGTTGGAATAGGTGGGTGGCCACCAATATCTTCCTGGATCATTTCTCCCCCTTAGGAAGCAATGGTCTCCATTGCGTTGAGTAGCCAAGGAAGAGGGGAAAGCATTTTTTGAATCTGAATTTTTGTGAGCTGTGTGCCTTGTTGGAGAAGTTGTGTTGCTTGGTCTCTGGAGGACTATCACAAGCCTGTTGTTGGAGGGGTTGAATCAATTCCACTAACCTATTGTCTGTGGGTTTGACAGGGCATTGTGTAGGCACCATTGTAGGGGAAGAAACAATATCTTCTTTCTCTTTGACAATCTGTTTTTGCTGGATGGAAGGTGTTGAGGCTGCGATGGTTGTAGTGGTCTTCTGTGCATCCTTTGAACAAACTGTGAAGATGATGAATTTTGCAGTATGAGAGATTACCTTGCAACATTATTTTGGTAGATAAGTAGTCGAAACTACCTCTAGTATCCTATAGAGCTGACCTCCCAGAGTAATAATGACACCACGAGGTCTAGACTCATAGACAACATGACGTTTCCACATATATGTTCGGCCCAAAACAACATCACAGACATCAAGAGGGGCAACATCACAGACTACCTCATCCTTGAAGGGTTGGATGCCATGAGACATGCGACACTGTTGGCTGACACAAATATCTCGTCCCTTGTGAAGCCACCCAACTTTGTATGGCTACAGGTGTGGTGTTGTCGACAACCCAAACTATTTGACGACCTTAGATGAGGTGAGGTTCTTCTCGCTTCCATTATCAACAATGAAATGCAACAGGGTCCCCTTTACCTACATCTATGAATGGAAGAGGCGCTCCCCCTCTTCAGGATCTACTGGTTCTTCTGGTTGAATTGTTGTGGTCGAGAAAATATCAGTGGGGTCTGCGTTGATGATATGTCTATTTTCAATATTTTCTGGATCAGATTCTGAATCAGGGTTTGGCTCTGTGTCTTTGACCTCAACCACCAATGATTGTTTCGAGCGACATTCATCGGTGTTGTGCCAGGGGATTTTGTGGAAGTCACACCACTTCCTCATGTCATTCTTCGTCTTTCCTTTACCCTTCTTGTCACGTGTTTTGGACTAGTTGTGTAACACACCAACCAACCATAGGCCAAGCATGTTAGCTACAAGTCCCTTATATGGACTAATTCGATCCCTGATCTTGTTTTTCCTAACATGGAATGCATGGAATATTCACATGGATTGATCAAGATTTAATATAAGCATATAAACAATGAAGCATGCAACATGCACAATAATAAACAACAAGCATGTATATTCTAATCATATCAAATTCATCAATAATTAAGTACACATTGGAATAATTCATACATAGGTAATTAATACCATAACATAGAGCACTTATCTTTTATAAAGAAGACACCAACTGGCTGTAGACCAAGGGATTTCCACCCAACCGTAGACACTGTTGTTCCAAGTCTCAACAACAATGTCACCCCCGAGCCAGGGCTATGAATCCACAAGGATGGTTCTAGAGTGTTACTTGGCTTCCCAAACTAGTCAACACTCAAGCTCTCACAAGGTTCTCCAACACTCACAACAATCCAAGTACCCATTTCTCTTCTACCCATCTTGCATCACCCAAGAGAATAGACCTCCACTCTTCTTTTCCACGCAATCCCTCTCCATTCAAGGCTCTAGTGCAACTGGTCCACAAACTCCATGCTGGGACTCTCAGTACTCACATCTGTGATCCAAACTGTTCACGGTCCAAGCATCTTAGACATGCAGGCCTCAAATAATGGTTGGAATACACTAGCAACCTCTATAGCCCACAAAATCGTGGCTGCTCTTCAACAATTCATCTTCCTTTCCCAAGCCAAGACACTGAAGTGAGGAAAGATGAGTGAATGAAGGGATGTCCAGAGTGAAGACTCCACGAAAGAGTATGAACAGTGAACAAAACAGGTGAATGAGTGCGTGAGGTGACTAGAAACAACACCAGAATGGGGACGACAATGAGTGTATTTTCCAATGGGAGAATGAACGAATGAACCAACCCACCAACCAACCCCTCCCACAGACCAGTGACAAGTTTTTGTAATTCATGGGGATCAAGAACCTCTTGTTCTTCCCCCAAGAGCTCATGTAACAGATTCCCCCCCCATTACACAAAAAATGGGTAATATAAAATAAATAATCACTTAGCCCCTTACCCCCTTTCTTGTGGAAGCACAACCCCCTATAACTCTAGTCGCTGTCCATCTAGCAACCAAGGATGTTTTTATTATTAATAATGATCAAAAAATTACATTTATTAGGCATACTGGCCTTTTAATAATTGTTTGGGAATTCCAACCTCTCAACAATGTAACAATACATTATTTAATATGGGGTTTCAAAACCCGGGGTGTTACATCCCCTCCCCCTTATTTTGGCAATGTCCTCAGTGCATATACAAAACATAGATCAAAATCTCAAAATTTATTCAGAAAGCTGCGAGTACTCTGCCCCCATGGTATCTTCATGCTCCCAGGTAGCGTCTTCAGGACTGTAGCAAGTCCACTAAACTTTTACCGACTCTATAACTCGATTCCAGATCATTTTGACTTTTTTGTCAAGTATTCGCACTAGCTGGACCTGAAAGTATCCCTATGTCTCTACCTGAATCAGATGCCAATCAACAAAATGGTTTGGATCATGTACATATTTCTTTAGCAAAGAGACATGAAATACATTATGCACTTTCATGGAAACATGCAATACAAGAATGTATGCAACTGACCCTATTCTATCCATATCTCAAATGGACCACAATATTTGGCTGCCAGCTTTGTACAACTGCCCAACTTCAAAGAGCTCTTATTGGGATTAAATTTCAAAAGCACATGCTCTCCTACTTTAAATTCTCTTGTTGTCCTATTCTTGTCGGCATAAACCTTATGTCTATCCTAAGATGCCTTTAAAATTTGCTTAATCTTAACCATCTGGTCTTCCATTTCCTTGAGCAACTCCGGTCCAAGTACCACTCTATCTGATGGGTTTTCCCAACTTACTGGAGTACTACACTTTCTACCATACAAGGCTTCAAATGGGATCATCTTCAATGAAGCTTGATACCCATTATTATAGGAAAAATCAACCAAGTGCATGTAATCTTCCCACTTAGATGGCTTATCCATCACATACATTCTTAACATGTCTTCAATTACTCGGTTGACCCTTTTTGTCTGCCCATCTAAATGTGGATGGTATGATGTGCTAAAGTTCATATTTGTACCAAATCCTTTGAATAATCATTTGCATAAATTTGAATTAAATTTAGTGTCTTTGTGTGAGACAATTGTCCTAGGTATCCCATGCAACCTAGCAATTTCCTTCATGTAAATTTATGCAATGTTAGCTATTGTATGAGTTGTTTTTACAGTTTCAAAATGGGAAGCCTTTGTCAATTTATCAACCACTACCTTGATTGAATCGTGTTGCCTTGTTGTTCTGGGAAATTTAGTTATAAATTCAATGGTTATCACTTCCCATTTCTTCTCTGGAATTGGTAATGGTTGTAACAAACCTGCTGGGTGTCTATGCTCAGCCTTCACTCTCTGACATTCCATACACCTAACGATGTAATCAGAAACATCCTTTTTCATTCCCGGCCAAAAGAATTGGATTCTTATTGCAGTAATTGTTTTATGGTTACCGAGATGTCCAACATATGGAAAATTATGCATTTCCTTTAATACCAAATTCCTAAGTTATACGGAACTAGGAACATAAATTCTATTTTTATGCATAAGTAATCCATGTTCCTTCATCTCATACTCTTTCACTTTCTGTTGCACATCTCCTTGTTGTAAGATTTCCTTTACCTGTAGATAATGCTGATTTGTAACAACAACATCTAAAATTATGCTCTTCAAGTCTGACTGATGCATACTGATAGCTGTAGAATGCATGAGATGCACTCTTCTACTAAGTGCATCAACAACTTTATTTTATTTTCCTTTGATATGATTTATATCAAAGTCGTATTCACTTAAAAATTCAATCCATCTTGTTTTCCTGGCATTCAAAGTTAGTTGATCAAAATGATACTTCAGACCACTATGGTCTATTCTTAATTCAAATCTCCTTCCCATGAGAGAATGCCTCCACATCTTCAACGCATGGACAATGGAAACAAGCTCCAAGTCATTCTTGGCATAGTTCCTCTCATCCTCTTTAAGATTTTTGGACTCATAACAAATGACATGTCCATTTTGAGTGAGGAATCCACCAAGTTCTTCCTTGCTTGCATCTGTACATACCACAAAACTTTCATTTGGGTCAAAAATCTTCAAAATAGATGCACTAGTAAGTAATTCCTTCAACGAATTACACTTTTCTTCACACTCAAGTGTCCATTCAAATTTAATTCCCTTCTTTTACAAAGAAATGATGGGATGAACAATCTTAGAGAACTTTGCTATAAACCTTCTATAGTAACCATCTAACCCCATAAAAGATCCGACTTTTGAAACATTCTTGGGTGCTGGCTATCCTCTAATGGATTCAATCTTCTCAGGGTCTATTGCTATACCATGTTCTAAAATAATGTTCCCCAAGCAATGGATCTTTTTTTGATAAAAATAACACTTACTCAGCTTGGCATACAACTAATGTTCTCTCAGCACTTGTAGTACCAGTATTAGGTGACGTTCATGCTCTTCCTCCGACTTAGAATAGACAAGTATGTCATCTAGGAATACTATGACAAACTTATCCAAGTAATTTCTGAATATTCCATTCATTAAGAACATAAATACAGTTGGTGCATTGGACAGTCCAAATGGCACCACTACAAATTCATAGTGCCCATACCTAGTTCTAAAGGTTGTCTTATGGATGTATTCTTCCTTGATTCTTACCTAATGGTATCCTGATCTCAAGTCTATTTTTGAGAATATCTTTTCTCATCTTAGATGATCAAAGAGGTCATCAATTCTGGGTAGAGGATACTTGTTCTTTATAGTAGACTTATTCATCTATCAAAATTCAATACACGACCTCAAGGTTCCATCCTTCTTTTTGACAAAGAGTACTGGTGCTCCCTAAGGTGAAACACTTGGACGTATGTACCCTTTCTTCAACAATTCCTCCAACTGAATTTGTAATTCTTTTAACTCGGGCGTAGTCATTCTGTAAGGTTTTTTTGACACCGGGCAGCTCTTGGAACTAGATCAATAGAGAAATATATCTTCCTTTTTGGTGGCAACCCTAGTATTTCCTGGAATACATCGTCGAATTCTTGTAGTATCGAGAAATATTCAAGGCTTGGCCCCTTTGCCTTTTCTAGATCCTCTACACAGGCTGCATACAATTGACACCCTTTTCTGAAACATATCTTCATATGTAAGGCTGAAATCTCCCTTATAGAGATGGGTCTTGGAACTCCTTTCACAATGCTCTGCTTTCCATCTCCATCAAGACATGTAAATGTCTTGCTATGACAATATAGGAAAACATGATGCTTGTCCAACCAATCCATTGCAATTAGAATATCATAATACCCCAATGATATGATATTTAGATCAACACTAGTATTCACACCATTAAGACTTATGGAACAACTTATGACCATATCATGGATTCTCCTTTTGGTTCCAGTGGCTAGTTGAACCAAACTTGATTTCCCAAGCTTACTTTTCTCCAAATGTAATCTATTCACTATTTTAGGATCAATGTAACAATGACTTGCTCCCGATTCAATTAAAATAGAAACATATTGATTTATGATCTTACCTTCCACCTCGATCATGTTGGATTGGTATTCTGCTTGTCGATAATCTAAGGCTGCATAAATCCTTCCCATGTCTTCGACTATTGTAGCCTCTTGGATGTTGTGAAAAGTCTTCACCTTGTCCTTTTTGTGTGGGCAATCCTTGTACAAGTGATATTCTTTACATCCCCAACACTGGATTGGTGGTTTTCCCCTTTTTCCCAGGGAGTCTTCTTTCTTGGAATCATCCTTAGCATACTGATCTTAATGATTTTTTATTAGTCTCATTTCTATTGAAAGGAGGTTTGAATCCCTTCCTCCTCTGATCATACTTATCCTTCTTCTTTTCTTTCCAATATTTCTTCATGGACTCTCTGCCCTGGACTTGCTCATACATGTACTTATCCTTCCTAATGGCCTCAGTCAAGGTCTTGGGCTCATAATACCTAAGATTTTCTTTATAAAAGGCTGGTAGTCCACTCAAAAACCTCTGTATATTTACCTTTTAATCATTTATAAACCCAACATACTTTAACAACCCCAAGAAATTCTTCTCATATTCTTCCATATTCATGCTTCCCAGCCTAAATTCAAAGAACTCTTGCATTTTCTTGTCATAAAAACACTCTGAGAGGTAATCCTTCTAGAAATGCTTCTTGAATTTCTTCCAAGTGATCCTATTCTCATTGATATGTTCAACTTGTTTTAGTTGATCCCACCACATTACAACTTTCCCATGCAAGTGGTAGGTGACAATTCTGGCTTCCATATTTGATGAATAATTGTGCGATCGAAAATATCTCCCGAGTCCAAGTAACCATGCTTCAACATCATCTTCCCTTTCTCTTTCACCATCAAAGGATGGTGGCTTGAGCTTCCTCATATTTCCTTGCAAACTGACCACCTCATGTCTCCTTCTTTGGTGCCTAACATGAGACACCTATGGACTACTTAAGGAATAACCAGATTCATAAAACCTTCTTGCTAAGTAAGGAGGTGAGTGGTGTCTCTAAGCTTTGCTAGCACTTCTGGAATAACCAACTCTTCCACGATCATCTCTTCTTTCATGACACCTTCCTTCTTCCTCATGATTTGAGCAATTTTTGGCTTGAATTTGAAACTGATTTAGGCTCTGTGGCACTCGAGTATTTATTTGACTTTTCTCCTTCATCAACCTCTTGTTGTCTACCTTGTAGCTCTTCACAGTTTCTAGCAATGTTTCTTGCTCCCCTCGGCCCTTGCGTCCATTGGATTCTGCCTCTGCATTGCCAATTCTGGTATTCTGGCCTTCGACCTCTTTATCATGGCTAGAGGCTCCCTTGCCTTCTTCCATTTCCTCAATACACATTCTGAACTGATGTGTGTAAATCCCTTAACTCTGCAAAATGTTCAAGTCACCATTTTTTCATAATTAAGAATATGAGAAACAAAATTTTCAATAATGCTAGAGATCCTTTCAACTCATGAAGAATTTATACGAATAACACTTCCATGTTATCCCTGGGCCAATACAGAAATAATTTCTGCACAGGCACTTGCTTCAAAACACTTTCCCAAGTGGCCATGACTCAAAACTGTGGGCCAAATCCTTCCTGGTGCTTTTCTGTGTTAAAAACACTATATCGAAGATCGTGTGGTTAAGAAACGATCGAGGCTTGAGATCAACGGTCAACAGGAAATATGGGACTCCGTACTTTGGGAGTTTCAGACTGTCCACACCCTCAACTCTTCTGGAGTGCCAAGTCTCTGGACTGTAGGATCTATTGCCACGTATCCTATCCTAATCGATGGCTAGGATTCCTTCGCAGCTTTGGGCTTTGGGGCTTTCCAAAGCACCTTTCCACGGATCTCCCAGAGTGCCGAAGTACTGAAGGTCCTCTCCTTCCTCCATGTATCACCTCTTGATCAACGATGGAGATTAACTCTAGCCTTCGTGTGCTCTCGACCCAAGTAACAACAGTCAAAATCTCCAGAGTACCAAGTCTCCGAACCTTGGGATCTTACGCCACGTGTCTACTATAATCAAGGGTTGAGATGGACTCCAGCCTTTGGGCCTTTGGGATTCCTCAATCCCACTACTTGTGCCTTGAATCCTCCAGAGTGCCAATTCTTTGGATTATGGAATCTACCGCCACATGGCAACAAATAAGGTATGAACACGTGGCCCTATCTGATGGGTGACATGTGTCATATAATAACTGGCACGAACGGTCTTTGGAAAACACAAAACATAATGATATGTGGCAAGATCCAAGTGTGTCCATGTCACCCTAGGTGACATCAGTAGGCCATGTCACCCCAATGCCTCATGCCTTTGGGGTTTTGGAACTTTGGGAGGCTTCTCCCCACTACACCACAATTTCCCCGAACGACGAACTCCTGAATTGGTTGATCGACGAACACGTGTCCCCAACATGAATGGTCTAGATTTAATCTAGGGGTTCGAGACTTCAGAGGTTTCTTCTGTTGAGAACCACCATACCCCCGAACTGTTGAATTTATGACCCTTGCTAATATTCAGACATGTGTACTTGAATATGGAGGGTCCAGATTTACTCTAGAGTTCGAGACTTTGGGAGACTTTCTTCCTGGAAGCTTAAGGGATCAATTCTCCTGGAGTGTTGAATCTCTGAAATGTTGTGAGATCTACGACTCACACTTTATCATACGTAGATCAGATGTATGGAGTCTGATCTTCTTCACTTTTCTTCTCCTTCTGATCTGTGCTTGATCTAATGGCCCAAACCTATCCTTAGCCAAATATAATAGTCAGGTACTCCTCCCCATGATCTATGATGTAGATTCACTCTGGGATTTCAGAGATTCAAGGTTTTGGGCCTCTTTTACGACAATGAACTTGAAACTTCCAAAGTAGCGAAGTCTGAAGGACTTGAGGGTTTAACCTCCGTGCTCTTTTCCCAGATCTGACGGTTGTGAGGGATTCAAATTCTTCTCGAATAGATCCTATGGCCATCATGGATTCCTGAACTGCTACACCTCCTGACCTTTCAAACACTGTTAAGGAGCGCTCTCAGCGCCTTCTGGTACTCTGCAACTCAAATTTTCTGTGAAATTTTTGCTCCAATATCGGTTTTATAGGGACCATCCAGGCTTAATATTGGAACCATGAGCTCTGATACCAAACTATAACACACCCAACCAACCACATGTCATACATGTTAGCTACAAGTCCATTCTCTGGACTAGTTCAATCCCTTCTCTTTTTTTTCCTAACAGGGAATGCATGAAATTTTCACATGCATTGATCAAGATTTAATCTAAGCATATAAACAATGAAGCATATGAAATTCATAATAATAAACAACAAGCATGTATATTCTAATCATATTGAATTCAACGATAATTAAGTACACAATGGAATAATTCATACACAGGTAATTAATACCATAACAAAGAGCACTTATCTTTTATAAAGAAGACACCAATTGGATGCAAACCAAGGACATTCCGCCCAACCGTAGACACTACTGTTCCAAGTATCAACAATAATGTCACCTCCGAGTCAGGGCTATGAATCCACAAGGACAGTTCCAGAGTGTTACTTGGATTCCCAAACTAGTTAGCACTCAAGATCTCACAGACTTCTCCAACACTCACAACAATCCAAGTACTCAACTCTCTTCTACCCATCCTGCACCACCCAAGAGAATATAACTACACCCTTCTCTGCCATGCAGTCCCTCAGGAAATCCCTCTCCATTTAGGGCTCCAGTGCCGCTGGTCCAAAATATCCATGTTGGGACTGTCAGGACTCACAACTATGATCCAAATTGGTCATAGGGTTTCTTGGGCGTGCAAGAGTGATTATCCTCAAGAGAGACAAGCTCGAGAACCAACTGGCTATACTCAGACCTTGTCGGGGACATGCGATGAAAAAATATCAAGAGAAACCTGCTCTAATATCACTGATCTAGATTATTTTCGGAACAAAATGAAAGCAGAGATATCATAATGAAATACTCATGAAAATTTCTAGAAACAAAGAAATACAATACTACTTGATTTCTATTAATGAAAGAATTGTAAAGAGACTGTAAAAATATAGAGTGCAAGACTCGCTAGAATGGTGGTAGATTTATCTTTGAGAAGAGATGTGACAACTACGCTCATTCACAAGAAGATGATTATGATGAGGCTTTGAAGGCATTTTTATGATAAACATGAATGCCAAAACCCTAGACATCTAAAAACCTAACCCTAGGAGATGAAACACCAAAAGTCATGTGGGCCCCATTTGGGTAAGTTAGTACATTAACTTACCGGGGTTGTAACTTTTGCATATGATCTCCGTTTTAGGTGCGTGATAGCTCATTGGAAAGGTATTTTAGAGAAATACCCATTATGCCATCAAAATCTAACTTTTTCTACAATTTTAGTGTGGCACGCCAAAAAAACAGTGTTTAGGGCCCCAAAACAACCTTGGAAGTATAGAAAAATGTGTTGACATGGAAACATACAGAATAAGCCAGTTGGATTAGGTGGGAGGCCACCAGTATCCTCCTAGAAGTGTGTAGGGATTCAACCAACCTCGAAAGTGTAGAACACACAATTACAAATAATTACAAAAGAATGTGTTGAACTAAAAACTGATAAGAGGAGCTAGCTGGAATAGGTGGGTGGCCACCAATATCCGCCTGGATCAGTCCTCCTTGCTTAGGAAGCAATGGTCTCTGTTGCATTGAGTGCCCAGGGAAGAGGGTAAATCATTTTCTAAATCTGAATCTTGGTGAGTTGCGTGCCTTGTTGGAGAAGTTGTGTTGCTTGGTCTGTGGAAGACTTTCACAAGCATGTTGCTAGCGGTGTTGAATCAGTTCCACCAACCTGTTGTCTCTGAGTTTGACGGGGCATTGTGTAGACACCATTGTAGGTGAAGAAACAATATCATCTTTCTCTTCAAAAATATGTTTTTGCTTGATGGAAGGTGTTGAGGTTGTAGTGGTTGTAGTGGTCTTTTGTGCATCCTTTGAACAAACTGTGAAGAAGATGAATTTTGCAGTATGAGAGATTAAATTGCAACACTGTTTTGGTGGAAAATTAGTCAGAACTACCTCTGGTATCCTATAGATATGACCTCCCATATAAATAATGACACTACGGGGTCTATACTCATAGACAACTTGAAATTTCCACATATATGGTTGGCCCAAAACAACATCACATACATCAAGAGGGGTAACATCACATACTACCTCATCCTTGAAGGGTTGGATGCCATAGGACATGCGGCACTATTGGCTGACACAGAGATCTCATCCATGGTGAATCCACCCGATGTTGTATGGTTGTGGGTGTGGTGTTTTCAACAAGCCCAACTATTTGACGACCTTAACTAAGATGAGGTTCTTCTAGCTATCATTATCAACAATGAAATGCAATGGGGTCCCCTTCACCCACATCTATGAATGGAAGAGGTGATCCCCCTCTTCATGATCTACTGGTTCTTTTGGTTGAATTGTTGTGGTCACAATAATAACAGTGGGGTCTACATCAATGATCTGTCTATTTTTAATATTTTCTGGATCAGATTCTGAGTCAGGGTTCAACTCCGTGTCTTTGACCTCGACTACCAATGACTGTTTTGAGCAACATTCATCAATGTTGTGCTAGTGGATTTTTTTGAAGTCACACCACTTCCCACTTTGTCTTTCCTTTATCCTTCTTGTCCCGTGTCTTGGACTGGTTGTCTAGTTTTTGTTGGTTAGGGTCGTCTTTACCATGCTTTGGTTGTTTCATATTTGCAGACCCAAATTCCCATTTGTTTTGGTGCCTAAATTTCTGCTTGATTTTGACAACATATCGATAGGCAACTCCCAACGATGAGATGTTGTTGGCACAAGGGTAGACCCAGGGTTCAACTTGTAACAACGCACCAACAAACCCTAACTACTGGTCCTTTCAGAAACACCTACGGAGCAAATGAAGTCTCACCCGAAGTAGCAATAGGGGGGTTGCAGGACACATGTGTCTACAACCAGAGGAAGTGTAAGATGATTCCAGAATAACAATGCAAGATAACCTAGAGATTCTTAACAATATTCTTCTTAACTTCACGAATTTAGTTATATATTCTTATCTTTAGTAAATGGAATAATAATGCAATCACAGTATAAAATATAAAAAATAACACAACATCAATCACATAGAACAACAATATTTGACGTGGTTCACCCTCTCCCTAGGGCTACATCCACAATACTATGTTTATTGATAAGGTTGATGAAAATACACAGTTCTATCTGCGTACTCAACTACATATCCTTCTCTCTCTCTCTCTCCTCTTAATGTCCCAACCTTGTGCACCCAACTACATAGTCGATCTTCGCACCCAGGTGAAGATCCATAATACAAGAATGCTATGAGAGACAATACTTTTACATCTCACTCTCTCTATGTCAACAACAACCCTCCCCACTCTTCTATACCTCTATTTATCCTTCTATGAATCTTATAAACCGTAGATCAAAGTCCAGGTGCAAAAACCCTAGGTACCAAAACCCTAGGTCCCCATAACCCTCATTTTAAGGACTTCGCCGACCTGTTCTTCCTTCTTCTCCGTGAGGTGATCCAAATCACCCATTGGTGTCCTCTTCCGCTTGCTGACTTTTCCACGATCTATCCTCTTTGCTGCTTTGTCCTCCTTGATATTCTCTTCCAATGACTTGCTTTCCCTTACTTTGCTCCTTCTTTTATGATTCTTTAACCACTTTGACTGTTCCTCGGTTTGTGTGCCTTCCGTGCACTTCATGCTTTGTCTTTATTCTTCTTTAATCTTTTCTTTCTTCATTGATACATGACCAAGGGCCAACAAGCCTCCAAAACTCACATGTGACTCATCCCGAGTCACTGTAGGGTTGAAACTCCTGTATTACTTCGACTGCATACTGCGCGAAGCAGCCTGTGCTTTCTGCTCTGTCCTTTCCTATCGTGTGCATATTATATTTTCTGTGTCTGGTACCCAATTTCAACTACACCTGGTACCTAGACCCTTCTTCCTTGCTTTTCCTGAGAGATGTGAGGCAGCTGGTTGTCATAATACAGTTTCAACTGAATCCCATTTACTAAACCATCCTTCCATTCTCCATTAAGGGTCTTCAACTATGCAACTCCACCCTATGTAACATAGGCAACCTCGAATGGCCCAATCTAGTGTGTCCCGAACTTTCCCAGATGGTTCATGAACTTTCTGTCGTATAAAAGTACCAAATCTCCTTGTTTGAATGCTTTCCTCTTGATATGTCTGTCATGGTAAGTCTTTTCTCATTCTTTTTGTACCTTCTGATGAAATCTTGTAATGAACCTGTCTTCCTCTAGTTCCATCAACTGTGCGAGCCTATCTTGAACATCGTCATTGTTATCCATACCTGTAAATGATGCAATTATTAAACTAGGAACCAAGTATTCCATAGGTACCACTACTTCCAAGCCATAGACTAACTTGAAGGGAGTCTACATTGTTAATTTTTTTCAAGTAGTTTGATAAGCCCATAACTCTGTTGGAGTTCTCAAATCCCAATCATCTTTGTTAACACTGCAAATCTTAGTCAACGATGTGTCCAAGATTTTATTGAAAGCTTTGACTGTACCATTCACCTGTGGGTGGTATGGTGTGCTCGTCTGATGGTGAAATTTGAACTCCTGAGTCAAGGCTTCAATGGCTTTGTTAATGAAATGTGTGCCTTGTTCACTCATAAGGATCTTTGGGCATCCAAATCTGGTTATGATATCATCAAAGATGAACTGCGCAGCTGTAGCTGCACTACAATCCTTAACTGCTCTTGCTGTTGCCCATCTGGTCAAATACTCTGTAGCAGTGATAATGTATCGAGCTCCTGTGCACTTTGCTGGTGGGTTTATAGGTCCCACAAAGTCAATAGCCCATTTCTCGAATGCTTGTATAGTCAACTGAGGTGATAAAGTAATCTCATCTCTTCTTGATGGCTTCCTTACTCTTTGGTATACATCGCAGGCTCTGTAGTATTCCTTAGAATCCTTATGTAGAGTGGGTCACCGGAGGCCAGCTCTGAGAACCTTATGCATTGTTGCTTTCCCTGCATAATGTCCTCCTGCGATGCCTTCATGTGCTTCTGCAAGAATCAATGGTCTTTCTAACTCCATAACACATCTTCTTAAGATCTCATATGGTACCATCTTATATAATTGTCCATCTATAAGTTGAAAATCTGCAGCACGGACTACCAACTGTTTCTTCTGAATAACTGTATACTCGCGAGGTGCCATTCCTGTGGACATAAACTGGAATATTTCAGCGAAGTGATCATCGATTTTTCTGATGGCCAACAACTGTGCATCTGATAGTGTGTCATACAAACTGGTAGGTTGCTCTCCATGTTCTAACCTGGATAAGTGGTCAAGTCCTTTATTCATTCTTCTTGGCTTGACCACGATCTCAAAGTCATACTCCTGGAATAATAATATCCATCTGCATATTCTCCCCCCCAACAATGGCTTGTTGAATAAGTAATTCAATGCAAAATGATCAGTGAACATCTTAAAATTTCCTCCCAGCAAGTAATGTCTAAACTTCTGCAATGCATATACCATAGATAAGCCTTCTCTTTCAATAGTAGTATAATTCATTACAGATGTGGAAAGATTCCTTCTAGCAAAGGCTATAGGATGGTCAATATCTCCTGCACTTGGTTGTTCCAAAACTGCTTCTAATGCAATGGATGAAGCATCGACATGAACATTGAATTCCTTACTCCAATCTGAAAAAACCAAGATAGGCGCAATGACCATTTTATGCTTTAGTGTGTCGAAGCTCTGTTGGCATTCTTCTATCCATTGAAACTTACTATCCTTCTTTAATAGCTTCTCCATGGGTCTTGTTATCTATGCATAACCCTTAATAAACTTTCTATAATATCCAGTGTGTCCTAATGTAGTGCACAACTATCTAACCAAAGTAGGAGGAGGTATATCAACAATGATAACAATCTTGGAAGGATCTACCAACGATCCCTGCTTACATACAATGTGTCCTAACAACACTCCAAAAGGTGAAAATAAAATACATTTCTTCAAGTTTAGGGTAATCTGACATTGCCTACACTTATCTAACATTAATCTCAAACATTCAATATGGTCTTTCAATAGTCTGAAAATGGTCCAGTCATCAAAGTATGCCTCTAAAAAGTTATGTAAAAATTCCTTAAACGCTTCGACCACCACCCTGGAAAATATGGTAGGTGCATTCTTCAAACCTAAAGGCATCATAGTGTACTGAAAAGAACCCCATTTTGTTGCAAATGTAGTCTTATGTTTGTCCTCCTTAGCAATTATGATCTGGTGATAGCCTGAAAATCCATCTTTGAAAGAATAGACTTCCTATCCTTCTACATTATCTAGAACTTCATCAGTAAACGGTGTAGGGAATGGGTCATGTAAACATGCATCATTCAATTTCCTTAGACCTACACAGATCCCGATTTCTCCTGGCTTCTTATCTTGGACCACCATAGGGCCGATCCATTCATATTCTTCAACTGGTTCTATGATTCCTTCTTCCAACATTCTATCTAATTCAATCTTTACTTTTTGCTTGTACTTGGGATTCAGTCTGCAAGGCCTCTGCTTGACATGCCTTGCATTTGCTTTCAAAGGAATCTTCATTTCCCCCATGGGCCCTTTTATTCCCTTCATGTCTATGAACTTGGTTGGAAACAAGTCCCGATGCTCATGCAATAGTTCTTTAATCTTACTAATAGTAGCATCACCCCAATAGTCTCCAACAATTGCTAACTTAGGTGTTTTCTCTATTCCAATATTAACTTTCTTAATTTTAATGGGCTGCCCAACAAAAGGTAATTCAATCCCTGGCCCTTCTATATCTCTTTGTCCTTCAGTTTATGAGATGTTCAAATTCCTAGGGTCACCATCCTCACCAGTTTAATATTATAACAACCTTGTAACTTCTTAAGAGGTGCAATCCATTCATCTTCTTCTTGTTCAAGAGGGAGGTTAGATACTTCCTCAAAGACCTTCTGTCTTACAACTTGTAGAGCCTGATCTACTGTGGGGTACTGAATTTCAAATAGGAATGTAGCTATAAAGTTCTGGGTCATACCATACCAATTTGTAGTGGCTAAGCGCAATTCTTCTTGAAGATACCAATTGATAGGTGCAATATCTAAGGTGTTAATGAACTTATGTACCCATTGTTATTTAGGAATGCCGCTCCATGCCTCCTCACAACTTCGCGTATGGTTCTTAGGACAACTATGACCCATGTATCTAACTTCACAGCCTTCATCTTGGTCTAAAAAGTTCATTGTCAACAAGGTGTGACATTGTACCTATTCCGCGATGTTCTTCTTGTGAGCTTCCCACCATCTAGTTGGCGTTTCTTTCATGGCTTCGTCTAGTGCTAACAGACTCTGTTGTATTCGTACAATTTCTTCAAATTCAAGTAGAAATATTCTAAATTATTCAAGCCATCAAATGTAGGAAGTTTACTTACTTCTTTGCCAATCCAACGAACTACCTTGGTCAATCTAGCACACCTCCGTGTAGAGACTTCATACATTATGTTCTGCCAATTTTCCAATGCTTCTTCTGAATCTGATGAACATGCACTTTCACTTCACCAACTTAGATTTCCATCTTCTGTAGGATTAATATAATCCTGCTGGCCTGATGTCAATTTATGGATGTTCTCTATCTCGAAGGTGCGATATTCTTCTCTTATAGGTTCTGTGTATCTACAACCTTCATCTAGATCAAGAGGTGCAATGACCCTAAGGCCATCACCTTCAAATTTCATTCTTCTCTTTTTTAGATCAACAACAGTCAGATTGTTGAAAGCCCAATCAATACCCAACAACACAGGATAGGGGAAACTATCATCAACTATCTCAATCACTTCAAATTCTACAAATGTCCTCACTCCATCGATGTCTACAGGGACATGCTCTATCCTTCCAAGGGGGCTCACCACCTGCTGATTAGCCATCTTGAGCCTAATAGGAGAGTAAATCAATTTAGGTTTTCCCATGAGTGCCCAAGTCTGCTTCGTCATAACATTTACTTCTGATATTTGAGGACCACATAGTCTATGTCGTAGTCTCCAATCTGAGCACTAAGGTGCAGTTCCTTTCTTATCTTCCTTTTTCTAGATACTTGATTGACAACTCTACTTAGCAAAGGATACACTCTTCCAATTTCATACTGTCTTATCAGGTGTTGTAGTTCCTGCACAACTCTTTCATATTTAATCAAATTGATACAAGTATACAAGAAGTCCACCGGTTTTCTTACCTCTTTTCCTTTCGTAAGTGGGACAGACTAATCAAATGCTGGAGGCATTTTACATTCTCTTAATTCTGGTTGTGTCCTAGATGAATAAGCCTATTCTCCTACAAATTCTCTCCTTACTTATTCAAAAGTGTGTTTTTCCTTCCTTGGGTCAAACAATGGCACCTTCTCTAAAGCTCTTTTGATCCCTAATCCATTTGTAGTCTTTCCTGGAGTCACCCTATCTTCTCCTATGAAAATGCCTCCTCTAGTAATAACATTGATTCTGGGTTCCTCACTGTGAGGTTCATTTGATATTAGTTGGACTTGTTGGTTTCCACCTCGTCTTTCCTGAAGTTTAGCTAACAATACTGGAAAGTATTCAATGACATGGTCAAATGAATTACAATAGTTGCAAGTAGTGCAAGGATTCTGACAATCCCTTGCCAAATGACCTGGCTGGACATAATTATAGCAAATAATTTGACCTCGATCTCGACCCATGTGATACAAACCCCCCTTCTCTCCTAAGAGATGTGCGACCTCCCAGTCTAGGATTGATCAAGATACTGGTTCTGATTGATTCTCCGGGTTTCTGTTAGACCCCAAACCCACTTACATAGGTCCTTTCTCCAAATGCACAGGTCGTCTTAGACCCACGAATTCTCTCCAAGCATTATTTGAATCTCAATGCCAAATGAGCGCTAGCTCCTCTTGGCTAATCCCTTTCTCCCTTGTGACCAATGGTGGTGACCACGTGCTCGAGTGCAAGGTGTGTCACAGTTTCGTGTTTCGTGACCCTGGGAGTGTTGCTACCTCCATTCACCTGATAGCTGAAATCGTGATGACCCGAGATCTACGATCCAGATCTTCCCTTGATTGACGACTGCAATCAAGTTGGCGTTTCCCATTTCGTGACTTCGGAGTTCCCTTACCTTCGTTCTCTCGATAGCTGAAATCACGATGGCACTGGATCAACGGTCCAAGTCTCTCCTGAGAACTGACGGTCATGATGATTTCGAGACTTCGCGTTTTGTGAAATCAAAATACTTGTCACTTCCAGTCCTCCGATCCCCGAAGTGTCGATATTTCACCCTGGACAATCAACGATCCATATCTCTCCTGGATCCAATGACTCAGATCAAGTCTTGGATTCGGGCTTCGTGAATTCTTAGTGCTTTTCCCTTTGACTTCTCCACAATGCGAGTCAGCGAAACGCTGATTGTTCTCCACACATCTCTCTTGATGGACAGTTTCGATTCTCTAGCGTTCAGGTCGAACGGTTGAGATCTTTTCCCCCTTGTGCTTACGCTATCTCCAGAATTATAAGATCTTCTGGGTGTTCAAAGGTTTCGAACCTTTGTCCCTTCGACGAATCCGATTCTTGGATCTCTTTAACACTTATACAAAGTGTTATTTCTCTTGAGCTTGGTCTTCTTAAGACTTCGACTTCCCACGCACACCTCACATTTTATGGATTCGATAACTCAATTTCCAAAGGATTTCTCGGAGATAAATTCCTCTTGCCTTCTTGGCATTCTCCTTTCCAGACTCTTCGATGCTTAGTTGAATCTCGGATCTGTGCACTCCTTGCACGAGATATTACGCAAGGTTTTGGATTCTTGCGGATGATTGTGCACTCCTTGCGCCAATCTCTTTGCACTCCTTGCAAAGGGAAAGTTTCGTGTTATCTCTTCTGAGCTTCGGAACCGAAACAGATTCCATCAATGCACTCCTTGCGTTCTGTGTGCACACCTTGCACTACTTCAACATAAGAGAAACAATTGAAACTTATCCTAACATTCACAGTTCCATCTCCTCAAAATTATATTCATTCATTCATTCATGTAAACACAATACAGAGAATTGAAAACAATGTTCACACCATGCATTTGGATCAATTTTTCCTCTGTTCTATTCATAAGTGAAAATGGTTACAATTGTGATTCCCAAAATAAAACTGAAAAATTGAGATTTTTCTCCTATACCCTATTCTACTGATTAGCCTCATTCTACGTACAAAACCTCTATTTATCGGAGGGTTCTTAGGGTTTCCCCCTGGCTACTTTCCTACTATAAAAAATTAACCTAACGACTATCTGGACCAGTTGCATTCCAGAGCCGTAGTGGAATCTCCCACTTCGCTCGTAATCGTTCAAGCGTGCCTCCAAATTTTCTCGACCTGATTTCAAGCATGCCTCAAAAATTAATTCCGGCACTGAGTTAAGGAAGACTTAAAAATATCTACTGTGACTGCCAACGTTGATATCCCGTATAGGTTCCTAGACGCTGATGGGTCTTGCTCCGCACGAGTGACAACGATTCTCCTGCATCATACTCCCCTTGAAAAAAATTCATGGACTCCTTTCCATGAGCTCCTGCATTGACTTTCCATGCTTCTGTATAATAGCTTCATTTTCCCAACTAGCATCTTCTATTGGGTGTCCCTTCCATTTGACCAGATATTCAAAATAGTTTTTCCTCCTGGTCTTTTTACCGATCCTCTGATCCACGATATTCTCCATCCGTGGCTTCTCTGCTACATGAATTTGTTTCTCCCACTGGATCTTCTCTCAATATTATGACCCCTCTATGTCATCTTTCCTGTAAGGATACATGTCTGAAACATTGAATATGGGTGATATTCCCACACCATCTGGCAACTCAATCTCATAGGCGTTTGCATCAAACTTCCTCAAGATCTTACATGGTCCTATGTTTTTCATCTTTAACTTATTATATGTTTCCCTAGGGAACCTTTCCTTCCTGAGATGTGCCAGAACATGATCTCCTACTTCAAGTTGAATTTCTTTGCAATGTTGATAAGCTATGCGTGTGTACTCCTAGTTAGAACTCTGCAACTGTCCTCTGATCTGTCTATGGAGCCTCTACATTTTTGCAACAAAATATTATGCTCCAATTCTCCTGATCTCACTCTGTTACAAGTCTCTCAACTTATATACTCCCATGGGTTGCATTCCATAAAATATTTGGAATGGGCTCCTTCCAGTGCTCCTATTTGGTGAGTCATTGTATGCAAATTATTCTTGCATCAGAATCTTATCCCACTGATTATGGTGTTTAGTAACCAAACTCCTTAATAAGTTTCCAAAAATTCCATTCACCACCTCAGTTTGTCCATATGTATGAGGATGATAAGCTGAGATGAAGGAAAAATATGTCCCCAACTTCTTCCACAATGTTCTCCAAAAGTGACCAACAAATTTTGTGTCTCTATCAGAGACAATTCTTCTAGGTAGGCCGTGAAGTCTTACAACTTCCTTCAAAAACATATTTGCAACATGCATTGTGTCACTGGTCTTCTGGCATGGGAAAAAATGTGCCATATTTGAAAATATATCCACCACCACAAATATGGAATCAAATCCTCTTTGCGTTCTTGGTAGTCCCAACACAAAATCCATGCTTATTGCATCCCAAGGCCTCTCTGGTATTGGCAATGGTTGATACAATCCAGTGTTTTGTCTTTTCCTTTTTGCATGTTGGCAGATTCTACATATTTCCACAAAATTTATCACTTATGTTCTCATACCTGGACAATAGCATGAACTTCTCAATTGTGCAAATGTTTTATCATGGCCAAAATGCCCAGCCAATCCTCCACTATGCTTTTCCTTCAAAAGGTTATCCCTCATTGATAATTTTTGTATGCACAATTGATTTCCCTTGAACAAAAATCCCTCTTGAATCATGTACTCTGTCCACTGGATTCTGTCTCTTAGCATAGGGTTTGCACATGATTCGTATGCTTCCTTGAAATCTATATCATCACAATACATGTCCTTAAGGTGTCCAAACCCCAAGGTCTTCACCTAAAATTCCTGTAGAATCAAACATCTCTTGCTTAATGCATCAACAACCTTGTTATCATTCCCAACGATATGTTTTATGACAAAAGTAAAATTCTTCATAAACTCAACCCATTTTGCATGCCTCTGATTCAATTTTTCTTGCCTGGTTATGGATTGTAAGGCCTGGTTATTGCTATATAAGACAAATTCCCTTGGGACAAGATAATGTATCCATTTTTTCAAGGCTTGAATTATAGCATAAAACTCCTTGCCATATGTGGAGTATTTTCTCTTGGTCTCATTCAACGTTTCATTGAATAAGCAACAAGTCTATTATCCTGACTCAAAAATGCTCCTATTGCAACTCCACTTGCATCACATCTCACCAAAAATGTATTTTCAAAATTCAGCAAGACCAGAATTGGTCGTTCTGTTATTTTCTCCTTCAATATATTGAAGCTCTTCCGGTCTTCCTATGTCCATTTAAAATACTTGTGCTTCTTCTTCACTATATCCATCATTGGTGCACAAATTCCACTGAAGTATCTGATGAACTTCCTATAGAAGCTTGCTAATACATATAAGCTTCTTACCTCAAACATACTTCTTGGTGACAACCATTCTTTGATTTCTTTCACCTTCTCTGGATCCATCTTCAGTTCATTTGAAGATATCACAAAACCTAAGTAAATGAGTTTTGTCTTCATAAAAGGGGACTTCTTCAAATTTATCAACAACTTCTCCTGCTGTAGTCTCCTCATTACTAATGTTAGGTGCCTCAAATGCTCCTCTTTAGTCCTGCTAAAGATCAGTATATCATCCAGATATACAACCACAAGCTTGCCAATGAAATCTTTCAGTATTTCATTCATCAGCCTCATAAAAGTACTCAGGGCATTTGTTAAACCAAATGGCATAACAAGCCACTCATACAAACCTTCATTTTTCTTAAAGGCTATTTTCCACACATCACCTTCTCTCATTTTGATCCCGTGATATCCAATTTTCAAATCTATTTTGAAAAAAAAATTCTCCACTTAAGAAATCCATCAAATCATCCATTCTGGGTAAAGGAAATCTATTATTGATGGTGATCTTTTTAATGGCTCTTGAGTCTGTACACATTCTCCATCCTCCATCCTTCTTTGGACTCAATACAGTTGGTACTACACATGGACTCAAGCTCTCTCTAACCAAACCCTTGTCTAACAATTCCTAGACTTGGTTCTTCAGTTCCTCCTTCTCTCGAGGTCTCAATCTGTATGCTGCTTTGTTTGGCAGACTTTATCCTGGTATTAAGTCAATATGGTGACTGATACTTCTAATGGGTGGCAATGAGTTAGGCAACTCATCCACCACTATGTCAACAAAATTATCCAACAATTCCTGAACTTCTTCAGGAAAATCCTCCATTGAAGTACTTGTAAGGATAACTCTGGGTTTCCTCACCACAACAAACTACATCTCCTATTCTTCCTTGACCTCTTTCAAGAGTTCCTTCCCACTCATGAGAAGTATGCTTGTGCTTACCTCCTCTTTCACTCTCTTCTCCTCTATTCACAACAACATGTGTGTCCTACCATTCTTCTCTAATGTGTATGTATTCTTCCTCCCATCGTGAATGGCATTCTTGTCAAACTTCCATAGTCTTCCCAACATAATATGACATACATCCATGGGAATCACATCACATAGAATTTCATCTCTATATCCTCCTATTTTAAATTCAACCAAGCATTGTTTAGTAACCATTACCCTGTGTCATTTCTGCAACCATGATACTTTGTATGGCTTTGGATGTGTAATATACCATATATAAAAAGTATGCAGAACATAAATAAAATGCTAGAAATGGAAGAATAACAACAATATATCCAGAACAATCACCACAATAGCACTGAAATGATATAGGAATAACAACATAAATAACACTTTGATTCTGAAAGCAATGTTCACGGGCCTCTTCGAGGGGGCAACCTCCAGTTGAGCAGAGCTCTATTACAATAATATCCAAGCTAGGGTTCTCATACCCTCGACTCCTATTTATACTAAATATGTCTATCAAAAGAAGCATCTAGAGGAAGATCCTTCTAGAAGTAGAAGCTTCTATTAGGTCTTCTTACTTTCGACTTATTCTATTTTATTGAAAGGCCTTATTAATATTGACCTTTATTACATCCAAATATATTGTTCTACCTATGTGTGGGTTAGGACCCTAACATGTCCGCCCCCTTAAAACAACCTTGTCCTCAAGGCTTGAGATGTGGAAATTGTTGTAGAATGGTAGCTGGTTCCCAAGTGGCATCTGCTGGAGTTGTATATTTCCACTAGAATAACACTTCCTTGATGGTTCTATGACACAGGAGACACTCACACTGGTCCAAAACAACTTGTGGTTGTAGCCAAATGGATCCTTATTCAGCTAACTCAGGAAGGTTGGTTTGAATTTGGCACTTAGTTCCAATCACCTTCTTTAAGCATGAAACATGAAAAACATGATGTAGCTTAGAATGACTGGGCAAATCTAACTGATAGGCCACCTGTCCCACATGCTTGAGAATGGTATAAGGACCATAAAATTTGGGTGCTAGCTTCTGACAATGCTCGGCCTTAAGGGAATTTTTCTTGTAAGGTTGCAGTCGAAGAAACACTTGATCCCCTTCTGCAAATTGACGTTCAGAGTGACCATGATCTGCTTGTTGCTTCATGCGATTCTGTGCCATGACCAAATTCTCTTTGAGTGTATGGATAATAGCCTCTCGAACTCTAAGCATTTGGTCAACTTCCTGGACCTTCGAGACACCAGGTAAGTATGAGAGAACTGAAGGTGGATTTTGTCCATATACTGCTTCAAAAGGAGTCATGCATGTAGCTGTGTGGTATGAAGTGTTGTACCACCATTCAACTAGGGGTAACCATTGAGCCCATTGATTTTTATTTTCCGAGGCAAAACACCTCAAATATGTTTCCAAACACTTATTGACAACTTCTATTTGACCATCAGTCCGGGGAAGATAAGTTGTGCTGAGATGCAATTGGGCGCCTTGTATCTTGAACAGTTCTTGCCAAAAATTGTTGGTGAAAGTTGGGTCATGATCACAAACAATAGAATGCGACATGCCATGAAGCTCGAAGACCTGATCCATGAAAAGTTGAGCCACCGTGGATGCTATAAATGGGTGTTGAAGAGCAAAAAAATGAGCATACTTGGAAAGGCAATCAACAATCACCATGATGACTGATTTATTTTCTGATTTGGGTAAGCCTGTAATAAAATCCATAGATATATCCTTCCAAATAGAAGGTGGAATCGGAAGCGGTTGTAGTGTGCCTAGAGATTTGACTGTTTTTCCCTTGTTGCGTTGACACACATCACATTCAGCTACAAAATTACAAATGTCTTGTTTCATTCCATCCTAGAAAAAAGAGCATTTGACCCTGTCATAGGTTTTGGTAAACCCGGAGTGCCCAACTGTGGGTGTAGCATGAAGCTCAGAAAGTACCGTGGATTTAAGTTTGGATTGTTTACTTAAATACAAACGACCTTTGTATCAAATCTCATCATGGAGCCAAGAGTACCCTGGGAAAACTGGAGCATTGGACTACAATTGTTGGATCAACTGTGAAATTTTGGGATCATGTAGCCATTCATGGCAGACGGCTTGGAGCCAATTTGGTACAATGAAGGAAAGATAAAAAGGGATCCGCCATCTTCATACTTTCGGGAAAGTGCATCTTCCACCACATTGTCTTTTCCTTTTTTGTAAATGATATCATAATCATATCCAAAGATCTTGGTCACCTATTTTTGTTGCTCCGGGGAGGAAATGCGTTGTTCCAGAAAATACTTGAGGCTTTGATGGCCTGTCTTAATTTGGAAGTGTTGCCCCAATAGATAAGGGTGCCATAGATCAACAACATGCATAATAACCAACATTTCCTTTTCATATATTGATTTTCCCAAATTTCTTTTAGACTGTTTCTTGCTGGTAAAGGCCAAAGGCTGACCCTCTTACATATTGACAACACCAATTCCTTTCCCTGAAGCATCACATTCCAATATAAAGGTCTTTGTGAAATCAGGAAGGGCCAGGACTGGAGTGGTGCACATGGCCATCTTCAAGGTTTGAAAATCTTGAGCAGTGGCTGGAATCCAAGTGAAAGAGTTCTTTTTTAAGAGTGCAGTGAGAGGTGGTGCAATCTTTCCATAATTCTTAACAAACTTGCGATAATAACCGGTTAATCCCATAAATCCACGCAAGATTTTGAGAGTCTTTAGGTGAGGCCAGTATTGCATAGCTTCAATCTTTTTAGGATCCACCTTGATGACGTCCTTGCCAACCAGATGACCTAAGTACTCGACTTTTGAGGCGCCAAAAGCACATTTAGACTGTTTCAGGAAAAGTTGGTGCTAAGAGAGTAGATGGAGAACTCGATCCACATGGGCAAGATGGTCTATCCAGGTTTTTCTATAGATGAGGATATCATCAAAGAAAACTAAGAAAAAATGACAGAGAAAAGGACGGAAGACATGATTCATGAGGCTTTGGAAGGTGGAGGGGGCATTACACAAGCCAAAGGGCATGACCAAAAACTCATAGTGGCCCTCATGAGTTCTAAAGGCAGTCTTGGGAATTTATGCCTCTTTCATACGTATTTGGTGGCATCCAGAATGAAGATCAAGTTTAATAAAGAACTGGGCGCCACTCAATTCATCCAAGAGGTCATCAATGACAAGGATGGGAAATTTGTCTTTAATGGTAAGTTTGTTGAGGGCATGAAAGTCAGGACACATTCGCAAAGAACCTTCTTTCTTCAGGACCATGACCACAAAAGAAGAATAGGGGCTTGTACTAGGGCGGATAATGCCTGCGTTAAGGAGTTCTTGGACCATTTTCTCAATTTTATTTTTTTCGGAAAGGGGTGACGATACAAATGGATATTGGGAGGAAGGCTTCTTGGTATAAGGGGAATGGAATGATCATTAACACCACGTGAAGGAGGGAGTCCCTTGGGAGTGGAAAATACCACTTGATGTTTAGAAAGGATGGGTTGGAGGTCTTGCAGAACCGAGGGTGTCTCTGTTGCTTGTATGACATGGAGTTGGGAAATAACACCAGAATGACCTTTTTTGAGCAGATTTTCCATGCGATGGGAACTAATGATCTCAGGCGAACCAACGATGATGGATTGGAACCTATACTGTTGGCCATCCTGGTCGAATTGCATGGTTAATTCCTTAAAATCTATGAGAATGGGACCCAAAGTCCTTAGCCAGTCTGCACCCAACACAATGTCACAACCGCCCGTGTCAATAGAAAACATATGAGATTTGAGGTGGTAGTCACCAATTTGGAGATGCACATTTTCACAACGCCCTCCACATTTCATGGAGCCACCATTGGCAATCATGATTTGGAAATTATTGACGGCATGGATGTAGCAATGAGTTTCTTGGGCAATGTGGTGATGAATAAAATTATGGGTGCTTCCACTATCAACCAAAATGATGACCTTCCTATGATTTATGTAACCGATGAGCTTGAGGGTTTGGGGAGCAGAGAATCCAGTGAGAGCATTTAGGGAAATGACCGGTTCTACTTCGGGAGGATCTGAGGGAGGGGTTATGTCAATGGTTTCAGGTGACTCAGACACAAGGGGGGTTTCAACATCCTCTTCCGAAATATCCTCTGAGATGGCCATAAAAATATTTTGTTCCTTACACTTGTGGCTCGGGAAATATTTGTCATCACAATTATAACAAAGGCCTTTGAGTTGGCGTTCAACCTTTTCAACCCTGGTCAATTTTTGGATCTTTAGTGGAGCGGAGGGAGTAATGGGATTTACTGGTTTAGTGCGATGGATAAAGGAGGGTTTCCATTTTTGAGAAGATACAACCTATTTTGCTTCTTTAGCTCTTTTAGTAGAATCCACCCAACTATGAGGCTGAGCCATGAGGACATGGGCCCGAATCTCATCCTTGAGGCCACTGATAAAACACTCTCGGAAAAAGGCATCAGACATGGCCTCTGTCCGAAAAGCCAGGTGCTCAAAAGCATCTATAAAGTCTTCCAATGTTCCTGATTGTTTCAACTTTGTCAAACGGCCCAAATGGTTGGTGTCAGTGTCAAAGCGTTCATAAAGCTCTGCCAAAAATTGTGTCCAAGCAATATACCCTTGGCGAGAAGTTTTTCTCCATTGCCACCATTGCCAACGTTCTTGATCTAAATGGAGAACACCATACCGGAGTTTGGCCAAGTCATCAGTAATTCCGTATAAAGAGAAATAATGTTCCATTTGGGTTACCCAACCAATGGGATCCGAGCCATCAAATTTGGTCACATCCACTTGCGGAAGGCGTAGGTCACATTGAAAGTGATGGTGCTGAAAGTTAGAGGAATTTTCAGCTTTAGTGTCTGAAGGTGGGTCGGATAAAGGGTTATCTATAGGGATATGCATCTTGGTGTAGAGCATCGAAACGATAGATTCAAGCTGGGTAGTCAGGTCTTGTTTGATTTCCTCCATTGAGGACTGCATGGTTGTATTGAGAGATGCAACATTGGCACTGAGTTGTTTCACTTCTTGTTGGGTCTCGGTGAAATTAGAATGCAAGGTATTGAAGCGAGCTTCCAGGTCTTGGCTACGGGTAAGGGCCATGATGATGAGGAAACTGAAATGGGGTGGGTGGGGTAAAAATTTTTGCTAAAATATGATATGTATGAATGTGATAAGGGCAAAGAGATGAATCCAATGGAATAGGTCTCAAATAATGGTGCAAAAATTTCCAGACTTTTTTTTTTTTTTACATCTGCGGAGTTATACTCTGGTCTGAAGAATACTGTAGTGATGAAATGACCAAATGCTTAACCAGGAAGAAATTTGTAGTTATTTGGCAACCCGAACACAGTTGTGTGGCAAGAGATCTCGTATGTTTTAATTTGTTAATGTTTTTGTCCCCAAGGGTTAGGTATTCAAGGGTTCTACAGACAAGGGTTTTCCCTGTGCTATAACTCTTTGATATACGTGCTGGGTCCAACAGTAGTACTTGGCCCAATATCTCAGGGCACTAACTAAGGAGGATTTATTGTACCCTTATCCATACTGCCCGACTACCTAGGTACTAGAGAGTATCTTCCCGAGTGTTGTACTTGGTGGCACTATAGCAGTCAGGCGACCGATCGGTTTATCTAAAGAGGGCTTCAAGTAATATAGGCCAATCTGTACACAGGTGTTGTCTGATGCGCTACCACTCGAAGGGGTACCAACATGGGTTACAAGGGTGGCCAATAGATGTGCGCTTAAGTACCACTTGTATTTCCTACGTGTATGAATCCCTCAACCATGGGTTTATGCACATAATGACAGATCTCTATGGCTTAAAGACGTCGGAATACGTCTCTACCTTGAAAAAATATTTAACCCACACTTTTTGCCAAGGAAAGTGCTCTGATGCCACTTGTAATATACCAGATATAAAAAGTATGCAGAACAGAAATTAAATGCTAGAAATGGCAGAATAACAACAATATATCCAGAACAATCACCACAATAGCACTGAAATGATATAGTAATAAAAAAAAAATAGCACTTTGATTTTGAAATCAATGTTCACGGGCCTCTTTAAGGGGGCAACCTCCAGTTGAGCAAAGCTCTATTACAATAATATCCAAGCTAGGGTTCTCATACCCTTGACTCCTATTTATACTAAATATGTCTATCTAAAGAAGTATCTAGAGGAATATCCTTCTATAAGCGGAAGCTTCTATTAGGTATTCTTACATTTGACTTATTCTATTTTATTGAAAGGCCTTATTAATATTGACCTTTATATATACAAATATATTGTTCTATCTATGTGCGGGTTAGGACCCTAACAAGATGTGCAGTTTTCTCCAGCTCCAATTTCTCCACCATCTCTGTGGATACTAGGTTATTAGTGCTCCCACTGTCAATTATCACCTTGCATACTCTGTCCTTAGTTTTGCAAGTTGTTCTGAAGAGACTATTCCTCTTCACTAGCCTCTCAACTTCTGCCTCTGGTTTTAAGAGAACTTTCCTTAACATCATGGATCTTCCATCCTCTGCTCCTTCTGCTTCAACATCTATTCTTTGTGATTCTGAAATGTGAGCTCCACCCCCTCCTTCTTTATTTTTCTCGGGACATTCCCAAGACATGTGTCATGTCTTTCCACATGCATAACATCTTATGTCTCCTCCCCCTCCTCTTCCTCTCCCTATGGAAGAATTTCTCCCACCACCTTGTCTTCCTCGAGAGTTTTCTCCTCTTTTCGAGTGACTATGTGGTTTTTTCAGCCTTGTCCTTAGACTTATGGGCTCTGTCATGGGTAAATCCCTTGTTTTTTCTTGGAAACAAGTTTTTACCTCTCCCTCGCCGGTTTTGTTTTCTGGCCAACTTCTCCTCTGCCTTCAGCTCAAACTGATAAGCATCCTCCACTATTCTTACTGACATCATGTTGAGCTCATCCTAGATTTCATATCTTAGGCCATTTATATATCTGGCTACTTTTTCTTCATCTCTCTCTCTTTGTCCAGTTATGATGTTCAGCTTATAGAACTCCTCTATGTACTCCTTAATGGTCATCCCTTTCTGCCTCAGGTTCTGCATCTTCCTGAATAGATTGATCTGATAATCCTTGGGCATGAACTTAGCCTTCAACTTGGCTACCATTCTATCCCAACTCTTTATTTTCTGCTTGCCTTTGATTCTTCTCTCAGCCTGGAGTTCATTGCACCACAACGCTGCATGTCCTTTTATTTTGGTGACAACATGTCTCACCCTTCTTTCCTCATCCATGTCTTCATAGTCAAAATATTTATCCATGGATCTTATCCAATCCAATAGCTCTTTGGTATCTAAATTGTCTTCATACATTGGGACCTCCATCTTGGCTCTGCCTCTGAATCTAGCAACTGCTCTTAGTAAGTTATCTTCAACAACATCCTCTCCCACAACTTCTCCGAAGACATTCTCGCCCACTGCTTCTTCTCTCTCTGCATCATTGACGTCTCCAGCATCAGGTGCTCTTCTCTGCACTGCCTCAATTGTCTCTAATCTTGCACAAAGTTCTCGTATCTCCCTTTCTACAACATGATTGGCCAAAGGTGGTTCCGTTCGTCTCCTTGGTGGAATTGTGTTGATTGTCTATCACACACAGAGTACAACTTCAAGTTCTTTTGTCTCTTCTCCTTTTCCCGCTGTTTGCAAGCAAAATTTCCACTTTGATACCACTTGATGCAGACCCCCCATCTATCCTAAGGGTTGCGCGACCTCCTGGTCTAGGATTGATCAAGATACTGAGTATGATTGACTCTCTAGGTCTCTGCTAGACCCCAAACCCACTTACATAGGTCCTTTCTCCAAATGTGTAGGTCGTCTGAGACCCGCGGCTTCTCTCCAAGCATTGTTTGAATATCAACGCCAAACAGGCGCTAGCTCCTCTCGGCTAATCCCTTTCTCCCTTGTGACCACTGGTGGTGACCACACACTCGAGTGAAAGGTGTGTTGCGATTTCGAAACCCTCGGAGTGTTGCTACCTTCGTTCACTCGATATCCGAAATCACGATGACCCGAGATCTACAGTTCATATCTTCCCTTGATCGACAATTGTGATCAAGTCAATGTTTCATGACTTCGGAGTACCCTTACCTTCGTTCTCCTGATAGATGAAATCGCGATGGCACTGGATCAATGGTCCAGGTCTCTCCTCAGAACTGACGGTCATGATGATTTCGAGACTTCGCGTTTTGCGAAATCAAAAGACTTGTCACTTCCGGTCCTCCGATCCCCGAAGTGCCGATATTTCACCCTAGACAATCAATGGTCCAGATCTCTCCTTGATCCAATGAATCAAATCAATTCACGGATTTGGGCTTCACGAATTCTTAGTGCCCCACCCTTTGAGTTCTCCACAATGCGAGTCAGCGAAACGTTGATCGTTCGCCACACGTCGCTCTTGATGGACGGTTCCGATTCTCTAGCATTTAGTTTGAACGGTTGACATATTTTCCCCCTTGTGCTTACACTATCTTCAAAATTAGAATATCTTCTAGGTGTTCAAAGGTTTTGAACCTTTGTCCCTTCGGTGAATCTGATTCTTGGATCTCTTTAACACTTATACAAAGTGTTATTCCTTTTGAGCTTGGTCTTCTAAAGACTTCGACTTCCCGCGCAAACCTTGTGTTTCAGGGATTCGATAACTCAGTTTTCAAAGGATTTCTCGAAGAGAAATTCCTCTTGCCTTCCTGGAATTCTCCTTTCCGGACTCTTCGACGCTTAGTCAAATCTCAGATCTGTGCACTCCTTGCACCAGATCTTACGCAAGGTTTTGGATTCTTGCGGATGACTGTGCACTCCTTGCACCAGTCTCTTTGCACTCCTTGCAAAGGGAAATTTTTTTGTTATCTCTTCTGAGCTTCAGGAACTGAAACAGATTCCATCAACGCACTCCTTGTGTTCTATGTGCACACCTTGCACTACTTCAACAGAAGAGAAACAATTAAAAAATATCCTAACATTCACAATTCCATCTACTCAAAATGAGATTCATTCATTCATTCATGAGAAAACAATACAAATAATTTCAAACAATGTTCACACCATGCATTTGGATCAAATTTTCCTCTGTTCTATTCATAAGTGAAAATGGTTACAACTGTGATTCCAAAAATAAAACTAAAAATTGAGAATTTTCTCCTATCTCCTATTCTGCTGATTAGCCTCATTCGGCGTACAAAACCTCTATTTATTGGAGGGTTCTTAGGGTTCCTCCCTGGCTTCTTGCCTACTCTAAAAACTTAACCTAATGACTATCTGGACCAGTCACATTCCAGAGTCATAGTGGAATCTCCCACTTCGCTCGTAATCATTCAAGCATGCCTCCAAATTTTCCCGGTCTGATTTCAAGCGTGCCTCAAAAATTAATTCCGGCACTGAGTTAAGGCAAACTTCAAAATATCTGATGTGACTACCAGCGTTGAGCTCCCACAAAGGTTCCCAGACATTGATGGGTCTTGCTCCGTGTGAGTGACATCAATACTCCTGCATCACCATGCCTCCTCCTCATCCCTTCCTCTGAACCCACCACGAGGGTTGAAGTTTCCTCTTCCTGGGAGGTGAACTGTGAAACATTCCCTTCTTGCTGTAATTCTTCTTGAATTCTATATGCATCCCTTGACCTTTCATGCATGAGGTCATAAGCCCTACACTCCTTCTCATCATGCCCCACAGATTTACAAAATGTGCAATAAATATTGGTGGGTATCTGGACATATTTCTGCATATAATAACATTCACCAGGGCGATATCTATTTCTACATACCTCGCACCATTGTAAAGTAGCCTGCTTCAAAGGCCAAGTATTCATTAAATAAGGGACAATGCTCTTTGTCATGGCCCTTTTATTTACATATGATACACCATATGTCTTCTCTTTTATCACAGACTGGCTTCTCCTACAGGGGCTGCTTCTATTTTCATGGCAATTTATAAAGCCTCAGCCTACGAGGTGACCTTATGTTGCATCAAAGGAACTCTAATGTGTGGCAGGAGGGCGATGATGAACCATTCCTTATGTTTTTCATCAGGAATCTGAAAAATCAAATGGTCTGTCAAGGTCTTAAACCTCTGATCAAATTCCCAGATAGGTTCATTCACCTTATGCTTGATTTCCTTTAACTCTGTAATGCACTGCGACTTCGACTTAGGTTTCTTGAACTCTGCACTCAATGCAGTCTTGATTTCATTCAATGGATTAGGCTATACAGATCCTGTAACAAATTTCGTATACCATCTCAAAGCACGATACCTCAAGGTAGTACTAAACTGAGCTCTCTTAACAACTTCGTCGATGACTTGCTTAATGCTCCATACAACTTCGCATAAAAACCAGTAATGGTCAGGATCCTTAGATCCATCTCCTTTGAAAATGGGTAACCTCATTTCATCTACCATGGATCTTCCTTGGTTTCTCAACTGAATATGTACTAAACTGCTTGTAACAGTTCTCTGAGTGCTCTGATTACTGTGGTTACTTAATGTTGCTAAAACAAAAAGATGATTAATAATACTTACTTCGACAGTAGGCGCAGTCCCTAAAGTTTATGTTTCTTCTCGATGAAGTTCCTTAGTGTCTACTTCCTCTTCCCTTGCAAACTCTGAATACTCTTCGTCTGATCGCCCTGCCTCTTCTCCACTGTAGAAATATTCGTCTTGTGCCAATGGCCCGTAAATCTTCTTAAACAGGTTTGCAAGAGGAACCTTTCTGAATGATCTCCCACTGTGCATATGTCCAGCCTTTGCGTCACTGTCACTGTTTGAGTTCTTGAAAATTAGATTTTAAAAATCCAATTGATTACTGTATCTTCAAGATATTCTTCTCATGCAATAGCATCTTAATATTCAGCTTCAAAAAGTGTAGAAACTTTCCTCTATGTCCTTTGGAGAAATACCTCTCTGCTTAACTATAGGATTCCACTCTGTCAATAGAAAAATTAGTAATGTACCCTCCAATAGTGTTTTCAAACCAAAGATCCACCACTCTAGACACAATGTTATCGACTCTCTTGACTTTATTAATCAACGTCGTCGTCCAAACCACATGTGGTCTAGATCTGATTTCAAACTGAGTTTCTGCTAGTCTGGCTAGCCACTCGTACAATTTGTTGTGAACTCCTACAAATAAAATCTCATGTACGTCAGTAAATATGTACCTTCCCAACCATTCTTCTGTACTAATTCTAGGGTTTTTGTTCCGAGATTCGGCGAAGTCCCTTTCCTATTCTTCTATCCAATTCTGAATTTATGTCTTTGATGGGAACCACCTTGACATTCCCTCAAGAAGATCTCGGTCCTGTAAACAAAACCATTTGTTGTCACAGGGGCAGACCCAAGGTTCAACTTCTAACAATGCACCAACAAACCCTAACTACTAGCCCTTTCGGCAACACCTATGAAGCAGATGAAGTCTCACCCGAAGTAGAAATAGGGGTGTTGCGGGACACATGTGTCTACGACCAAAGGAAGTGCAAGATGATTCCAGAATAACAACGCAAGATAACCTAGATATTCGTAACAATATTCTTCTTAACTTCGCAAAGTTAGTTATATCTTCATATATTCAGTAAATGAAATAATAATGCAATCACAATATAAAATATAAAAAATAACACAACATCAATCACATAGAACAACAATATTTTGTTGGCAAATATTTAACAAATAGCGAATGCTTGTCATTGATGGCAAGTACAACAATGAAGATGGCATGAGTACAGAAAGTATGTAATAGATGGGCATTATGAGAAGACGCTGCAAAGAAGATTCGAATAAGCTTAGAAGAGATAGTGCAGAGGATTGTTGGCAAGAATAGCGATGGCAAAGATCAACATGATTAGCAGTGCAGTGATAATGGGGGAGGAGCAACAATAGTGATCGTTGGATCAACAATTCAGAATTCTCGATGACTGTCAGATCTCAATATAGACAAGAAGAGCACGCAGATATGGAGGATAGATCTCGGGCGTTAGATCCAAGCATGAGGATCGACCATCGTAGGATCTAGGAGAATCTGCATGATCTTTAAAAGTACAAGGTGAAGCAAGTTCAAAAAATCTCGAAATCCTGATGCAGACACAATGAAGACTTGCGAAATCACGAAAATATCCTGACCGTCAATACACCAAAAGATGTGGACCGTTGATCTAAGTTCCATTTCGGAGTTTTGTTTATCATGACTTGGAGTGACAAGAACCTCCATCGAAGGAATCGCAAGATGCGAATTCACAATAAGATCTGGACCGTAGATTCATAGAGATCGTGGACCGTTGATCTAAGCTCCATATTGGAGCTTCACCTATCACGACTTGGAGAGGCGAGAAACATAACCACTGAAATTGCGAAATCGCGATTTAATCGCAGCCGTCAGATCAAGGTGTGATCTGGATTATTGATCTGACTCCATTTCGGAGTTTCGCGAATCGTGACTTGGAGAGGCAATAAACATAACCACCAAAATTGCGATATGCGAAATCGTGATATGATCTGAGCCATTGAATCAAGATCAGATCTGGACCGTCGAATCATAGGACAAGTCGCTGACTTGGAGTCAATGGAGCATGGTGTGGAAACTCACGATATGCGAGATTGCAATAAGATCTAGACCGTCGGATCCATGGAGATCTCAACCATCATTCAAACTCGATGAAGTTTATAAATTCGTGAAATATGAAGTGCCTTTTGGCATAGCCTATGGTCATCGCCGGTGGTCACGAGAAGGGAAGGAGTCAGTTCAGATAAGCTCCATTTCAGGGTTTCGGGGATCACGACTTGGAGAGTCGAGATGCCTCATCTCTAGATTCACGAAATGTGAATTTGTGAAAAGCACTTTATGCATAAGCGCTTGGTCATGGCCATGGTCATATAGAGGAAGGAGCTAGCACATAAAATCTCTGTATCAGAGTTTCAGAGATCGTGACATGAAGTGTTGAGACACTTGGCCACAGGAATGTCGAAATGCTGAAACCCAATTTAAAGGCAAGATTAATAAAGTTCATCCAACGGTGTATATAAACTTGAATATGATCAGAGGGCTACTATTCTCTCTCACAGTTAATTCATCAGTTACGAATCAGTTAGCAAAACTGATTCATGATTCCTAATCGGTTGGCGTTTCAGTTGCTCAGACGATTTTTCTTTTGCCTAAGAAGATGCGAAGTGTAACTGCTGTGGGTGTGTGTGCATAAAAGAAAAAGATATAGACGGTGCGTGGTTGTTCGTTCTGGACGAAAAATGAATTAAACTGTAAGAAAGGGAAAATCACGGGATGCGCAGTGTGAGACTGAAAATATACGCAGTGTGAGACTGAAAATGTGCACAGTGTGATATAAAAATCAGAGAAGAGTAACAGATGAGGAAAAGACTTGAAACAGAGCAGAATGACAGAACAAGTTGAAGCAGAGCAGAATTGTAGAATAGACAAAGGAAGAGAAGAATGGCAGAACAGTTAGAAGAAGACCAGATTTACAGAACAAAGAAGAAGTGGTAAGAATCTATTTATCTGTGAAGTTGGTTGTTTATTTATTCATTAATATTCCAGGGTGGCAGGGTGGTGCAAGGGAGAAAAAGTGTTCTTTGTTATACAGGTTGGAGCCTGTGTAACTGGAAGTTGGTGCTTCCATCCAGTTGGTGCTGGAACATTAGGGGAGTTGGTGCTTCCTTCTAGTGGGTTCTAGAGAAACAAGATATTCGGTGCTTTCAAACAAGTTGCATCTTGTAAAATAGAGGTAGCAGCCTCACATTGAGTTGGTGCTCAATTATAGATGATGTACAAAACTTAAAAGACTGCC
>ML780506.1:172038-192145 GCA_009831015.1 Picea engelmannii | reverse complement strand
ACCTTTACATTAAGTCTGAAGGTGATAATTTACTAGTTGTTTTGGTTTATGTAGATGATATTATTTTTGGCTGTACTAATGAATCATCTGTCCAGTGGTTTTCTAACTCTATGCAAACAAAATTTGAAATGTCCATGATAGGATAATTGTCATATTTTCTTGGCTTACAAGTAAAACAAAGTTCTGTAGGAATATTTATTTCTCAAGAAAAATATTTGAAAGAGATGTTGAAGAAATTTCAGATGGAAGATTCCTCTCCAGTTAGCACACCTATGGTGGTTGGTTGCAAGCTCAGTAAAAATGATGTTTCACCGAATGTTGATCAAAGGACATATCGCTCTATGATAGGCAATCTTCTGTACATCACAACATCCCGTCTTGATATAATGCAAGCTGTTGGAATGGTGGGTCGTTATTAGTTTGCTCCTAAACAAAGTCATTTGGTAGCTATAAAAAGGATATTCAAATACTTGAAGGGAACAATGACTTATGGTCTGTGGTATCCCATAAATAAGAATTTTCAGTTAACTGCTTATTCAGATGCAGATTGGGCAAATTGTGTTGATGAGAGAAAAAGCACCAGTGGAGGAGCATTCTTTCTGGGTGACTCATTAGTTGCATGCCTTAGTAAAAAGCAAGGATCCATTTCATTATCAACTACATAGGCATAATACATTGTTGCTGCTACTTGCTGGACACAAATTTTATGGATGATACATACTCTTGCAGATTTGAAGGTAACTTACACTGATCCCATTCCAATTCACTGTGATAACACCAATGCCATTAGTGTCTCCAAGAATCCTATTCTTCATTCCAAGACTAAGCATATTCCAATAAAGTACCATTTTCTTAGAGAACAAGTTACAAGCAGAATTGTTTAACTGAATTATATACCTTCTACAAAACAGATTGCTGATATATTTACAAAACCATTAGAAGCAACCCCTTTTGGATATCTTCATCAAACGTTGGGGGTTATAATTTCTTGTGTCTAATATGTTCACCTGGTCAGGAGGAATACTTATTGAATATCTGGTGTATTTCCAAGATGCTCATAGTTGACAGGGGGAGTATGTTTTGCAATAGCTCAGGGGGGGCATGTTTCTTCTTTGACATTGATGTCAAAGGGGGAGAGAAGATTCGAATAGAGGAGAGTCCAAATGCATGTGGGTGCTTGTGTTTCCATCAATTCCAAAGGGGGAGATTGTTGGCAAATATTTAACAGACAATGAATGCTTGTCATTGATGGAAAGTACAACAATGAGGATGGCATGAGTACAGAAAGTATGTAATAGATGGGCATTATCAGAAGATGTTGCAGAGAAGATTAAAATAAGCTCAGAAGAGATAGTGCAGAGGATTGTTGGCAAGAATAGCGATGGAAAAGATCAACATGATCAACAACGCAGTGATAATGGGGGAGGAGAAGCAACAGTGATCGTTGGATCAACAATTCAAAATTCTTGATGACTGTTAGATCTCAATATAGACAAGAAGAGCACACATATATGGATGATAGATCTTGGGCGTTAGATCCGAGCACGAGGATCGACCATCGTAGGATCCAGGAGAATCTGCATGATCTTTAAAAGTGCAAGGTGAAGCGAGTTCGCGAAATCTCGAAATCCTGATGCAGACACAATGAAGACTTGCGAAATCACGAAAAGATCCTGACCGTCAATACACCAAAAGACATGGACCGTTGATCTAAGTTCCATTTCAGAGTTTCGTCTATCGCGACTTGGAGTGATAAGAACCTCCATCGAAGGAATTGCGAGATGCGAATTCACGATAAGATCTGGACTGTAGATTCATAGAGATCATGGACCATTGATCTAAGCTCCATCTCAGAGCTTCGCCTATCGTGACTTAGAGAGGAAAGAAACATAACCACTGAAATCGCGATATGCGAAATCACGATTTAATCGCAGCTGTCAGATCAAGGTGTGATCTGGACTGTTGATCCGACTCCATTTCGAAGTTTCACGAATCGCGACTTGGAGAGGCAAGAAACATAACCACCGAAATCGTGATATGATCTGAGCCATTGAATTAAGATCAGATCTGGACCGTCGAATCATAGGACAAGTCCCTGACTTGGAGTCAACGGAGCATGGCGTGGAAACTCGCGAGATGCGAGATTGCAATAAGATCTGGACCGTCGGATCTATGGAGATCTCAACCGTCGATCAGACTCGATGAAGTTTATAAACTCGCGAAATATGAAGCACCTTTTGGCATAGCCTATGGTCATCGTCGGTGGTCACAAGAAGGGAAGGAGTCAGTTCAGATAAGCTCCATTTTGGGGTTTCGGGGATCGCGACTTGGAGAGTCGAGATGCCTCATCTCCAGATTCACGAAATGCGAATTCGCAAAAATCACTTTATGCATAAGTGCTTGGTCATGGCCATGGTCATATAGAGGAAGGAGTTGGTGCAAAAAATCTCTGTATCGGAGTTTTGGAGATCGTGACATGAAGTGTCGAAACACTTGTTCACAGGAATGCCGAAATGATGAAACATGATTTAAAGGCAAGATTAATAAAGTTCATCCAACGGTGCAGATAAACTTGAATATGATCGAAGGGCTACTGTTCTCTCTCACAGTTAATTCATCAGTTATGAATCAGTTAGCAAAACTGATTCATGATTCCTGATCGGTTGGTTGGCATTTCAGTTGCTCAGACGGTTTTTCTTTTGCCTAAGAAGATGCGAAGTGTAACTGCCGTGGGTGTGTGTGCATAAAAGAAAAAGATACAGACGGTGCATGGTTGGTCATTCTAGACGAAAAATGAATTAAACTGTAAGAAAGGGAAAATCACAGGATGCGCAGTGTGAGACTGAAAATATGCGCAGTGTGAGACTGAAAATGTGCACAGTGTGATATAAAACTCATAGAAGAGTAACATATGAGGAAAATACTTGAAACAGAGAAGAATGACAGAACAAGTTGAAGTAGAGCAGAATTGCAGAACAGACAAAAGAAGAGAAGAATTACAGAACAGTTAGAAGAAGACCATATTTACAGAACAGAGAAGAAGTGGTAAGAATCAATTTTTCTCTGAATTTGGTTGTTTATTTATTCATTAATATTCCAGGGTGGCAGGGTGGTGCAAGGGAGAACAAGTGTTCTCTATTATACAGGTTGGATCCTATGTAACTGGAAGTTGGTGCTTTCATCCAGTTGGTGCTGGAACATTATGGGAGTTGGTGCTTCCTTCTAGCGGGTGCTAGAGAAACAAGAGAGTCGGTGCTCTCAAACAAGTTGCAGCTTGTAAAATAGAGGTATCAACCTCACATTGAGTTGGTTCTCAATTATAGATGATGTACATAACTTAAAAGACTGCCTATCATTTCGAAGAAGAAGAGATTTTCTCCCTTTATGGGTTTCCTCGTGAAAATCTGTCTCTGTGTATACCTTATGTGTGACTGATGCTCATTACTTTTATTGTCAATATGTTGTATAATGTTAATGATCACTTGAAGAAAGATTAGGAATGTATTAATAGACTTAAAATTGTTTAATCACAATAACAACTGATTCACCCACCCCTCTCAGTTGTCTTAGTAATTTCAACATATTTTACGTGGTTCACCCTCTCCCTAGGGCTACGTCCACATAACTGTGTTTATTGATAAGGTAGATGAAAATACACAGTTCTATATGTGCACTCAACTTCATATCCTTCTCTCTCTCTCTCTTCTTAATCTCCCAACCCTGTGCACCCAGCTACAGAGTCGATCTTCGCACCCAGCTAAAGATCCAGAATACAAGAATGCTCTGAGACACAATAATTTTATATCTCACTCTCTCTATATCAACAACAACCCTCTCCACTCTTCTATACCTCTATTTATCCTTCTATGAATCTTAGAAACCCTAGACCAAAGTCCAGGTGAAAAAACCCTAAGTACTAAAACCCTAGGTACCAAAACCCTAGGCCCCCATAACCCGCATTTTAAGGACTTCACCGACCTATTCTTCCTTCTTCTTCATGAGGTAATCCAAAGCACCCATTGGTGTCCTCTTTCACTTGCTGACTTGTCCAAGATCTATCTTCTTTGTTGCTTTCTCCTCCTTGATCTTTTCTTCCAACAACTTGCTTTCCCTTACTTCACTCCTTCTTTATGCTTCTTTAACCACTTCGACCCTTCCTCGATTTGTGTTCCTTCTGCACACTTCATGCTTTGCCTTTATTCTTATTTAATCTTTGATTTCTTCCTTGATACATAACCAAGGGAGAACAAATTTTTAAGCAATCCATTTCGGTTTGGATGTACCTATGCAGAGCCCCACGGTATTTCAGAACCATATCCCACTCAGAGTCTTTGATACCTAGCTTGGTGCACAAGGTATGGAAAGTATTTGTGAACTCCGACACTGTTTGGCTCTTCTCTTGCTGCAATGTGGTCCATCTCATGTACTATTCTTCATTGTTATCAACATGATAGTACTATTCTTTGGGCGCATCTACAAACAAATCCTAAGTGGGCTCGACCCCATATATTCCAGATTCCTCCGTGGAACTTTGCTCCCAGTAATTTTCCCACCAATGTTTGACATGGGGGTGAGCCTTGAGGAGTGCGAAGGTGATCGTTTCCCTATCGAGAGAATTTTGAACAAAGAAATAACCTTCTAATAGATTTAACCATTCTTCTAGGGCATCCACATCTATTTGACCTTTAAATATGGGAATATCAAAATTAACTTTTACCTTGAAGGGAGAGGTTCCTCCAAAATGGATGCTTGATGAAGATGCACCTGTTGCTATCGATAGGCGTTGAAGGATGTGTGCAAAATTATCCATCATTTTGTCCCTCTATTGAACAAGAGATTGCTCAAGCAACATGTTAATAGAATATTCTGCTCCACCATTTTTATTTTCTGCCACCATCGAGGCTTTCTTTGGCATGCGAGAGTGATTGTCCTCAAGAGAGACAAGCTTGATACCCAACTGGCTATACTCGGACCTCGTCGGGGACATGCACTAAAAAATGATCAAGACTAGCCTGCTATGATACAAATGATCCAGATTATTTTCAAAATGAAATGAAAGCAAAGATATTACAATGAAATATTCATGAAAAGTGCCAAAAACAGACAAATACAACAATACTTGATTTCTATTAATGAAATAATTGTAAGGAGATTGTAAAAATACAGAGTGCAAGACTTGCTAGAATGGTGGCATCATTATCTCTAAGAAGAGATGTGACATATACGCTCATTTGCAAGAATATGATTACAATGAGGTTATAAAGGCCTTTTTATGATAAACATGAATGCCAAAACCCTAGACATACAAAAACCTAACCCTAGGAAATTAAATGCCAAAAGTGATGTGAGCCCCATTTGGGTAAGTTAATACATTAACTTCTTGAGGTCGTAACTTATGCATACGATCTCCGTTTTAGCCGCGTGATAGCCCGTTGTAAAGGTATTTTTGAGAACTATGCATTATTCCATCAAACTCTAATTTTGTCTATAGTTTTACTATGGCACACCTGAAAAACACTTTTAGGGCCCCAAAACAGCCCTGGAAGTACAAAAAGATGTGTTGATATGAAAACATACAAAATAAGCTAGTTGGATTAGGTGGGAGGCCACCCGTATCGAACTGGAAGATGTTTAGGGCTTTAGGAAACCCCGAAAGTGTAGTGTAATGTCCCTTTCCAAATAGGATCTCCAGAGAGGAGGCTTAATGGTCTAAACTGCTCCGTTAGACTATAGCCAGGGCCAGAAAGGGGTAAATAGGGTCATTAGAGGTCACTTCAATCACTGGTGTTATATTCGGAAAGTGACATTGAGCTAAAAAGGGTAAAAAGGGATTTTAAGTTAGTATGGGCTAAAAATAGAAGTCAACAGTGAATTAGGGTTTCAACAGTGATTTAGGGTTTTGGAAGTCAATAGTGAATTAGGGTTTCAGCAGTAATTTAGGGTTTTGGAAGTCAATAGTGAATTAGGGTTTCAACAATGATTTAGTTTTTTGGAAAGCTATAAAGGAAGGGTCACCAACCTAATTCATCATTATGTAGATTATGACTTGTCATTGAGGAGAAGAGGTGCATCTCAGGAGAGTTAGTTCAGTGGATTCCAGGAGGAAGACACCAGTTGGCTGATTTCGGTGTTGAGAGAAACACCCTAGTCACCGGGGAGATCATTTAGGTCTTCCATCATTCTTCAGCAACAGTTACACAGTGTTCAGAAGCAAGGCCGCATTCATCCAGAGTGAGGGCACAACTTATGAGATGGTTTTTAGTTGACTTATCCCATCTAGGGAGAATTTCGAGATTTCCCTCCGACCCATTTGAGAGGAAGGTAAGGAGCATATTTTTCCTAGTTCCTCATCAGATTTTGACAGAGGAATCAACCAGGGAGAATTTTCTAGACTTGGACGTGTGACACGTGTGACACTTTTGGCAGATACATTTTGGGTTCCAGAGCGAGCATCATGCCATATTCAGGGAAACCCTTCTGACCCATTTCCCAGTAGACCAAGGCGTTCATTTTGAGACACATCTCGTCCGATTCCGATGGTGGAATCACTAGGATGCATTTTTCTAGAGAAAGAGGGGTGCATTCCCCCAAGGGGATCCATCTAGGGTCCAAATACACCAGCTAAAGGGTCTGACAGTTACCAGTATTGAGGACTAGAGTAGGGTGCATCGTTTGGGACAGTTTCCAGGCCATTCTAAGAAGTACAGCTCCCAGGGCGAACTTTCCAGACTTCCAGCAGTTACCGTCAGAGCTGACATAGTCCTAGTGCATCCATTGATTCCGTAGTGCTCCCATATTTTGGGTATTATCTTTTAGTTTCTTATTTGTATTCTAGATAAGATTCTTTGTCTGTTGATCTAGTCAAGTATTTTTAGTTTATTCAGTCGCATTCGACCATTTTGTAATCCACAGAGATATCATAATATAAAATTTGCAGTCCTTTGTCACATTTGTTATTTGTATGATCATTTATATGATGTAAATGATTAATCCTACACACACAGTAGCATCATTTCATAGACTAGACAAGTCAGGAACATTACAGTGGTATCAGAGCTTTAGTCCTGCCAGCCTGTGACTAAAGACAATGAGTGCAACAGAAGACCTAGAGGGCCGTGAAAATGTAGGTGACAAATATGTCACTTACAACAGGCATAAGGAAAGAAGGCATAGGCCTAACTTTAACCCTTTTCCTCCTAGCTCATAGGAAGAGGAAGAGGCACATAGAGAAGCAGAGAGAAGGGCAGAGTGTGAGGCTAAGTGCGAGGCAAAGAGGATGCTAAGAGACAGATATGAGCGACCAGAGAGTAGTGGCAAGGCCCCCGTAGATCCAGAGACAACTTTCATGTAGGTTATCAATGATATGTTAGATAGTCAGCGGACCATGTCTCATTTTTTTGCACAGGTGGTTGATAGATTGGCTAGAGTGGGCACCCCAGACACACAAGCTCCGCATGCAGCACAGGGGAACTCAGGAGATGGTAGTAGACCCCAGTCACCCTCTTGCACATACACCTCTGCGAGTAGGATTCCCAGACCCTTGTTTCCCAGTTTCCAGAGGGCACCCCTAATAGCAGCACCGCCATCGATAGCACAGAGGACACCCACTCATGAAGAGGACATTGTAGAGTATAGGATGGAGTACACAGCATTGGGTTGTGACTTCCATCAGGACATGACCCTAGTTGAGTACTATGGACTCAGACTCAGGAACCGTCCCAGAGAGCTACAGAGAGGAGGACCACAACAACAGTAGGGGCATAACATGGATTTCATTTGAAAAGTTGGTAAAATCACCATACCTTGTTTTGACGGATCGTCCAAATGCACTGCCATATCTTGGGTACATAAGCTAGACACATACTACAAGCTCAACCAAATGACTGAGACAGAGGCCATCAGTTTCATGACCTTACACTTGGAGGGTGAGGCACACGAGTGGTGGTATCATGGATTGGTGACATTGGGTCACAGTTGCATCACTTCCTATAGGGAATTCATAGAGAGGCTCATGGACAGGTTTAACAGGAGGGATCTCGAGATCCAATTTAGGGATCTAGCCTAGTTGAGACAAACTAACACATCAGAGGCGTTCATCACGGAGTTTCAGCGGGTATCCGTGGCAGTGACAGATATATCAGAGCCCAGGCTGATCATGCTATTCACATAGGGACTCAGTGAGACTTTGAGAGGATGGGTGAAGGCATACAAGCCTCCTACCTTGCAAGATTCCATTCTTTGCACTCGAGATTTGGCAGACTCAGTGCCAAAGAGTAAAACCTTTTCCAAACCCTTCGTACCCCAGAAGGATCGAGACAGGAAGCCATTCCAGAGAGAATGGAAGGGCAAGGAGAGATTGGATGATGAGACTAGGCGAGATCTTATGAGGAAGAAGCTTTGTTTCAACTGCAGAGACCCTTGGGTCCCAGGCCACCGGTGCATGGGAAAGGGAGAGATTCATTATATTGAGGTGGAAATAGATAGTGTGGACAATGAGGAGGAGGAGTAGGAAAGTGGATCCACTAGCTCAGAGGAGGAGTTAACATAGGCAGAGGAGCATCCTCCCTGTAGACCTCCGACACCAGCAGGAGCCCATCCTCCAGTAGTCCCACAGCCGCCTAAGCAGGCTAACAGGAGGAAACCAACAAAGGGAGGAGTCATAGCGACCCTTTCTGGTGTTCCCACATATGATACCCTCCAAATCAAAGGGACTATTTAGGGGCAACGGGAAATCACCCTGATAGATGGTGGGGCCACCCACAACGTCATCGACGCTTCACTAGTATCAAGATGGGCACTTCAGACAGAGGATTTTGAGGGGTTTGACGTTGCAGAAGAAGATGGCCACACAATGGAGTGTTTAGACAGAGTTCCAGACTTGGAGGTACAGTTAGGAAACTATACAGTGAGAGATACATTTTATGTGGTTGACCTATCTGACATAGATGTGGTGTTGGGAGTCCAGTGGATGATTACCTTGGGAAAAATCACCACCAATTACCAAACCTTGGAGATGGGATTCAGAGACCATGATGGGAAGAAGGTTGTTCTAAGAGGTATGTTGATAGGAGCACCCAGGACAGTTTCAGCCAAGAGGATGGAGAGGATATTCAAACATGGGGAAGTAGCATATGTCGCCGAGTGTTTGATCACTACACAGAAGGATTCAGAGGGTCAGCAACAATACTATACAAAGATCAAGGATTTATTGGGATGACATCAACAAGTCTTTGAGGCAATTACACCAGGGAGACCAACTGGCAGGGGGTTTGAGAACACCATTGAGTTGGAGGAGGGGGCCAAACCTATGATCACCTCCCACTATCGTCATCCTAGGAGGTTTAAGGATGATATAGAGAAGGAAATCAAGGAATTGTTGGTGATGGGACACATCAGACTGAGAAGCAGCCCATTTTCTTCTTCAATTGTCTTAGTTCTAAAGAAGGATGGAACCATGAGGATGTGCATTGATTACCGAGCCTTGAACAAGAAAACCATCAAGAATTGGTACCCTATACCACACATTGACGAGTTGATGGATGAACTACATGGGGCAATTTCCTTCTCAAAGATTGATCTACTCTCTGGATATCATCAGATCAACATCAGAGAGTAGGACATAGAGAAGATAACATTTTGATGTCATTTTGGACACTTTGAGTTCCTGGTTATTCCATTTGGGCTAACCAATGCACCTGCTACATTCCAGTCTTGCATGAACCATATATTCAAGGATCAGTTAAGGAAATCAATCTTGGTTTTCTTCGACGACATCTTGATCTATAGACGGTCATGGCAAGAGCATATGGGGCACCTGGATGAGGTATTGAGCATCATCATGGAGGCACAATCATTATATGCCAAAGAGTCCAAGTGTGAGTTTGGTATGACATAGCGACTTTACTTGGGCCACATAATCAGTGCACAGGGGGTACAAGTGCACCAAGAGAAGATCAGGGCCATTCTAATTTGGTCGACGCCTAGGAATGTGACAGAATTGACGAGCTTCTTCGGGCTGTACAACTATTATAGGTGGTTCATTCGAGGTTTTTCTCAGCTTGGAGCACCGCTAACAGATCTTACCAAGCATGGGGCCTTCATATGGACCAAGAAATCACAGGAAGCCTTTGATCACATGAAGGAAGTCATGGGCACTTGTCTAGTGTTGGCACTACCAGACTTCACCTTGCCATTTGTACTAGAGTGTGACGCATCCGACGAAGGGATCGGTGCATTTTTGATGCAGGGAGGACACCCCATTGTATTCGAGAGCTGAAAGCTTAGTCATCCTGAGAGGTTGTACTCCATTTATGACAAGGAAATGTTGGAAATCATGCATGCCTTGACCAAGTTCAGACAATATTTGGTGGGAAACAAATTCATGGTCAAGACTGATCACAACAGTTTGAAGTATTTCCTTGAGTAGAAGGACCTCAGTGAGAACCAACATAAATGGGTAATGAAGGTATAGGCATTTGAATTTGACATAGAGTATGTCAAGGGGAAGAAGAACATTGTGGCTGATGCACTATCGAGGAGACCTGCGCCATGTTCTTTGATGGATATTTCAACAGATTGAAAATCCCACTTATTAGTGGAATATTCCAAGAACAAGTTCGCTTGTGAGGTGATGGATGGGTAGATAAAGGATGACCGGTATAGGGTCATTGACGATGTCATATTTTACAAGGATAGAGTCTACTTAGTGCCAGATTCATGATTCACCTCTAGCAGGCCATCAGGGGTTTTTCAAAACCTATAGACAAATCAAAGAAAGGTTCTCATGGAAGGGCCTCAAACAAGACGTTATGAGACACGTCAGCGAGTGTGTGATTTTCCAGCAAAACAAGTCAGAGCATTCTCTTCCAACATGGCTACTTCATCCACTCCCCATTCCAGAGCAGAAATGAGAGAGTATATCTATGGACTTCATCACAGGTATACCCAAGGTCCAGGGTAAGTATTGTATCTATGTAGTGGTCGACATATTGACCAAGTTTGCTCACTTCTATGCCATATCAACAGAGTACAACGCAGTTCAGGTAGCCGATATTTTCTTGAGGGATATATTCAGACTTCATGGGTTTCCAAAGAACATCGTCAGTGACAAGGACAGTCGGTTCATAGGGACATTCTAGAGAGAGTTGTTTCGGTTGGTGGGGACGGAGTTGAGACCTAGCACCAACTATCACCCTCAGACAAATGGGCAGACTGATATTGTCAACAAGTGGGTTGAAGGGTATTTAAGAAGCTATGTAGGAGGACAACAAAGAATGTGGGTAAAGTGATTACATTTAGGAGAACATTGCTACAACACCACCTTCCACATGTCCATTGGTATGACACCCTTCCGAGCATTGTACAGATATGATGCTCCCACTTTGGTAGACTTGGTCTTTGGGGAGAGAAGATCTCCCAAGGCCAAGGATTGGATCATAGAGAGTCAGGAGATTCTCAAGTTGTTGAAAGAGAACCTGCAGATGACACAAAACCAATAGAATATAAGTGCGGGAAAGCACATGATAGAGCACAACTTTGATGTTGGAGATTTGGTTTTCTTGAGACTCCAACCCTACAGACAATCATCTCTGAAGAAGAGTGGGGACGAGAAGCTGAAGCCCAGATTTTATGGTCCTTATAGGATCATGCATTGAGTAAGCGAGGTTTCTTATGAGCTATAGCTTCCAGAGGGGAGAAAGATTCATAACGTGTTCCATGTGTCTTGCCTTAAAAAGGTAGTGGGACAATTCATTAGCACATCAGAGGAGCTTCCCTCGTTGGATGAGGAGGGACAATTGGATTTAGTTCCAGAGGAGGTTTTGGAGTTTCAGGAGAGGAAACTGAGGATAAGGGTCATCACAGAGTGTTTGATCAGATGGAGAGAGCTTCCAGTAGAGGATGCTACTTGGGAGAGCAAGCAGGTGTTGCAGCACCTTGGACTGGTATTGCTTGAGGACAAGCAATTTCAGGAAGGGAGGACTGTAATTTCCCTTTCCAAATAGGAGCTCCAGAGAGGAGGCTTAATGATCTAAACCACCCCGTTAGACTATAGCCAAGGCCAAAAAGGGGTAAATAGGGCCACTAGAGGTCACTTCAGTCACCGATGTTATATTCGGAAAGTGACATTGATCTAAAAAGGGTAAAAAGCGCTTTTAAGTTAGTATGGGCTAAAAATAGAAGTCAAAAGTGAATTAGGGTTTCAACAGTGACTTAGGGTTTTGGAAGTCAACAATGAATTAGGGTTTCAGCAGTGATTTAGGGTTTTGGAAAGCTTTAAAGGAAGGGTCAGCGACCTAATTCATCATTATGTAGATTATGACTTGTCATTGAGGAGAAGAGGTGCATATCAGGAGAGATAGTTCAGTGGATTCCAGGAGGAAGACACCAATTGGCTAATTTCAGTGTTCAGAGACACACCCTAGTCACCGAGGAGATCATTAAGGTCTTCCATCATTCTTCAGCAGCAATTACACAGTGTTTAGCAGCAAGGGCGCATTCATCCAGAGTGAGGGCGCAACTTCTGAGAGGGTTTTTAGTTGACTTATCCCATCTAGGGAGAATTCTGAGATTTCCCTCCGACCCATTTGAGAGGAAGGCAAGGCACATCTTTTTCCTAGTTACTTATTAGATTCCAATGGAGGAATCAACATGGGCACATTTTCCAGAATTGGACATGCGACACTTTTGGTGGATACATTTGGGGTTCCATAGCGAGCATCCAACCATATTCAGGGAAACCCTTCCGACCCATTTCCCAGTATACCAAGGCAGTCATTTTGAGACACATCTCATCTGATTCCGATGGTCGAATCACTAGGACATGTATTTCTAGAGAAAAAGGGGTGCATTCCCTCAGGGGGATCCATCCGGGGTCCAAACTCACCAACTGAAGGGTCCGACAGTTACCAATACTGAGGACTAGAGTAGGGCGCATCATTTGGGATAGTTTCCAAGCCATTCCAAGAAGTACAGCTCCCAGGGCAAACTTTCCAGACTTCTAGCAGTTACCGTCAGAGCTGCCATAGTCCCAGCGCATCCATTGATTCCATAGTGCTCCCATATTTCGGGTATAATATTTTAGTTGCTTATTTGTATTCTGGATAATATCCTTTGTCTGTTGATCTAGTCGAGTATTTTCAGTTTGTTCAATCTCATTCGACCATTTTGTAATCCACAGAGATATCATAATATAAACTTTGTAGTCCTTTGTTGCATTTGTTATTTGTATGATCATTTATATGTTGTAAGCGATTAATCCTACACACACATTGGCAATGTTTCCTAGATTAGCCAAGTCAGGAACATTACATGTAGAACACACAATTAGAAAGAAGTACAAAAGAACGTGTTGAACTAAAAACTAACAAGAGGAGCCAGTTGGAATAGGTGGGTGGCCACCAATATCTGTCTGGATAACCAACAACTTTCATTACACATATCATGACGATGTGCAAGTTTTGTGCCTTCCTAATTTTATGAATAACCTTGATCATAAAAGTGTTGTATATTGTTAGGCGGGTTAATTGCAACATCTACAGGGCACAATTTGGCTCTGAATTACATCTTTAAGAAGAATTGGTACTCTTGTCACATATTAAGTGGCATGTGATACAAATGTCAGTTGGTTGTTTTCAAGAGACAATTTTCTCAGAAAATGACATATGGATTTATTTCTAATAGATGGATTTTCCATAGGATTTGACATAATTAAATTCAGGCAAATTAGTAGCGAGAACGAGGTCCAAACTTTCATTAAAAAATGTCTTTGCTCACAATTTTGGGTACTGGTCAAAGTGGAGTTTTCATTCCTAAAATAGACAAGATATATGTTTTATGGGATTATGATTCCAACGTCACTTACGAACTTGAAATCCAAGGTCTACAAGTACCAGAACAGTTTCCAAGTATTTCCTATCCATCAAGCCTCATTAACCATGACCTTCATTAAATATGGATATGCTCAAATGTTTAAATGAAATTGTAAGGTCTCTCACTAGATACTCCTCTTTTTTCTCTCCATGTTGCAAAAAACGACGCCTAAATTGGACACCATATGAGAAAGTTATGGACTTTTGAACTCAAGCTCTTGTTGTTTCTTGCTGACAAAAAGGACACTTATAAATTTTTCGATTTGTCTTCCTTCATAGGAGAGTGTGTGCTCATTTTGTTGATAAAATAGTTCATGATTTTCTTGCCGACACATGAGATTATGCTTTTCTTTCCCTCACAAAGGACAGTTTGTGCTAAAATTTTTGATACAAAGGAGAGTTCGTGTTAAACTTGCCAATACAAGAGTTTGTGTTTTTCTTGCCGACATAGAGGATAGAGTTCGTGATAAACTTGTCGATACAAGAGTTCATGATTTTCTTTCCGACATAAAGAATAGTTCATGCTAAAATTACCGATAAAAGAGTTCACTCTTTTCTTTCCAACACATGAATTCATGCTTTTCTTGCTAACACAAAGGATAGTTTGTGCTAAACTTGATGATTCACAAGAGAGTTTGTGCTAAACTTGCTGACACAGAGGAGAGTTCGTGCTCATATTTCCGATACAAGATTTCATTATTTTTTCACCGACACATGAGTTTGTTATTTTCTTTCCAACATAGAGGAGATTTCGTGCGAAACTTGCTGACATAGAGGAGATTTCATGCTAAAATTATTGACACTAGAGTAGGAGCCCTTCAAAACTACCTTTCATATTTTGGTCGTAAATTTTGACTTAGATACCCATTTCATGTGTTCCTTATACCGTTGGAAAGATATTTTTGAGATATACAACTTCACAAATATACTATTTCAGAGGTTCCTCACCAATTGTTCACATTTGTAGGATTAAGATATGAAACAATGGAAAAATTCTCAGAAAAAACAGTACCTCAACCAAGAGCAGAGGAACCAGTAACCGAACTCAGGGAAGCATATATGAACTTTCACTTAGATAATGTTTTGGTTCTATAGGTTGGAATTCATGGTTTTGAAATTTTATTTCAATATTATTCTATGGTCACTCATCTATTGCATGTTGAATGGTGTCATGTACCAATGCTAAAGGAAGATGATACTCAACAGCCTGGATAGGCAACATGTGAGGTGAACCAACCATGAAATAACATTAGCTACACATAAAATAAATATACAAGTATGTAGCAATACCCTCAAAAATACGATCTATCGCTGAGGATAATGGAGCAACAACAACAACAATTGTTGCAGCAGTAGAGGAGTAGTGAAAGGGAATTAGACTCAAATAGCCTAAGAATCATTATGAATCCCATGATGGTCGAATATCAAAATTGGAGGGAGAAGGGTTTCCCAATGTCCAGACAAGTTATCACAGTGGGTGAGGTGCACTATAGACAAAATCTATGCTGTCCCACCAACATGAAAAGACAAATTTGAAATGTAACTGCATATAATACATTAAATTATAAACATTTATGTTGTCTTTGCTCTCTCATCACTACAAAGAGGATAAAGACAAAAGTTTGTAAATGAAAGGTCATAGGGGTAAGGAGAAAGGCCAAGAGTCAAGTTGAATATCAATAAATATGAGGATTGTATGGGAGTAAAGGGTTTTTGGCTCTTTAAGATTTCATGTATTATTACTGAAACATTTAATGAGCAGAAGCTTGTTTGGCCAAGATATTTTATGGAGAGCTCTGATTCTCATGTTGGACATATTGTGGACTATTCCTTTTCATTTTTCTTAACACTAAGGTTGTGTAAGATTGTAATTTGTATAGTAGACTATTCTCATGTATGTTTGTTGCATTCTTATTTCGGTTCTTCAGGGAATATTTGTTTGAATTCACGGGCATAGGACCATAAATAAGGGTTTAAACGATAGATTATTCTATGGTTGCAGTTGTTTATTCATATTCTTGTCTTTTCTTTGTGTGAATTATTTTTGAGGATATTGACATGAGCATGGTTGGTTCTATGTTTTCTTTCTAGTTACCTTAGTTTCATCCCAACACATGCATCTTAGATTAGCTACATTTCATTCTTTAGCTTAGAAAAACTTCATCACTGGACCAAGCCACAACCGGTAAACTCAAAACCAAAAATGGCTACTGGGCCAGAATCTGGATGGGCTCCCTATTTCAAATGGTTAGAGGTCTAACTGGGACTCCTTATTGGGGGTAAGCCCTGCTGTTGACAAAGGGAATTTTCCCCATGTCAACAAGGCCCCATATAAGATTGTATCAAATAGTTTCATGAACCAATGCCCTAAAACACTTCCAAGAGAGGTCCATAGTTTTACACAATTATGCTTGGGGCTTCCAAGTGGATTCACGAGAGATTTCAATGTGAAATCAACAATTTAAAGGAGAAAACTAGAATTCAAAGACTATTCTAGGAAAACTGCAATAACAAAATTGAAATGAAGAAAGAAAATGACAAACCAAAACTGCAAGTAATCTTCTAAACAACAAAGATAAATCAAAGCAAGGAATTAAATGCAATTTAAAAAAACAAGTAACAATAAAAGTAAACCATCTTATGTACAGGATAATTTTCTTGAGGGAAGCTAACTAAAGTAGCACTTTGGAATACATCCATTGACATGAAGGAGGTCTACTTCCCCTTCCAAATTTTACAACTTGTATGTGCCTAGGCCAATATTCTTAGCCACTTGGAAAGGACCAAGCCATAATTGTTGAAATTTAGTATGTTTCCCTTTTTATTCATGTGGCTTGCCCCATTTCTTAACTAAATCTCCCACTTGAAAGTCCTTGTTCATACAAATTTCCTATCAAACCACCTTTTGAATATCTATTGCTAAACAACAAACTTTTATTTAGCCTTTTCTCAAACTTCAACAAGGTGTTGATATGACTCTGAATGGATCAACATATTTTCACACATGAGGGTTGGGATAGTTGGAGGGAGGGAAAGAAAATGTTCATGGGTAGGATGGTTTATTTACCATATACTAGGAAACAAGGGGAAGTTCCAAGAGTATCCTTTGTGGTCACTTAGTGTAGTATACCTAGGCAAGTAATATGGGATACCTAGGGAGGTACCCAAGGGGAATAATAATAGTTATGTAGCTATGTATGGAGGCCATTTCTAGTAAATACGACCCATGCAATAGTGTGAAAACGATGAAAATAAGAAGTCTTACTAGAAGGTTCCACTTACTAGAATGTTCCTAGGAGGTCAATGAATGTAAGAAGGAACATTTAGTATACCTAGGGAGGTACCCAAGGAAAATAATAATAGTTAGGTAGCTATATATTGTTATATATGAAGGGAATTTCTAGTAAATAAGGCCCATGTAATAGTGCAAACACAATGAAATTAATAAGGTTTACTAGAATGTTCCACCTACTAGAATGTTCCTAGGTGGTAGATATTACTATATAAAGAAGTATAAGAAATGTAATGAAGCAAAGTGAAGAATATTGTAATTGATAAGCAATAATTGCTTGAGGAGTGTTTCCTTCCTTAAGGAATAGTTAATGGTGTTAGCCTACCTCAAGGGTTTTCTCTATAATTCTTGTGTGTGTATGATTTGGTTTATTTTTGAAGTTAAGATTTTTTCTTCTAGATGATATTTTTAGATCTAAGGTACATAAAAATTGGTACTAGAGCTCTTTCTTGGGCCAAAAAAGGATTTTTTTTTCTTCTTTTTGCATATTTTTCAAAGGAAAAAAGGGGGTGGTGCACTTCAGGTTAAATTTTGAAACTTTATGAGTATAATTTGCAGAAACCAATTGTATATTTTATTTCCTCTTAGAAAGATACCCAATTTAAAAAATCTTATAAAGATACCCAATTTAAAAAAAAACAATCATCCAAAATAGAGTTTGGGAAGTGAAGTTATTGGCAATTTAAAATGAACAAATTTTCAGGATTTTTCTGAGGACGGTTGCACGATTTGCAGATTAAATATATTTTGTTCGACTACTTATATTTCAGTAAAATTAGTGCCAATAGTTGCAAAGTGTCCACAAAATTTCATAATTATGGTCATCATGTCCAATCAGAGAAGTATAGCGACAATTATGCCCATTTTGATTTAGCAACCTCAAGGAGCTCCATTGAAAAGTAAGTTATTTTTATAAACCCTAGTTTTTGTTGAATATTTCTTCCAAGAAATATATATTTTAATCACAAAGATGATAGCCCTAATATTGAAGAATATATACAAAATTGGAAGTTATTATGGAAAGAGAAGTGGAAAGCTTGTCTACATTATGGTTTCAAAGAAGATGTTGCTATATGGTGGTAGTCATTTGACTATTGTTAGTTGATGACACTTTCTAATGAAGCATATGAAAAATTACTTTTAGACAAGTGGTCTCATGCCAAATGTAAAGATAAAGAAATAATCCATGTTTTTTTTTTATATAGGTGGAGATCATTGGCCACTGACCTCTTCCATTGACTCTCATGGTTCTCCATCTTGGACGATAACGGTTCTCCATCTTGGTTATTTTTCTTTAATGATTTTTGGGTCCTAAAATTTTGAGGCCCTAAACAAATGTTTTTGGAGATTCAGGGTATAGGGTTGGCCATGGTCGACCCTGGCCCTGCCAAAAATTTCACTTCTCTATTAGATATTTTCTGTGAGCTACTGTGCACCACAAATGAAGATTGTATGCAAAAGTTGCGCCATGAGAAGTTGGCGTATTAACTAACCACCTCGGGGCCCGCAAAACTTTAGGCATTTCACCTTCTAGGGTTAGGGTTTTGGACTGTTAGGGCTCTTTATTTATGTTATAAATCCATTCTTTCTATCTCTTGTGATATATTTTTGTCAATGAGCATAGCCAACATCTCTTTCTCTTTAGAGATAAGCTACCATTATTCTAGCCAGTTTGTGTTCTAAAGTATTTTGCTATTTTATTTATTAAGAGAAGTTGGGTTTCACTATATTTTTGTGTTCTCTGCTATAGTTTTTTTTGTATCTCATTTCATTCTCAATATAATCTAGATTAATGGTATTAGAGCAATATGCTCTTTATTATTTCTCGATGCATGTCCCTGATGAGGCTAGGGTATAAATATTTGGGTCTCGAGCTAGTTTCACTTGGGGACAACTAATGTCTTTAGCCTAAGAAACCTCCCATGGAGAAAGTAAAGAGATATTATGGAGCAAGAGATCCTTTCAAAATGGCGTTCAAGGAAGCCATCACGTGACAACAAAACAACATGATGGACAACTTCACCCAAATCCTTCGATGACTGTCGACGACATGCGAGACACCTTCAACAAGAAATCATTTTGGAAGTGCGACACTCTTCAAGGTACATGTTAAATTTGATATCCCCTTATCTGAAGGCTAGATTGATGCATATTCTTTGGAGAAAAGGATGAATCTATTAAAAGGGTATTATTTTTTTCAAAATTTTTGCGGCATTGAAAAGATCACCTATGCTCTCCTTAAATCTCTCCCCCACATCAAATGTTGGTGGGAATGTCACCGAGAGAGAAATAATGAAGATGAGTCTATGGAATTTGGGAATGGATCCACTTGGGTGGCCTTTCTTGATTCCCTCAAGGAGGATTTCAAACCTTTCGGAAAATATGATGACTAGTACACGAGATGGATGACTCAATGTTAGAAAAGAGACCAGATGGTGCCATAGTATACTAACATCTTCTGTAGATTATGCTTAAAGTTGGGTATCTAATAAATTAAGTTGCACCTGATTCTGAACTACCCAAGTGGCTTACATAGATACATCCAAACATAGATGGATTTATTGGAAATCTCCTCACTGGGAGACAATTATCAATATGTTGTGAAAATCGAGCATAAATGTAAGCAGTGGAATAAGTGAGAGTTCAAGTCTGTGAATCCACAACAAAAAAATCATATAAAAGGTGGCCTCAAATCACAGAATAAGGGATAGAGAAAGGAAGGTGTTGATTAACTTTCCTTGATCAATGTTCTAGTGCTTTGGTAGTACTTGGCATATTTTTCTAGATGTTCCATACTTAGCCATTTTTCATAAATGCGGGTTGTAGGAAGGCCTTCCCTTTATCTCTGCAATCCTGCAAGCTAGTAAGTCTCTATACTTAGTTGATTTTTCATTCCTTCCTTTCATGGGATCCCACATTTCCCTATACCCACATTAGTCTCTCTCTC
>ML780506.1:136125-172012 GCA_009831015.1 Picea engelmannii | reverse complement strand
CTATACTTAGTTGTTCTTTTTTATTGTAAAAGTCTTGTTGCAGGAGACAAAACCATTTCCAAACATCTGAAATCCTATATTTCCACATTATTCAAAATGAACCTACATTTCCGCAACATCCAAAAATAACCTGCATTAAAACTTAGTCAATTTTATAAATGTGGATGCGAGAAACCTCTCGTCACTTCATCCCTTGACCACCCACGACCCGTATTTTCACATTCTCCTTTTCGTCCTCTGCACTCATTTTTCACCTTTCATACTTAGTTGATTTCCACAAATATTGATCATAATCACTACTTTCGAGAGCATTTAAAGTTCCACTGCCACTTCAACCATCACACGTTTGGATTGATACCATTATTAATATGATGTTATTTTCCTAAAATATATGTTATAAATTCAAATCCAAATGGTAATTAACATTAATAAATGAATGTCTCAACTTATGGTAATATGAAATATTTGTACTGAATTTAGTAACACCTATATCCTTGGTAAAAGTGATATTACCTTAACAAGACCTCCATATATACACTAAATTGATCAAACAAATCACATTGCATTAGAGAAAATAGCCATATTGCAGAGACACAATTAACACCCTTGGACAAGAATACCATGACTTTCAATTGTCTGAGGCTTATAAGTGATATTCGGGACTTCCACTAGAGGATAAAATTTCAAACAAAGTTTGGACTTTTGGAATACCATAGGTTGCGTGTATGCTTGAGGTATTCGAATTCAGGGAAATAGTTTTATAATTCGTAGACAAATTCAATGCTAAGCAGAGGATAATTCATCTGGAAGAAAAGACATTAGTCCCTCTTACACCAAATGTTTTTAGAAAAATTCTATGACTTCCAATGCCCAACAACAAGCTCAAGGATCCTAAAGCAGATGCCTTTTTGGATGCTCATGATGGGGTATTAGACCTCCTGAAAATATTTCTCATAAATCCACTCAATGATCCTAGAGGTTCTTCTCATATTGAGGTATGCTCATTCAAATATCTATACAAAGAATTTGCATGTTTATTTGCAAGGATTGTTGGGAAGGATTCCACGTTGGTTATTCCAAAGTATGTTCTTTATTTTTTTCATTACTTTGTTCATGAGAATGTCATTTTGGATTGGGCATGCATTATTTCAAATGAAGTCTCTTTTTAGTTGGGGAATTTCCATATAACAAAGAATTTTTAAATGATTTGTTATCTAATTTATGCCATAGTCCACTGCCATGTGTTTACATATTTACCTTGATTGAGAGATTTATCCCAATTGAGAAGTATAGATTATAATAAGGATCCAGTGTAGTTATGGTATCCATCACTTTGGAGACATAAGGCTCCTTACAATTTTTACCAATTGAAAAATGATTTTCAATCCACATTCAAGAAAATGATTCATGGTTCTTCTACATATAGATTGTCAAAAGAAGCTATGGTTTTTATCATTGGAAAAGGAGATTTTGAATTTCAAGATGAATTTAGTTATATAAAATTATATGGATCTCAAGGAAAACTATTTCTACTCCCTCACTATGTCTATGAAAAATTATTTGTAGTTGAAGTATGCATACAATACAAGTCCTTGGCTTACTTTTTCAATAAGAAAAGAAAGAAGAAATTCATCCCATTTCCTATGAAAATTGGAGGGATTAATGTTAAAAGTATTTCTCACCTAGATGAATTTTCTGTTTATTTTGATTCTTTTAAGATGAGAGAATTTCATACATTTGAAGGCTTTGACCCAGAGAGTTTGTTCTTGGCTCATATGTTTTCCATTGGTTGCAGGTCATCTTTTACTAAATCACTACAATTGGATGAAGGAGGGGATAACCAAAACCATCAATAAACCTTCCCTAGAAATCACCAATTACCTCTGCAATATGATATTGACTCTTTGGTAAGTATTGATGATCAACATAGACAAAGAGGATGAACTGCAACTAGTAATGACCCCGACTCACCCCATGTTTCTCAAATATGTTATTCGATGACTTGAAGTAAAAGTCATAGTAATAATGGAGAGAAAAGGAAATCCACTACTAGAAGTGTTGGTGTTTAAGGAGACAAGGATCCTCCTAAAACATCTATTGAAAATTCACATGCAATTTCGGGAAGCTCAAAAAGTAAAAGGTTTATTATTGAAAAATAAAACCAAGGGGTTCAAGAATATGAAATCAATTCTAAAGAAATGAAGGTTGATACTATTATTGGAGTACCCAATTGGGTAGAACAAAAATTAATTTAAATCATAACGATAGCTGAGGAATTGGCTTGTGATAAGCCAATAGTTTTTGAAGAAGAATATGTTACTTTGCATCATGTTGCATTTAACTAAATTTCTAAAAAATTAGAAATCGAAAAGGTTAGTCTGAAAAACAAAAAGGCCAAGGAGAAGTTGAACTTTGAAATAGACATAGTAGGGGTAAAACCCTCTAAAGTTATAGAGTTCCATTAGGCTACATGGTATGATTTGAAGTATTCCATTAGTGAACAAGAAAAAGAAAATTTAATGCTAAAGAAAATAATAAAGGAATTAGAAGATGCTTTGCTTCCTAAGCCCTTTTTTGTTGAACCAATATCTACTGTTAGGCCGATTGGTATTTCTAAATATTCACTAGAATCAAGTTCAAAACTACAAGGAGCTTCAAGTTTACTAACGTTCATAAGGAAATATGTTGCAAAAAACATAAGGGTTACTCTAATCCTTGATGATTGGGAATTGACTACTAGTTCAACTAGTATATCTGCAAGGATTCAAAATCTTAAAGAATATATTAAAAAAGACTTAGAAAATGATGAATATTTATACAAGGAATCTCTCATCACGTTTCTTGCTAGAATATAAAGTATGAATGATTCTCACATGAGGGAACATAATCTTCCATCAATTTTTTTTTCTCAAACAAATAGATGCATGTTGGTCAAGAAGAATTAAATGTTTAGGATAAATGATTGTTGAATGTGATGCCATTGATTCAAAAAGAAGTGATGTATTTTTCTAACTTGTTGATGTAACAAAGGATTTGGAGGGTCCACATCTAATAATGTACACTATATTTATTACAAAGGATCGAAGGAAACAATAACTAGACACTCTCAAAATTTCATGGGCCAATGAATTTAATGACCTAACTGAAATTTCACATGACGTTGAAAAGTGGTTAATACACTATGTTAATAAAAATGAAGATCAAATAGATATAATCCATTATTTAGGTTTGAATTAAGTGATATTGAAGATGAGCAGTTTGATCTCAAGATCAAGCACAAGTTAACGATTGCACCATTGCCATAATATACCAAACAATGGTTAAATGATGCTTTGGTTAGAATAACCGATCTCGAGTCTCAAGAGGTAGTTACCACCACCAGGGAACCTCCAATTGAACAACATATAATTTAGCAAGCAAATAGAGAGATTTTTTCTAGCATAGTAAGTAGAGTAACCATTTGACTAAGCTCTTACATTCTTCTATTCCTCTCAGTTAGCAGTCATCCAACCTTTAGTTTCCATAGTCTTTGAATATCAAGGTCAATTTCTAACCATGTCTTTTGTTTTCTTCTAGGTATTTTCATCTATTATATGGTCCACGAGAGCCCCATCCAAATTTGTTAGGACATACACATTTCATTTTCCAAATATTATAATCTTTTTTTAAACATTTGTATATTTAAATCACCCAAAGAACTATTCAAGGAACATAGCTAGTGTTATCTCGAACTTTGAGTTTTAAGCATGTGATTTCAAGTGTGTGTCTATCAAATCCATTATGAGTTTTAATTGAAATATTGTGTTAATCTCTCTGCATATGTGGTCCTTAACTCTCATATTTCCAAATGATATGTGCTACTTTACTTTATGTTATGTTGGAAACTATGTGTTGTGAGATTCCTCATTTTACTCTTTTATAGTCTTGTATAATAGTTATCATTGTGAATATTTTTTTTTGAACAAGCATGGCCCTTTCTTAGGCATTATTTGCATTTCTATATTATATTTATAAAAGAGGAATACCACCTCTCTAAAAACTCCACTAGATCCCAAGCCTCATTCTTATCCAAGGTTTCCATTTCTTCATCCATGGCCTTTTTCCAGAGCTTTCCATCCTCTGAATCCACTTCCTCCCTGACAGTTATAGGATCATCATCAGTAATAGACAAAGAAAAATTTGAATGGAAATCAGATGGAGTATACCTTTTTGGTAGTCTTCTTTCTCTAACCTATCTCCTCAATACTGGAGTATGAGGATCTTCTTCTTTAGATTCATGTTCTTATGTAGAGTCTGATTCATCATCCTTTAAATCAAACTCTATTTTCTCTTGTTCTTCCTTACTTGGTAGTAGGACTTCCTATTTAACAACATCCATCATTTCTCTAAATACCACATCTCAACTATACACTACCTTCTTAGTTTCTGGGTTCCAAAGCCTATAACCTTTGAGACCATATTTATACCCAATAAAGATACACTTTTCAGCCTTCTTATCTAGCTTACTCATGTTTTCCTTTGGAACATGAACATATGCCTCACAACCAAAGACCTTGAGATGTGTGAGAGAAGGTTTCTTACCAATCCATACCTCTTGTGGAGTCTTTTCATCGAACGCTAATGAGGATGATCTATTGACCAGGTAACATGCGGTACCCATTGCCTCTGCCCAAAATTCTTACCCTAACCCAACACCACTGAGCATGCACCTTGCCTTTTCCATCAGCGTCTTGTTCATCCTTTCTGCAAATCCATTCTGTTGAGGTGTATATGGAGTATTATTCTGCCTTGCTATACCGCACTTCTTGTAGAATTATTCAAATTCATTCCCACAAAACTCTCCATCATTATCTATCCTCAACACATTAATTATTTTCTTTGTTTGATTCTCAACAAGAGCCTTAAACTCTTTAAAATTGTCAAAGACTTCAAATTTCTTCCTGAGGAAATATATCCAAGTATTCCTCAAGAAGTCATATATAAATGGGACATAGTACAAATATTTTCCCAATGATGGGACCGACACAGGTCCAAAAAAATCACTGTGAACTAGCTGTAAAATTCCTTCTGCCCTCATTGCACCAGAGGGGAATCTTACTCGATTATGCTTCCTATATACACAATGTTCACAAAAATCAAAATCCATAGAGAAGTTAGACATACCTTCAACCATACCTTTACCACGTAGTAGTCGAAGACCCTTCTCTTCGATATGCCCCAGTCTTTGATGACACAACATAACCTTTTCTCCAGAGACTGTAGGAGTTATTTCTTCTTCAACTCCAATATCAGGAACAATGGAACTATTACACCCATCACTAATAGTGCTTCCTCACAGTTTATACAGAGTTCCAAACTGAGCTCCCTTCAACAACACCATTGCTCCTTGAACGATCCTACAGGTTTCCTTTTCAAATATTGTTTTTACCCCTGCATTGTCCATTTTGCTTACAAAAATCAATTTTTTTTCCAATACTGGGATGTGCAAAACACCAAGTAGTGTTCCAATCCTTCCATATATGAGCCTCAACTTGAATTTTCCTGGACCTATGATTCTGGTTGTCGAGTCATCACCTAGGAAAAAATTAACTTAGGATGGTTGAATTGTTTGAAAGTTACAAGGATTGTGACTTAGGAAATAAGTCTCTGGTCTAGGCTTGTTCACTCATAGACATCAAATAAGTAAGCCTCAAAGATGTATCTGATATATAAACATATGTATTTAGACTTGATCTTGTACCAATGAAGAGGAATGCCAATGCATGGTGTATTTTATATAATGATATTTTGAGAATGATTTTTATTAACCATAATGGTTATGTATCATGAAGTAATGTAAAAATTGAGTCATTAAAAAATGAAATTGAGTTTGTAATGTAAGTTAGATTTTATTTTACAAAATCTATCTTTTTTCAACATAAGTAAAATTCGTACTCGAGTCAAACTGTAGGCACAAGTGAATCGAGTTTTATAGGAAAATCCATCGACTCACACTGACAATTAAATTTGTAGAGAGTCATACCAATAATGAGATAATCATAGAAGTAGAGTTCAATCATTAAGTCATGTCCTAGTTAAGTCGAGTCTTGATCGAGCATTAAAAGTCTTAGTTTAGAGAGTCATAGTTGAGCTAGACTCACCATTTATGTAATCAATACATGGCCAGAGACTTTGATATTACTTTGAAAAATTTTGAAGATTCAAAATGAGAATCCAATGAGAACATTCATGGTCAGCTAATCATAAGAAAGATTTTGATAGAGAATCATAAAAAAATTGATTGAACCAGGCACCTTGCAATTTGACTAAGTATTGAGCATTATGACTAGGTACATTGGGCACATATAACACTCCAACTAAGCACACAAATATTGAAGCTTTGGATTGAGCAATTGAATGAGAGTTATTGCAACATGATTGATTGAGAAATATGATTGAAGCACATACTTGCAATAGATTATTGATTGTAAGACTCACTAAATTGAGAAGAGAAGAAAGTATTCAATAAATACACACAAAGAGAATAAAGAAAAGATGATGACACAAGAATGGATGAAATGATTAAACCCCTTATTATATATGAGTTGCAAAGAATTTCCTTGGGTTGTCACCTTAGATGCCAAAAGACAAAGAAATATTAGGTAAGTAAAGTGTGAGTAAGATGGAAACATTAATAGAGGAACCAACCCTATTGCTAGTGGTCTGCAGGTGAGATATGAGAAACTTATAGGACAAGCCACTCACCACCTCGGAGACACATAAGAAAATGGTGTAACAATAGAATCAAGATGACCATTTTTGGGTTGAGGGAAAGTGCTACAGACTCATTGCACAATGACCTATCCAATTGAGACATTGGCAAAGAGTAATAAGTCATGGTAAATCCTTGTATGCATGTATCTTCTTATATAGTTAGCAAATGTTTTCATTGATTTACCTATGTAGACCAGTATGTCGCAGTTGATGCAAAGTGAGGATACCTTGACAAGAGTTGAGACCCAAGATGTTGTTTCACAGTTGCTTCAGGATTAATTAAGACTTTGAAGTTGGGGAGACGTTGTAAGGCCTATTAGGCCTATCATATGTAAATGTTATCACATGTTGTATTAAGACATTAGACTAAGTGGGTACATGAAATGTGAATGTGAATGTAAAATGTAGATTGAGTAAAGTATGTAACAAGTGTGGAAGTGAACTTAATGGATGGTTAGTTGGTAGCAGGTGCAACCAATCTAACAAACCCTATGATTATATAAATAATCATGTGAATGAATAAGAACTTAGTTGGTTAACATCCCCAAAAATATCTCGAGTGTTTTATTTGTGTATGATGGAATGTATTCCTTTTCTTCAATGATGTTGAAAGGTTGTTTTCAATAGACCATTACATTTCTATCATTATATTATTGTTTCCATTTGTGGTAGGTTCAATATTTGTAATTGTACCCTTTGTCTCCTAGATATATATATTGAGGACATATAGTTTTAGGGATCATCAAGAATTACTTGTAAACATAAGGTGTAAAGTAGGTTGCTCTCTCAAAGTGGCATTGTTATTCATTAAATTTATACCATTCTCAAAGTGTAAAATTACCTATTCTTTATATTTTTATGCTATTTGGATTATTTCAATCACAACATAAGGTATGAGAATGAACAATCCTTGGTTTGAGCTATTTCAAATGAGCCATTGTAGAATTTTTATTTTCAGTATTTTTTTTTAAATATTGGATTGACATGGGACTTGTGGAGGGTTGGAAAGAAGAAACATCAAAGATCTCTAGTCAAAATTTTAGATTCTGGTTTGCTATAATTTTAGTGGTACAAACTGTTGGGTATGTGTTATATTCTTTGCACGTGTGTGTGTGGGCGCGTCAGATATGACAACTGCGTCTGAAGATCCCTCTAGTAGTTCCCTTTGTGTCGTGTGCATCGGGCGCTTTCCTAGGGGGGTCCCAGGGGGGGTAGGTATGCCTCCCCTGGTTATGCACAACGTTCTAGGCAACGACCCAAAATTTGTTTTTGGGCGATTTTTGCTATTTTTAGCGGTTTACTAAATTAATCCCGGATTAAGGGATTAGGGTTTTGGTATCTAAAAAATACCTAAAAACATTGTATATATATTGTATGGTGAATGGTGAAATTCAATATAATGAATATAAGAAAGGTTTTCCCGGTTGACGGTTTCCGGTATAAAATCTCTGTGTACTTTGTGTTTGAGCCATTGATTAAATTCTGTTTTTCTTAAGAATCTATATGCATTGATTTACTTCACAGGTTTAAAACTTACATGTGGTATCAGAGCTCGTTTTTGGCTTCAAAGGGACGCCTTTGTTGTTTAGGGTTTGGCTCGGTCTTGATAGATCAAGTTTATCTTGGGTCTGCGATAAACCTGGGTTTAGTGGGAGATTTTGTAGTGGAGATTCAAGTATAGAGAGAGGAATGGAAAGCTCATATAGAATCGAGATAGAGAAGTTCAATGGTAAAAAATTTGAGCTATGGAAGCTCAAGATGGAGGACCTTCTTGTAGACAAAGAACAATGGATCGTTGTGGATCCTGGTACACAACCTACTGGTACACCGTCTACTAGCACACAGGCTACTGGTACACAACCTACTAGTACACAAACTACTAGTACACCAGCTACTGGTATGTCGAAGGAAGATTGGGAGAAGTTGGACAGAAGAGCAAGGAGTACTATTCGACTCTACCTGGCAGATTCGGTTTTGTTGAATCTCTTGGGAGAATATACAGCCAAGGAACTATGGGATAAGTTGGGGAATTTGTATCAATCAAAGTCCCTGGTAAACAAGTTGTTTATTCGAAAGAAGTTGTATCATCTTAGGATGGAAGATGGAGATTCTGTGACAGAACATCTAAATGCCTTTAATACTCTGGTAAGTCAACTTGTCTCTGCTAATATTACGATTGCAGAAGAAGATAAGTGTATTACTTTGTTATGTTCTTTTCCAGACTCTTGGGATAATCTGGTTGTAGAAATTGGTAGTACCACTCAATCTACATTGAAGTATGAGGATGTAGTTTCATCCTTGTTATCTGAAGAGATGAGGCAGAAAAGCATGGATAGTCATAGAACATATGCTTTATTTGTAAGAGGTCGTACCCAAGACATGAATCCTGGTAAACATTCGGGGGGGAGATCTAAATCTACAGGTAGATCTAAGTCTCCGGGAAAATCTTTGAGGAAATGCTAGAAGTGTGGTAAAATAGGGCATTATAAGAAAGATTTCAAGTCTAAGATGGTTAATAAACCAAAGGGATCTGATAGTACCTCTTTCATAGAGGCGAAAACCTCCACTGAAGAAGGAGGTGATGTTTACCTGGCATCTACAAGTACACATGCAGACCGTGATGTATGGTTGATCGACTCAGGTGCGTCATACCATATGACTCCTCACAGGGAGTGGTTCTTTGAATATGAAAAATACAATGGTGGTGATGTATTCCTAGGAGATGACTTGACAACAAAAATATTGGGATGTGGAAATTTTAAGTTGCTGCTAAAAGATGGAAGGATTAGAACTCTCCCTAGGGTTCTGCACATTCCAAAACTAGCCAGGAGCCTAATATCTTTAAGCAATATGGATGATGCAAGAGTGGATACCGTATTTGGAAAGAACACTTGCAAGATGGTACGAGGAGCAATGGTGTTGATGAGGGGAGTTCATTGTGGAACTCTGTACAAGTTGTTGGGAAGCACTTATAATAATGGGTGTAACAGTTCTGTTGTCCCTGAGCAAAGAAATGAAGGAGACAAGACCAATATTGTCCCAGAAAAAAGACCATGATGTGGCATCAAAGACTGGGGCATATTGGAGAAAAGGGCCTTCGAACACTACATGGTAAAGGTATGGTTGAAGGTATGCCTAATTGCACTCTAGATTTTGATTTCTGTGAACATTGCATATATGGTAAATAGAATCGAGTAAGATTCCCATATGGTGCTACAAGAGCAAAGAGGATATTAGAGTTGATACACAGTGATGTGTTTGGACCTGTTCCTGTTCCATCCCTAGGTAAATATGTGTGTTATGTTTCATTCATAGATGATTTTTCAAGGAACACATGGATTTATTTTCTTAGAAATAAATCTGAGGTATTTGATAAATTTAAAGAGTTTAAGGCTCTGGTAGAAAATCAGACAGAGAAGAAAATAACGGTATTGAGAACAGATAATGGTGGAGAGTTCTGCGGAAATGAATTCGAAGAATTTTGTAAGAAGTGTGGTATAGCAAGGTAGAAGGCTACTCCATACACTCCTCAACAGAATGGAGTTTGAGAAAGGATGAACGGGACACTGATGTAAAAATCAAGGAGCATGCTCAACGGTGCTAGGTTAGGGCAAGAATTATGGGTGGAGGCAGTGGGTACATCATGTTACCTGGTCAGTCGATCGCCTTCATCAGTATTGGATGATAAAAATCCACACGAGGTATGGTCTGGAAATAAACCCTCTCTTCAACATCTTAGAGTGTTTGGTTGTGATACTTATGTACATGTTCCAAAGGAAAATAGGAGTGAGCTAGATAAAATGGTTGAAAAGTGTATCTTTATTGGTTATAAAGATGGCGTGAAAGGTTATAAGATTTGGAACCCATAAACCAAGAAGATTGTTTATAGTCGAGATGTTGTTTTCAAAGAGGTAAAATATGTGTCCAAACAAGAATTCCTACCAATGCAAGACGAACCTTAGAAAATAGAGCTTGAGTTGGATGATGCAAAATTTGAATCATCTGAAGAAGAGGAAGCAAAAGAAGAAGAAGAAGAACCTCATACCCCAGTATTGAGAAGATCGGTGAGAGATAAAAGACAACCAAAAAGGTATAGTCCACCTGATTTTCGTTCCAATTTTGCTTTATCTATTACTGATGATGATCCAAGAACTGTCAAGGAAACAGTGAATTCAGAGGATAGTAAACTATGGAAGAAGGCCATGGTTGAAGAAATGGATGCCTTGGATAAGAATGAGGCATGGGATATAGTTGAGTTGTCGACTAGAATAAAATATGTTGGTAGCAAATGGTTTTTTTAGAAGAAGTTTAATGCAGAAGGAAAAGTGGAGAAATACAAAGCTCGGCTAGTAGCAAAAGGTTATTCCCAGGTAGAGGGAATTGACTTTGGTGAGATTTTTTCTCCTGTTGCTAAGTTAATTTCTATTAGATTTATTTTATCTATTGTTGTTTCTTTTGATATTGAAGTGGAACAGATGGATGTGAAGACAACATTCCTACATGGGGATCTGGAAGAAGAAATCTACATGAAGCAGCCAGAAGGCTTTGTAGTGAAGGGAAAGAAAGAGTTGGTCTGTAAGCTAAAGAAATCACTATATGGTCTGAAGCAATCACCTAGGATGTGGTACCAAAAGTTTAACACATACATACTTGGATTGGGATTTGTAAGAAGCAGGGCTGATCACTATGTATATTCCAGGCAGGTTGGTAATCACTTCATTTATGTAGTGTTGTATGTTGATGACATGTTGTTGGTAGGAAATAACATGGATGTTATCAAGGAGGTGAAATCACAGCTATCCTAAGACACGGGAAGAAGAAGAGGACATGTCCCATGTTCCGTATGCCAGTGCAGTTGGTAGTTTGATGTATGAAATGGTCTGTACTAGACCATACATTGCACATACAGTGGGAGTTTTGAGTAGGTATATGTCAAAACCAGGGAAGGAGCATTAGACAACAGTAAGAGGGTATTCAAGTATCTTCGTGGCACTACCAATTATGGATTGTGCTATCAAGACCAGGATTGGACAGAGTGCTGGACATACATGGATTTGTTGATGCACAATGGGCTGGAGATCTGGATCGCAAAATATCTACAAGTGGGTATGTGTTTAACCTATTTGGAGGAGCAATCAGTTGGATGAGCAAAAGACAGGCTGTAGTGGCACTCTCAACTACATAAGATGAATACATGGCAGCCACTCATGCAAGAAAGGAAGCAATATGGTTACAAAGATTATGTTCAGGTATTGGGTTGGTACAACAAACAATGAGATTAGATTGTGACAATCAAAGTGAAATCTTCCTGGCAAAGAACCCAGCTTATCATTCGAAGACAAAGCATATTCATGTTCAGTATCACTTTGTGAGAGACATGGTTGAGGAAAAGAAGGTGTTGCTAGAAAAGGTTGACACTTTGAAGAATGTTGCAGATTCATTGACAAAGTCTGTGAGCACAAAAAAGTTCTCCTGGTGTAGAGTAACAATGGGCATTTTAGATTCTGGTTTGCTATAATTTTGGTGGTACAAACTGTAGAAATTGGGTTTTTCGCAATCCTGAAACTTTTCTTAAAGTATAATTTCTACCAAAAATCTCATATATGGATATTGAGAGGTTCAATTGATGTAATATTAGTGCCATTGGTAATAGAATGTATCAAGGTGTGCATATGAAAATATTACATCTTGTAGTATTACATATGTGAAGTGATATTCATATAAGTTAGCTCTCCTGAAATAGTGCAAAAACAATAGTTTTGGTAATTCCACCATAACGTTTTCATGGAAGGTCCAAATTGCTATTATAATACTCTTATTTCCAATAGTTGTAGACACATTATTTGTAATTTTCCATGTTGATGAAATTGTGGGCCATAAGTCCCCCATTTATGGATAGTATTAGTATCAAAGCAATTGAATCCCTGGCCTTAAAGGAGACACCAATACTTTGAGGAGAATGGGAGAAGAAGGAAACACAAAATAGAGGAGGGGGTACTAATCCATTACTCCAATGTGATTGTATAATATTGAAAGAGGGAAACCAAGGGATGTTTTTTCCACCCAAAACAACACCAACACTTCGGGGATCAAGCAAACAAGATGAAAAAAACAAACAAAGGAGTGCTCTGAAGATGGGAGAAGAAGAATCAAAGTTTGTCTTCATCTAGATCAACAAGTCCACAAATATTCAACATCAAGAGGAATTATGGACAGAGTAGTAACGTCCTCAAAGGACTATACCAAAGGCTGATTGGGTGAAGAGATGACCACTACTTGCCCATATTTTATAAGATAATTTCATAATAAATGAAAATTGTTTGAAGAATTGCAAAAGGTGAGTAAGAACAATTGGGAATGAGTGGAATCCATTACATTATATTCCAAAAGTGTGAAGAATCCATTAGATAGTGTGATGAGAAGAAAAAAGCATTCTACATAATCAAGTTGAGGATTTTGGTGACCAAAATCCTAAGAATGGGGAGGTGTGATCCAAAATGGATCTAAAATATTAATTCCTCATCCAAACTTTGTAATTGATTTTTTGCAAAAGTTTGAAGTCCATAATAAATTTGAAGAGGAAAGGCCAAAGGCCTTAATAAAGTGAAATTAATCACATTGATGGTTGGTATTCCAATTCAACTCTATGAAAGAGAATGCTTTCTTGATGAAAGGGAAACCAATCACAACCAAGGGGAGAATTGAAGCTTGGGAATAATAAGGGAATTGTAGAAGAAGAGGGACCAGAGAGGAAATCTAATTGAAGGTTGGAGGACAAAGGAGCCATTGAGCCTATCTATGCATGAGCAAAAGATTGTCTATGAGCCATAACATATGGAAATACTATTAGTGACTAAGAATGCATCAAAATATCATTTGAGAGTGCATAGTTCACCCTTTTGTAATAAATTTCTTGAGCAAGAATTCAAATCCCATTGAATGTTAGTTTTCCCATTTAGGTTTTTCAGGGTAAAAATCTATATGTCTATGGTGCATTTAAATTCCCTATGGTCAATGAATTTTTGCGTAATTAATTGTTGCTTGCTTCAATTATGGATATTATTGTGTGGTTTCCATTTGATAGAGATGCATGCAATGTTGTATTCACACATTATTCATTTATTTGATTACTGGAATAACCTATAATGTTGATACTAGTGTTGGATGGTCAGTTTAACTAGTGGGTTAGATACAACAATTATTATTAATTTATGATAGTCAATATACTTATTTGAATGGTCAAGATAAAACATGTTGCAGATAACAGATAAAGCATGTTGCAAATAACATATCAATCATGTTGCAGATAAAAGTATAGGGATGTACATAGCCTGATTTGTGTCCAGAGGATTCTCCTAGCAAGAGGGATAAGACTATGACGAGACACTTTCTCTAGTAATAAGAAGAAGTATATATAGAACAAACATGATTCATTAAAAGAAGTCGATACAATATGAGATTCAGAGGGAGCAGGTATGAAAATCCCTGTATTTGAGATTGAGTTATCTCTAGTGCTAGTTGGTGTAGTACATGAGTTGGGCCATGGAGATATGAATACAATAGAAGATTGAGTTACCTCGAGAGAAAGAGGATAAGCTACCCTCGGTGTCAATTATTGAGCCACTCTCAGTTTCAGATGAAGTTGTTGTCATGATAGAGTAGAGGAGTTACTCTCAGAATTCAACAACCATAGTGGGAATGGAACAATCATTCTCAGCACCTGTAGGTGCAGAGTCCCGGTCCTAGAGGAACAATTGCAGAGAGAGTTGAGAACATACTTTCAGGCAGTGAGACAAATAGTTCTTTGTAGAAAGAACATAGAGCTAGCACATGATTGTGCAGATTAAGTTGCAACTAAGAAAGTGTACCAGGTTGGTACAATGTGATGTGAAAATTTGGTTTCAAAGTATAGGACAAGAAGACTAATGTCTGCAAGTTGAAGCAAGCTCCAAGAGCTTGGTATGGCAGGGTTGATAGTTTTTCTGATGATATTGGGCTTTACCAAGAGTAAATATGATCCCAACCTTTAGTTCAATATTGAGAATGATGGACCAATTATATTGATTCTATATGTTAATGACTTATTCTTGACAAATGAAGAAAATTTCATCACGGATTGTAAGATGAAGTTTGTCATTGAATTTGAAATGAAGAGCCTAGGCCCGATGCACTATTTCTTAGGTCTTGAAGTATGGAAGAGCCCAGAAGAGATTTTCATTAGCCAAGGAAAGTATGTTGTGGAAATTCTGAAGAGATTCAACATGATGGACTATAGAATCATGCCCACTCCTATGGAGACAAATCTAAAGTTATTGGTTGATACTCTATATAGACAGATGATTGGTTCATTGATGTATCTGATGAATACCAAACTAGATATATGCTTTGTTGTGAACACCTTGATTCAATATCTGGTGGAGCCCAGGCATGTTCACCTTGTAGCTACAAATCATGTGATGAGAAACCTTAAGGGTATGTTGGACTATGGCCTCTATTATACTGGAGACTGTGACTTCAGGTTGTATGGATATATTGATTCATATTGGAATGGAAGTGCTTTATACAGAAAAATAACTTCAGGATGTTGTTTCAGTTTGGGGTTAGCCATGAATCCATGGAAAAGCAGAAAGAAATCCAGTATCGGTCTTAGTACGACAGAAGCAGAGTACATTGCAACATCCTCTGCCAATTGTGAATCCATATGGCTTCGAAAGTTGTTGAAAGGTCTTTTCGATCTAGAGATGGAAGCTACCATGATTTTATGTGATAACCAGAGTTGCATAAATATGACAAAGAACGCAATGTTCCATGATAAAACGAAGCACATAGAGATCTGGTATCACTACATTCGTGACATGGTGCAGAAGGGAGTTGTAAAGATCCAATATGTTGGCACATATGAGCAGGTTGCAGATGTGTTGACTAATCCTCTTTCTCATGTGAGGTTTGAGTAATTCCAAGACAAGCTTAGCGTAGTCCAAAAGGAACTCCCTCAAAAGGGGGAGTGATGTTGATGATATTATGGTATCCTGACCAACAATGGGTAGCTCAATTGGGATTTTGTATCCTAGGGGACTGATCATCCCTGGGCATATCCTGAAGGTATGGTAAGGACGGTCTGTCAGAGTACGTGTGCATGCATATGTTAGTTGTGGTCAGTAATGGTAGCTCAATTAGGATTTTATATCCTAGGGAATCTTATTATTCCTGGGAAAATATCAAAGGTCCGGTAAGGACGGTCTGTCAAAGTACCATGTGGTATCTTGTTAGGATTTTATATCCTATGGAATATTATGATTCCTCGATAGATCCCAAAGGTCCGGCAAGAACGGTCTGTTAAAGTACCACAGATGTTATTTTTGATGCACCTGCCTTATTCTGTTGCCACATATAGATGTTGATGTTCTAGTTATATTGTTGTTGATGTTGATGTTCCAGCTTCGTGTTGTTGATGTTGGTGTCCAATCTTCGTGATGTTGATGTTGTTGTTCCAACTTCATGTTTTTGATGATGATGATGTTATTCCAGCTTCATGTTGTTGTTGATGTTGATGTTCTAGCTTCATTATGTTGATGATGATGATGTTACTCCATCTCTGCGCTGCAGATGATGATGATGTTCAATTTCTACTAATGTTGATGATGAGAAAAACTTCTGATGACCTATAGATATGACTGACAATGTTCCCGATGTTGATGATTGTGTCCCCTCCTCTTGATGATGTATTGAGTCCAATAAATTGTTATTAATGGTGTCACTAGAATACCCTTCTTGTTAAGGGGGAGTGTTGAAATATTGTAACTTCCAAGAATATTCTACCTGGGAGAGAGTTGAATAATATTATTATATTATATTTAATTAGGCCCTATTGCGCCTTAGTAAAAGTCGACCCTATTGTGCCTTGACAATTAATTGTAAATTAAGAGGGTAAAGTGACAGGTCGTCCCAGACCTAATTATAGGTTGGCCAGACCATTATTTATAAGAGAGGCTAGTGCCTCATTTAGACACACACACCTAGCTCTGCAGTGCACAAGTCTTGGAGGAGAAGCTTCTGCAACTGGGGGTGACATCAAGGAGGTTTTCTGGTCTATCTCTTGGTATTTCTTTAGTCTATCTATATTGAGGAAGTTTTTGTTGGGTTCTCTCCCCCATGAGGGTTTCCTGGGATAATATCTGTGTCTCTATTGTTTCTATGATTTCCTCTCTTTCAGTGATCTTATTTATGCAGCTAATGTGCTAAATGATTATAATAATAAATAAGAGTCATAATTGCTAGTTGTATAATTAAAACTTCAACAATATTGATGGTTGGTCTTGTTACAACTCATATTGTACTTAATGATAAGATTCCTAATCCATAAGGTACAACTCAAGGGAAACTGTTAGGATTGTCACCATTGTCACCTCAATAACATGTCCTCTTTACTTTAGGTTGGCTCTCCTCCAGCTCAAGGGGGGTATCCCTAGTAGGATTACTAAGACCAAGCAATGAGGCACAAGGTGAAGGTGAGAGTAACCTTAGTAAAATGGAGTTTTGAGGTTTTTTAGGGTTTTGAAATAAGTGATGGAAGAAGATAGAGATCAATGCCAAATCCAACTAGGGAAATGGAGTCAAGGTGAATCAAATGGAAATGAGGTCAAGAAGAAACCATCTAAAAAGTTATATTATTTCATTTAAGGATTAGGGCTTGGGGATTAGAACCAAGAGGAAAAATAATCCTTAATCCAATCAAGATTAATAATAAATATCAAGGTCTACAAGAAGGGAGCCTCAATGGAAAAACCTTCACCAACAAGATCAACTATGATTTGATGAACTTACTTGATACTTTTGCTAGGCAACCAAAGGAAAATAAAATCATGGTAGAAATTTATCACCAAACCAACAAAGGAAGAATGAAGGAAACCCTAGAACATCTTCCTTCCAAGTGGTAAACTTACCCCTCAATTGGTTTAATCATGAAGGATTGTAGAAGACTTGAACATTTCACCCTTAATCCTTAATCACCAAAGAGTAACCAAGATAGAGAAGCTTCAAGAATTGACAACATTCATCCACAAAGAAAGAACCCTTTACACCATAAATAATCCAAGAAAGATATGTTAATTAAGCTACAATGAGTGAGAGCTCCAAAAATATAGTCATTAGTGATAATGAGGAAGGGAACCCATATTTATAGAGTAATGCTCACCTTTATTTACAATAAAATAGTATTATTTCATGTAAGAACCTAAAATTTAGCCTATGGACGAGTAAAACACAATTTCCTCCAACTAGTTATTCTTAAAAAACCATAAAATAAGGTGGTCAAGCCACATGTACAGTGATCGAGATGGAAATAACCCAAGAAAGAAGGACGTCCCCTCTAAATAAGGATGAATGTGTCTCCAAGGTGAAACATTATCCTCCAAAGGCTCCCAAATTGTATAGATGCTCAACCACCTCCTCCAAGTGTGCAAATCAACCCTTTAAGCTTCCTCTAAGGTGGACGTATGGGCCTCCAAGGCAAAATCATCCTCAAAATCATGAAATAAAACCATAAGAAAGGGGGGGGGAGTCACCTCCAAGTCAACTCTAAGATCAATTGTGAAGCAACCATCTGCCATCAAACATGCAATGTAAGGCTCTTAGGGACCCTCCATTTTCGGCTTGTGGTATCTAAGGTCAATGTTCCCATATATCATACAATAAAGTCTTCAAGAAGGGGAAACCCCTTAGAATCAAATACAAATATCAAATGTGATGTCTTCAAGGTGGTATTCCATTCCTAAAAACATCCTAGTACCTTCCTTAAGTCATAGGAGACCTCTCTTCAAGTCAAAATGCACTCACATGTGCCAAATGAAACACCCATGTAGCCTCAAATGTGGACGTCCCCTCAAATTAGGTGACAAGTGTCTAAAAATGTGCAAAAAGGGCGAGGGATCCAAAAATGGGATGTGGCATGGCATGGGAAGCCCCGATACATGAAAAATATCTCAAAATAATTTTGAACACTATCTTGGGAAATGTGAATTGCCTCAAGAAGTGTGAACTGCATTGAGAACTGTGAAAATGCCCAAAAATCTAAATGAGGCTAATGTCGTGTTTGCACCCTAAGGGGATTCAACAAAGGGACTATGCATCATTACATCACATGATAAAAAAATCTGCGATCAAATCCTCCATCAATGTGCATGAAAACAAGTAGGTGTCCCAACTTCCTAAAGCTAAAAAATACAAGGGCTAGTGAAGCAATTCACTTAGGTTACCCCCTACCAAAATAAGGAGTAACATGTCTCTTGTAATTGGACATGTTATCGCACAAGTTGTAGGTTGGGAAAATCTCAACCCAACCACCAAATGGAGACAACTTTGAGAACACCTACCCACTGTCACCTTAGGCAGGTATTCTCATCACTTTAGAGATGATAGAATCACCTCAAGGGGGGAATCTCAGTGACCCTGGGGGAAATAAGATGGAAAGTAAAGAGATGAAGGAAGGTCCCCCTAAATTTCAAGATAGAAAATGAAAAAATGCTTGAGAAAGAGTCTCGATGGTAGCCAAAAGTTCCCAAGAGATAAAAGTACTTGTAAAAAGTGATGTACCTGCCCGAGAAACAAGAACAAGCCAAGTATATGCATATAATGTTAGGTGTACAGGAGAGTTAAGATTGTTGTCCCTAATTGTAGCAGTAAACAATGATGTATACTAGCAACAAAATGATAATGATAGATGCAAAATAAGTTTCTTAAAGCTTAGTGAAAAGTACAAAAGACAAGCTAGCAAATGACTAGTTTAGCTCAAGAAGATAGCATGAAACTTTAGCAACAGTGTAAGGTTGTTGTAAACAAGTTATGCAAAAATAATTATCAGCCTTATGGATGTAACAAACAAGTTATTAAAGAAAATAATGTTGGTTGTGGATCCTTATTATCTTCCTGATTCAGAGGTCTTTTACTTTCAGCCGTGTTTATACCCCATGAAGTATTTACACCCTAGAAGTATGTACACTCTTCCATGCAGGGAAGTGTAGAGGGGGGGTATATGTAATTTCCGTGTTTAAGCCCCCGAAGGAAAAATTTCCTTGTAAATGTATATTGTAATTTCATTATAAATATGGACCGTTCATTATAAGGTTGCAGATCTAACGGTAGAGATTATGTTAGGGTTTTTTGCCCTAGAAGGCAACCCTCTTTTATGAGGGAAATGTATTTCGGCTATGGTTGATGGAGAATATGGTATTCTGAGATATATGACTGTGAGAGAAAGAATATGAAGTTACAATGGGTTTGTTGTAGGTTGTATCCCTTCATATGATGGATAATAATAAAGGAAGGACCTGACAATTTCTCTGGTGGACGTAGCCCACCTTGGGTGAACCACGTAAATCTGTGTCTCCATTGTATTATGTATCTTCTGTGTTCTGTTTCCGCATTTTTTTTATTTTATTTCTCCACGGTCCTATTTTTCTAACAAATAAATCATCCATCAAAACTTGCCAACAATCCACCCAAAAAATGTGCTAGCCTTAGTAGATTAATGTGGCAAACTTTTAACAACTTTCAATGGTTGAGTAGAGTGTTATAAATGAAAATGTATTAGGGTTTCTACAGCCCTAATGGTTATAGATGAAAAGTTATAACAACAGAAAGAAATACTTAGCAAATTAAGATGCCCTAGTGGCTTAGCTAAGCACGTAAAACATAGAATTGATTCCAAATTTGACAATCTCAAAAGAGTGATTTTTCACATTTAACAAGGCAAGTATTTTATATCTCCAATGAAAAAATAAGATTAGTGTCTTTAATATTTGGGTGAATGGATTTTTTAAACACAAGTTGGATCAAAATGATCCCTAGGGGTGTAAATTCTCTTACTCCCTATGGTATGCTAATCAAACTAGGGTAAAATCTAGGAGGGTATACACACTCATATTCCTCCTAGCAACCCTTGCAAAATGACTTGTAAACTTAGAAAATTAAATGAAGCTTAGTGGAGGTTGTATCCAACATACTCCTCCTAGGGTTTAAACCAACAATAACCAAGAAAGAGCAATAAATAACTAACAATGCATATTTTTCCTTACCAATTCCAGGAAAGAGAGTGATCCAAAAATGAAAGGTATTAATAAGAAAATGGCATTAACTTGATGTTCATAAATGATTTAAGAGTTCAACCATCATTAACCATGCTGCAAATAAGAGAAGATAACATTAATAAGAAATAGAAATAGACACAAAGAACTTGTTAACAGAGTTCACCAATGTGAGGCTACGTCTCCGAGCCCACTTCCAAGTGGAGGACCTCTTTATTGATCTTTAATGCTTGAGTTCTCTTTACAATTGTTCTTTGTTGTTACAAACAAGCTTCTGATCTATTGTACAAGACCTCCTTGTGCAAATGCACACATGCCTCAACTATCTCCTCTCAAAACATGACTCAATGCCCCTCAAAACATGAGAAATGGGCCATTAGCTCAAGTTTCTCTTCACATTCTCTGCAATACAAAAGTCCCCTCACAAGATCAACGGGCCTGGTTTATATAGTTTTTAGGCTCAGTTATGGAATCCCAACTTCTCACAAAGATATGGCCTCTTTTTGGGATCAAATCCCCCTCCAAATGGCCATGAAATCTCCAAAAAGGCCCAATTTGGGCAAAAACTATAACAAAATATCCATTCTAATATCAAAAATCAAATTAGGCCCCTAAGGCTGGGTGCGCGCTCCTTTTCCAGGGTCATATGAGTCCATATGGCCAAGCGCCAACCCAAATAGGTGCTAGGTGCTGGCCCCTCCTTCGTTGGCACCTGGTCTGAGGGTGCATGCAATGGGACCAGGGTCTAATCGGATGGGATAATCCCCCCACCGATCGGCCCTCTCTATTGGTCATGCCCCCTAGTTACATGGTGGTAGGTGCCCATTCTGGTAGCCCCACACCTTAACCTTAACGGAGGAGTGTATACGTGTCAGGGGCTGGAAAGATGCGGTGGTGTATGCCTTGACAAGGGCGCATGGTGTGCAATAGACCTGGGGGCTGGGGCTAGGCCCCAACCCTTTCCTCCTCCGCCTAGAACTCAAAGCAACTTTAACTATTTAATTTATCCCTTGGTTAATAAGCACCATCACAGGCAGGTTGGTAGCCCGACCCTGCCAAGACTTTCCCCCATGCCCGGAGGTCGCAGGTTCAACTCCAGTGGAGTCCATATTTTTTACTACAACAACCAATGATGGGGTTCCACATGGTAGCCCATGACTGGGCCATGTGGCACCATTTAATTTGCCCACGATGGTGACACTTGTCAAGTGATCATTTGCCCACGTTTGTCACACCTGCCCAGTCAGCAAGCCAATCCTTTGCCATGTCACTGTAATATTAGATGCCACATGTCACCTCCAGACGATTCCACGTTATCATGATGACATCAGGATGACATCATGCTGACGTCAACATTGACTTTTTGCTTGTTGACTTTTTGCATGTTTGGGAGTTTGATCAGAGTGCGATAACTTTCGCATATGGTGTCTGTTTGAGGAAGTAAATATATGGTCAGAATCAGCGCGATGAGATGGAAGAAATGGAATTAGTTTTGTCCAATTCTGAGAACTTTTATTTTTGAGCATTTTCTAGGCCTAAGGATCCTCCTGGATCAATCCTCCCCACTTGGAAGTTTTTGGACCACCAAAATTCTGGTATCAGTTGGTAAATAAGTGAGGATATTGCACCCTCGCTTTTCTAGTCTCCATCCACTTAGACTGACTTGGATTTGTTCCCTTCAACCCCACTCGAACATACTCCACATCGCCCCTGCGAGAAGTACAAACTCTTTTGTCCAAAATGGTGTCTTCCTGCAACTCATTCATATACGTAGGAGAAATATATTCTATGGAAGGAATCTAAACACTCTCTCCTTGATCCTTGATCATAGGAGGCTCATACAATCTCAAGTTTTCCACATTTACAACTGAAAAAAATTGCATATATGGAGGCAATTCTAACTAGAAAGCATTAGAACCAATCTTGTCTAAAATTTTGAAAGGACCATAACAAATTGGTTTTAACTTTTTACCTTCTCCTTGCAATCTTTCCTTGCTGATGTATAACCAGACTTGATCTCGCTCTTTGAACTGATGATCAACTCGATGCATGCCATGCCTCGCCTTGTATTTGGCTTGAATTTTATCCAACTGTTCTTGTACTGCCTAATGAATCAACTAGATCCATTCAATGAACTTTGTAGCCCTATCCACATCATTGTGTTTGTATGTTGCAATGTCTTTCCCAAAGACAAAATCCAAAGGAGATTTTGGAAAGTATCCCAAACATGTTTCAAATGGATATCTCTGAGTAGAAGAATTCTTGGCTCGATTACACGCATGTTGCACATAACACAAATGTTCATCCCAAAGCTTAGGATGTTTGTTGCAATATGCCCAAAGCAGATGCGCTACTTTTCTATTTACCACTTCTTTATGCCCGTCCTTCTATGGATCAAATGTTGTGCTCTTCTTTATTCTGGTGTCCATGAGTTCCCACAAGCTTGACCAAAATTCCCCCATGAACTTGGAGTCTCAATCAGATACAATAGAAGTAGGTAACCCAAAATGAACCCATACATTTTCAAAGAACATTTGCATTGTTTTTTTAGCCGTGAATTTCTTTTTACAATGAATTAGAACACACATCTTGTTGAACCTATCCACAACTACATATAAGTAATCATGACCTTTCCTAGACATAGGAAATCCCCCCACAAAATCCATAGATACACTTTCCCATGGTCTAGAAGGAATATGAAGTGGAGTGTACAATCCTAGCTTTCTGTTACTTGGTTTTCTTATTGCACACATAGTACATCCTTTTACATACTTGGACACAGTTTCATGCATTTGAGGCCAATAACAAAACCTTTGTAACTGCACAACTGTTTTGTCTACACCAAAATGTCCTTCTATAAGAGAAGTATGTGCCTCCCTGATTACATGGACTCTTTCACTTTCTGGAATACATAACTTGCCCAAATGATACAAAAGTTTGTCTCTAATATGATAATTCAATTCTTCTGCTCTTTTACCATGACTTAAAGTTGCATAGACTTCTTTAAAATCTTTGTCCTCAAAATATTGTTCAATGTAACTTTCATGAGTAATTGAATTGTGCTTAAGTATTGCAGCAATTGTACTAGGAGGTGTTGATAACATATCAACAACTTTATTATGAATTCCCTTCTTATATTTGATGACCAAATGAAATTGATGTAAAAACCCCATCCATCTAAAATACCTTGATTGTTGTAGCGTAGTTTGTGATTGTAGATACTGTAATGGTTGGTGATAAATATGTATTATTGTTTCTTTTCCCATTAAGTATTGTTTCCACTTTTTAACACTTTGTACTAAAGCACACGATTCTTTATAATAGGTTGGATAGTTAATTATTGTTGTAGTGAAGGTCTCAAAATGATAGCATATGGGTTTTTTGTGTTGCATCGGCACTGCCCCCATGGAATAGTCACTTGCATCAGTTTCAATTTCAAAAGACTGTTGGAGATCTAGCAATGCCAGAACAAGAGTTGTACTAATCTTCACTTTCAAAGTGTTGAAAGCCTTTTGTTGGCTTCCTCCCCATTGGAATCCTCTTTTCACACTTGTCAATGCATGTAAAGGCGCTGCAATTAGAGAGAAGTTTGCAATAAACTTCCTCCAATATTGTGTTTCCCCCGTGAAGCTTCTTAATTCAATTACATTTGTAGGATTTGGCCAATTTACAATTACCTCAACTTTAGAGGGATCAATCTTGAGTTCTCCACCCCCTACAATGTAGCCCAAATATACAAGAGATGTTTTTCCAAATTCACATTTTGACAACTTTACAAAAAGTTTCTCTCTCTACAACACTGAAAGTATATGCCTAACATGTTGGACATGCTCTTCCTTGGTCCTACTAAAAATAAGAATATCATCTAAGCAAACTATTACAAAATCATCAATGAATGGCCTGAATACATCGTTCATAACCCACATAAAATTAGCAGGTGCATTAGTAAGCCCAAATGGCATCACTAACCATTCAAATAATCTATGTTTTGTTTTAAAATCAATTTTCCATATATCCTATTCAAAAAATCTGATTTGATGGTAACCACTTCTTAAGTCTAACTTAGTAAAATAAACCACGTTTTTCAATTGCTCTAATAAATCATCAATGTGAGGAAGAGGGTAACGTTTTTTTACCGTGATTTTGTTCAAGGCTTGGAAGTCCACAAACATGCGCCATGTGCCATCTTTCTTTGGCACCAGTATGATAGGTGACCCACATGGAGAAGAACTTGTTCTGATGACCCCTTGTTCAATCAACTCTTGTACCTATTTCTTTATCTCTGCATTTTCCAAAACTGATAACCTGTACATTCCAATGTTAGGAAGAGGCACATCCTGCTGCAACTGTATTTCATGTTCAACTTGTTGTTTTGGAGGTAATACTTTCGGGACTTGAAATATATCATCATAGTCAGAAACAATTCTAACTAAGTCATATTTCAACTTTGTATCACAATCTTTGAAAGTATCAATTCTGACAGTGTCCTTAGCTTTTACGACCATTAGTAAATATCTTTTACTGGCATTTACAATTCTCTTCATTTTCTCTGAGTTGATTAGTGATAGATTCAATTTCTTCTGATGAGCCCTTACACCATATTCTTTTCCATCTTTAGTTAGTTGATACTTATTGTCTTCATGATAGAATATTTCCTTTCTACCATACAAATATGGACTCCCAAGTACAATACCACATATATCTAGTGGAACTTCATGTAACTCAACCTCATCTATAAATTGTGAATTGATATCAAAATTTAGGACACATTGTCTATTCACTTGCAACTGATTATCGTTATGAATCCATCCTAAAGGATATGATTTCTTATGAGGTTTAGTAGTCAATACCAACTTTTTAACAATTGTCTCCAATATTAAATTTACTTGTGAGCCACTATCAAACAAAGTATCACTTTTTGTATGTTTGTAAATTACTCTCATGTGTAAAAGTTATGTTCGTTTGATCTCATCAACTTCATTATCAAATTTTAAAGACCGAACTGAAGAACTTGTACTAGATTCATATTTTTTATCTTTGATTCCCGTGACTATGACCTTAGTCTCATCTCCTGAATTAGACCCCAAGTCTATTTGAGTTGTTGCAGTAGTCTTTGGCTTCCCTTTATTTCTGAACTTTGTTGGTTTCAATTCTAGGTGAAGGATCCAACAACAATATTCACTATGGCCTTCTTTCTTACAATGAGTGCATGCAGGTTTTTCCTTCTTCAGTGTATTAGTCTTCTTCCCTTTAAAATTTTCTTTACAATTGCCTTTGAATTTTCCTTTAGTAGGTTTAAATGGTTTTACAAAATCAACATTTACATTCTTTCCTCTAGATTCAAGATGAGTCGCTTGCACACATACCTCATCTAAACTAGTTGGATTAAACATAAGAATGGTATGTCATAAATAGCTATGCAAACCACCTATGTACTTAAGCAATGTCTCTTGAGTATCCAATGGTATTCCCAACAATAAATCTCTTTTTCGAAACTCTTGTGTATAACTTTGAACAGTTTGTCCCTTTAACTCCCTAAATTTCTTCCATGACATAATAGCTTGTTGCATATAAGCTAGGGATAAAATTTCTTTCGTAATGCAGATGTAAAATCAAGCCATGATGAGAGAGTCTTAATGAACTTTTTAAGATCATGTTTTGTCCTACTTTCCCACCAAGCAAGGGCAGTTCCTCCCATCTTGAGACTAGCAAGTTGGATCATAGTCTCCTCATCTATGATTTTCTGTATCCTGCAATACACTTCAATTTTTCTTATCCAATTATCTAAATTTTCCGCATTTAGTTCCCCATCATACAAAGGCAAATCAAACTTAACATCAAGCTTTAACAAAGGCATGTCGGACTTATGCTTATGTGTATGATTTTGTATAGTTTGTGTAGTAGAATGAGAACTAGCATTTTAAGTAGAACTTGAAGAAGAAGGAGAAGAAGGTGGTGAAGGTGGTGAAGGAGGAGGCTTTGAAGATTCTCCTTTCCCTTCACTTTTATCCTTCATAAAAGGTTCTCCTAGAACATGTTTCTTTCTCTCCAAGAAATCATCATATAACACTTTGACCATTTTTGACATGGAGAAAAATGCTTCTTCCTCAGCACTCATTCTATCTCTGAAATGAATTCAACCAATGATCCTTCTCCTCTTTGAGATTTGGATCTTGTGAGCATTCAATCCCACACTTGTTAAACCTTCCAACACAACCAAATCTCTGATACCAAAATACTTGATCCAAAAATGAAAGGTATTAATAACAAAATGACATTAAATTGAGGCTCATGAATGATTTAAGAGTTCAACCATCATTAACCATGCTGCAAATAAGAGAATATAACAACAATAAGAAAGATAAATAGACACAAAGAACTTGTTAACGGAGTTCACCAATGTGTGGATACATCTCTAGGCCTGCTTCCAAGTGGAGGAACGCTTTATTGATCTTTAATTCTCAAGTTCTCTTTACAATTGTTCTTTGTTGTTACAAACAGGCTTCTGATCTATTGTACAAGAAGTCCTTGTGCAGATGCACACATGCCTCAACTATCTCTTCTCAAAACATGACTCAATGCCCCTCAAAACATGAGAAATGCGCCATTAGCTCAAGATGCTCTTCACATTCCATGTAATACAAAAGTCCCCTCACAAGCTCAAAGGGCCTAGTTTATATAGTTTTTAGGATCAGTTATGGAAGCTCAACTTCCCACAAAGATCTGACCTCTTTTTGGGATCAAATCCCCCTCCAAATGGCCAAGAAATATCCAAAAAGGCCTAATCTGGGAAAAAACTATAAAAAAATATCCACTCTGATATCAAAAATCAAATTAGCCCCCCAAGGTTGGGCGCACACCCCTTTTCCAGGGTCATATGAGTCCATATGGCCAAATGTCAACCTAAATAGGTGCTACGCATTGGCCCCTCCTTCGTTAGCTCCTGGTCTGAGGGGGCATGCAATGGGACCAAGGTCTGATCAGATGGGATAAGCCCCTCACCGATCGGCCCTCTCTATTGGTTATGGCCCCTGGTTACATGGTGGTAGGTTCCCATTCTGGTAGCCTCGCGCCTTAACCTTATCGGAGGAGTGTATACACGTCGGGGACTAGAAAGATGTGGTGGTGTATGATTTGACTTGGGAGCATGGTGTGCAATAGACCCGGGGGTTGGGGCTAGGCCCCAACCCTTATCTCCTCCACCCATAACTCAAAGCAACTTTAACTATTTAATTTATCCCTTGGTTAATAAGCATCATCGCAGGCGGGTTGGTAGCCTGGCCCTGCCAAGACTTTCCCCCACGCTCGGAGGTCGCAGGTTCGACTCTGGTGGAGTCTATAAGTTTTACAACATCAACCAATGATGGAGTGTCACATTGTAGCCCATAACTGGGCCACGTGGCACCATTTAATTCGCCCATGATGGTGACACTTGTCAAGTGATCATTCGCCCATGTCTTCCACACCTTCCCAGTCAGAAATTCAATCCTCGACCACGTCACTATATGATCAACTTCCACATGTCACCTCTAGACGATGCCATGTCAACATGATCACACCAGCATGACGTCAGCGTTGATTTTTTACATGTTTGGGACTTTGATCAGAGTGAGATAACTTTCACATACGATGTTTGTTTGAGGAAGTAAATATGTGGCCAAAATCAACACAATGATACGGGCACAATGGAATTGGTTCCGTTTGATTCTGAGAACTTTTAATTTTTGAGCATTTTCTAGACCTGAGGATCCTCCTCGATCAGAGAGAGATCAAACCCTAGTTCACCAAGAAAATTACCATCCAATAGCAAGAAATAAAGCCTCCAAGAGGTGTACACCACCTTATCTCATCCAATCACCAAGAGATAACACCAAAAATCATTTGTACAAGAGATAAACACCATAAACCTTCAAACATAGCAGAAATTTCAGCCAAGTACTTCTCACAATGGGAGAGTTATGATCAAAATGAAATAGAGTTCATCTCTATTTATACAAAAATTTCTCAAATATGTTTGTCCAGTTAAATTAAGGTAAAACATAAGATAAGGGGTCAACAGCCCTTATCTTACCCCTTTACAAAGAAAATATTATTTAATTCACACTTTTTGCACATGAAAGAAACCCTAAAACATGATGGCACCCCTCTGGAGATACGTTTTGACACTTTTCCAAGTCGTTGAAGAAGAAGGTGGAGGTCGTTAGGGCTTCTAGAGCCTCCTCTTCATGCACCAAGTTCTCTTCCTTCAGACCATGCCTCCTCCAATCAAATCATGCCAAGTGTCAATGAACAACAACTCCATCACCACCAAACCCTAGCCCTAGGTGACGTCAAGCCCCAAAGAGTGATGTTTTTCCCTCCTAGGCAAGTCGGTCGGCATGTGATGGCTAGGCAAGGTCCTCTAAGGTGTCCTCTAGGCCTCCAAAGGCAAGTCATTATGATTTGACATGTGGACCCTTGGCATCCAACTTGTGGGCTTTAAGCCCCATGGAAGCCCAAGCTAGGCTTGTTCCTACAAAACTATCCACTAGCTGGGTTCGAAAAAGAAAAAGGGATATGCCCTCCAAGGATATCAATTCAAAGCATCATGATGAGTAAATCAAATTAATAAAGGATCCATCTAAGAATGTACATCCAAACTACCTCATCAAAATAAACTAATTCTCAAAGACCCTATGCAATTTACCAAGTTTGAGTATGGGAGGGTTGACAAAATGACCTATTGGGTGAATCATTCCTCAAGTTTAGGGGTGTTTCCAGAGGGAACCTCCTTCTAAGTCATTTGGATGATGTGTTATATATGAGGGGAAAATTTTTGGGCATGGGGCTTGTTATCACACAAGTTGTAGGTTGGGAAAATCCCAACCCAACCACGAAAAATGGAGACAAATTTGAGAACATCTACCCCCACTATCACCTTAGGCAGGTATTCCCGTCACTTTAGAGATGATAGAATCACCTCAAGGGGCGAATCTCAGTGACCCTAGGGGGAAATGAGATGGAAAGTGATATGTACGAATGGAAGCCCCTATAGGTCAAGTTACTAGATGGAAGAAGGCTTAAGAATGAGTCTCGGGAAAGGTTTAAGGTTGCTAAGTCCTTGGGTACCTACTAAGGGTGTTTGTACCTGCCCAAGACACAAGAAAAACCAACTATGTGCACTATAGGCTAGGTGGACAAGAAATTTAAGCTTGATGCCCCTAATAGCAGCAGTAAACAAATATGTATATCAGCAATGAAATCAAATAAATACTACAGATTAAACCACTTAAAGCATCGAACATTGTTGAGTTATGAAGCATAAAACATGTAGATACATTCTCAAAACTTTAGCACAACTTTAGTGGTATTTAGATGGTCGTAAAGATAAGTTTTCATAGTATATTTACGATAGCCAAGTGGTTGTAGAAGTGTTTTTCTACATAAACAACTTTTACCCCAAGAAATCAGCCAAAATATTGCCCAACAACAACCATCATCAAGTAGATTAATAATGGCAACTTTCCAACTAATTCCAACCGTAAAAAAGTGAGAAATTGAGCTTAAAAAAGAGAGTTTGTTGAATCCCTAGTGGTTGTAGCATAAAACTAGCTTCTTAAACAAACCATACATGCCATCTCTTTTAATATGAAACAAAGTTTGGCTCAGCAAACACATCAGACCCATGCAATCCAATCCATAAAAATCATTTAATACTTGTCAATGAGCCGGGGGTGAATAAGGGTTCTGGGATATCTAAGGGGGTTGTATTGAGCGGAAAAGTGATAAAATGAAAGGGAGTAGAACATGATTACTGCTCAACAAATCATTAAACAATCAACTGTGTTATAATAAAAAAATCATAACAACTATGACCCATCTTTGTGTCATCCTTTAATTGTTGTAATACAAAGTTTCCATTTAATTTTAATTTTATTTTAAGAACAATACGTGCAAAGTGAATCTGGGAATGTGAGGGGATTCGTAATGTGCAGAAAAATGAGAGAATGACAAGGAAATTAATGGATATTGTTCATAAAACAAATTAAATAATCAATAATCATAACTCTATATTAAAATCAATCCAAAAAGCACCAACATTCATTATTTCTCAATTGTGTACCAAGTTGTTTGTTGTTCCAATACAGACGAACAACTTGACATCAACACTAGTGAGGAAGAACACATCCCTTTGACATAACGTCGAGATTCAATTTGCATCAATCCACAACCATACAGGCGTATATTAATGTTAGGGCCACCCAAGACTGGATATTGGGATACTTCGGTGAACATACAACAAGAATGGGCCAACGACCATGACTCGGGGTTTGAAGAAAAAAACACAACAACTGTTCACAATCCCTCTGCGACTAGGTAAGGGTTACAACCATAATTGTGAGGGAACAAAATAACTGACGGTAATACACAGAACAAAACCCTCCATCATCAACGCAGGGCCATATGTACCACCATTCACTCATTATTCCACAGAGACCCATCCCAATACTAAATTGACCAAGCAACCATTCAACATGCAACTTAAAATACCCAATTCTTTTTCTTGCAATCCGAAAAATTTTATAGTCATCACAGAGAGCTATAACACACATCTACACAGTCGAGATTCTCAAGAACTCACAGAATCCAAGCATCACTGAGCCATCATTTGTTCATACAACAAAGAATACCTCATGGATGGAGAGAAAAAGAATCATACATGTAGCAAAATGCTTAAATGGCGAGTTGGACGAGCTTTTTTTCTTCCAAGATCCTGAAAATGCAGACCTTCACAACCAACAGAGCGGAAAATGAAACAATGGAACAATTCTAGGGTAACGGTCGATAATGGGAGTATGGAGTGACATGCAGTAAATGCACGTCGCTTCCATCACCTGGACTATTCAATAGAAAGTACGAGACATCCCAACAAACATTGCATTCACGAATCAATTAAATCATGTAGTCAATGCCAAACCATTTGAAATCTGTGACGATATCCATTGCATAGTGCGCCACCCAATACCATTTACACGTTAACCCTTTCCATAACTCCATGCCATCATACATATTGCAATGCTATATGCGCCTCATTCCAAGTTAATGAATTTTTCTTAGTCCACTAACCAACAATAGCATAATAGTTAGGACTAACACTAATATCCTTTAACTTTTCCATTCTAACTTGCATGTAATACTTTATCATAGCTCAAACATATAACTTCCTTCCCTTTAGGATTTTTTTCATATGTTTTTTTTCTTGTTTTGATCATGCTACTATTAACATATCTCTTGTATATATGTGGCTAGGTAATTGATCATAAGAATTAGTGACATGGTTAAAACATAGAAACTATAAATAACATGCTCCTCGTAACCATAAAATGTTTTGGATCACAAAAAGCATTCCACAAAAATGCATCATCCACCTATTATCATGTCAAATGAACCGATACCGCATCGTCAACAATGTAGGACTGTGTAGGCAACATAAAAAACAACAGCAAAAAATGTGTGATATGTCTATCCTTGCGCCTCTAGTCTACAAGGGGGTCCCACCTACTAGTATTATATTATTAACATAGTTAAATAATAGGGCTTTAGCAATACTTTGTGGGCGGAATTCATCGTTACGATTTTAATTGTCAACAAGAACTTTCTACCCAATCACTCTTGGTTGCCTTCACATTTCCAGTCACATATTGAGTTGATATTAACCTTCAACATTCATTTATTTTCTAGATCCAACTAATCCAACTCATACTTGAACAAATTATAGTTCTAATCAAGCTATTTTATAGACTTTAGAATCTTCAACATCCATTTACTTTTTGTACTGCACTACTTCATCCTTTTTCTGACACTACCTCATCCTTGAAGGGATCGATTCCATAGGACTGGTGACACTGTTGGTTGAAACGAAGACCTCGTTCCTGGTGAAGCCACCCGATGTTGTATGGTTGCGGGTGTGGTGTTGTCGACAACCCCAACTGTTTGCCGAAATTAATTGTTTGTCGTTATTTCTCCTGAGATTTTAATAATTGTTTTTTCATTCTTTTATGCATTGATCTTTAGTCGCTAACTCTCCTGAGCTCTTAATTCCTTGTGCTTCATTATTATGTATGTGGATTCTCTTCATGCTACTTTTCCTAAGTTTTTACTGTTTCATAGGGTTTTACTATCTTCTCCTTTGTCTTAAAGGAAAAGGGTGTGAATCTTACTAATCTTCTTGATATGTTTATTTATTCTCGTTGACATTCTGATCTTTTACAAGAATACCATTGATCGATACCAATTAATTTAATTTCCATTCTTCAACCAATTTAATATCTTATTCACAGCCCTTCGACTCTGCACAAACCAAATTCAACTTATTTCCCTTAGAAATAAGATTGAATTCAACTTATGTCCCTTAGAAATAAGATTGAATTGGTCCTTTCAGCTATTGTTTGTTAAGTCCTCTTCATAAGTTTTTCATTCTTTTGGAAATTCCTCATTGGGTTTAGATCATACCATACTTTAGTAGTATTTTGTAGTAATTACACCAGTTCATGTTGTAAAATCCTTCCTCCTTCCTTTTATTTGAATTTTCTATTGAGGGGAAATTCAGTAGTTCATGAAAATAACATTGGAAAACTTCCAAGATTTCCATTGCTTAATTCTTCGGGTTGATATGCTATTGAAGTTTCATCATTATCATCACTGTTATGTGTAAGTGAAACTTCTTCATTTTCTTCTTTGAGATTTTTTGTTTGCAATTTTCTTTTATTGATTAATGTACTCTTGATCTGCATGATATCATCAAGATCTGCTATTGTGTCATCTTCTTCTTTAGGAACTCTCATTCCTGAGTTTAATCCATTTCATATTCAAATCTATGAATTTCACATTCCTTATTAGGAACTTCATCGATCATTTTCTTGTTATCAATTTCTTCATTTTTAGATGCCAGATCATCTTTCTTTCTTTCTATTTCAGATTTTCTTCTCCATACCTTTCCATCAGATATTTCTTTTCTACGTTTATACTTTGAGATTTTACATTTCTTCTTTTCTTCCAACCTTCATTATATTTTCTTCCTGACTTGTATGAATTATCTCTCATGGATTGACTTCTTGATTTTCTGCAGTTTTGGGATTTGTGACCAAACCAATCACATTTGTAACATCTCATTGTATGACAAAACTTTGTTGTGTAGCCAACATAATTGCATCTCCAACATCTCATTAAGTTATTGGACCTTCCTAAATTTTTCTTTTCAGGACTCTTGCATTCCAATGCTTTGTGACCAAAGTTATTACAAGAAAAGCAATAACCATTGAAGGTGTTTCCATACTTGAGTATGTTGTGACATGAGAAGTATGTCTTTTGATATGTTCCTTGTTTTTTTACTTGTATAGATTCCTTCCTTGAAAAAGTTCATGGTTTGTTTTAGGTTTGTGACTGTACCTTTTTCCTTTGAGGAGTATGATCATTTATCATGTTTTTTAATGGTGCTTCATTTGCCACCTTATTCTTTCTTATTCTATCCAAGACCAGTTTTGCGATCACTTGGTCTTTGATTGTTCCAGATCCTATCTAGGATAGTTGAGTTGTTCTGGAATTTTACAGTTGCTTTTGTCTTTTCATTCATCTTTTTTAGGTTGATAATTTCCATTTCCAACATGTGACATGTTTCTTCCTTTTTAGTCAACTGAATCTTCAAGTCTTCCTGTTTTTCCTTAGCTCCTTCAAGTTGAGTCTTTATATTGATGATCATTTCTTCTCTATCATCCAAGACTTATGTGAGGTTATTAGTTTATTCATATGTTTTTAACTCTTCTATATATTTTGTTAGATCAACAACTTCATTCTTCAATCTTTGAGTTCTTCCTTGTTTTCTATCTGAATCCTTTTGAGGTTGATGTCTTCCAATTCCAACCTGTGGCGTGATTCTTCCTTTTTAGTTAATTGGATCTTATGTGCTTCTTCATTTTTCTTATCTTATTCAATTTGAGTCATTAGAGTTGTGTTAGTACTTCCATTTCTCTTTTTGAAATTAATAATTTCCAATTGCAACATGTGACATGATTCCTCGCTTTTAGTTAATTGTATCTTCTAGGCTTCTTCATTTTTCTTAGCTTCTACAAGTTGAGTTTTTAGACAGATTAACATTTCTTTTGTCTCTTATAGTGCTTCTTTTATTTTATTGTCACGTGTCTTCAATTCTTTCATTTCTTCTATTAGATTAGCAACTTCGGTCTTCAATCTTTTGATTTCTTCTTCTTTGTCTTCTAGCTGAATCTTTTGTTCATGCTCTTCATGGTTAGATTGATCTAACTATTGTAGTAGCAACATATCTTTATTTTGAATTTTCTCTAACTCTTAAAAAGTGCAAATAATTGTGTGTTCAAGTTGTTCAAGAACAACCTTAGTAACTTCAATATATAGACCATTTCATGGTTCCATACTAATAACTTCAAATGTAGTTATAAAATTAGTCTTAAAATCTAATAGTTTTTCTTTAGTGAATACTGAGGTATTCATCAATTCCTTGATGTAGTAGTATTCTATGTTGATGACTAGGGTTTGCCTCAATTCTTTGATGCAATTGTCCTCTTCTGTGTTTTGTTCTTTATTCTGATAAAAATTCTCTTTATCTGTATTTTGTTCTTCAATCTGATTTGATTTCTCCATTTCTTTGTTTTGTTCTTTAATCTGATTGGATTTTTGTGTTTCTCTGTTTTGTTTTATAAACTGACTGGAATTCTCCATTTCTTTGTTTTGTTCTTTATTTTGATAAGAATTCTCCAGCTGGATCCATAGTACTTTAGCAGAGGTGCAATGTCCCATCTTTTCTTTGACTTAGTCTGACAGTCTATTCTAGATTGCCTTTAATGGTATTGAATTATTTTTCTTTGCTTCTTTTGTAGTTTTGGATTTGTTCTTTGAGGTAGTTGAGTACCAAGGTTTAGATACTATTGAGTCCCAAACACCAGATCCTCTTGACTTTAGATACCATTTCATTATTTCCCTCCATGAAGAGTAGTTTGTTCCATCAAATAAGGGTGCTTCATTTGTGGAGAGAACCATTT
>ML780506.1:108755-125201 GCA_009831015.1 Picea engelmannii | reverse complement strand
AATCACGATTATTTTTGTAGGATCAACTAACAAACCTTGCTTGCATACCACATGTCCCAACAAGATCCCAAAGGGTGCACATAAAATACCCTTCTTCAAATTTAATGAGATCTGGTATTGTCTACATCTATCAAGCATCAACCACAGAGTTTCTATATGATCTTTCAATAAGATAAACACAATCTGGCCATCCAAATACACTTCGAGAAACTTATGAATAAATTCCTTAAAGGCTACAACAACTACGCTAGAAAACACATCAGGTGCATTATTTAAGCCAAATTGCATCACTATATATTGGTATCTTCCCCATTATGTCACAAATGTTATCTTGTGTTTTTCTTATGGTGCAATATTGATCTGGTGGTATCCTGAAAACCCATCAGTAAATGAGTAGGCCTCCTTCCCACCGACATTATCCAACAATTCATTTGTAAAGGGGGTCAGAAAAGGCTCATGTAAACAAGCATCATTCAATTTCCTTATCTCTACACAAATTCTAATCCCCCCCGTTTTCCTATCTTGGACTACCATTTGGCTTATCCATCTAGACTTTGTGACAGGTTCAATGATACCAGCCTCTAACATTCTATCAAGCTCTGTTTTCACTTTTTCCTTATGCTTCAAATTCAACCTGTAAGGTCACTATCTTACTGGCTTAGCATCTAGATTTAAAGGGATATTCATTTATCCTAGTTCCTTAGCAATCCCCTTCATCTCTGAGAAAGTAGTCGGGAATAAATCTTGATATTCACATAGAAGATCTAAAATCCTTTCAACCGTCTCATCATTCCAATAGTCACCAATATTCATGAACTTAGGTTTCTCTTTTGTGCCAATATTCACCTTGCAGACTCATACTCGCTTCACATATGCATCAAATTCAAGGTCTTGACCTTCGACTATGCACTCCCCTTCAATATATAACACTTGTACATTTCTTGGATCTTCTTCATCTTGGTCTTCTTCAATAATATTGTAATATTCAAGTAATTCATGAACTGTCATGGCTTCTTTGCATACATTATACATTGGTACTATTTCTCTCTGGTCTTCATCGATAAATATATTTCTTCTGATGACTTGCAGAGCTTCATATACTAAGGGTGACACAGCTTCAAAGCTAAATGTTACCTTGAAATTCCAAGTGAGCTCTTCCCAATCTGTTGTCCCTATGTGCACTTCTAGATTAAGACACTTGTTCTTGGGAATCATCTCCAGTGTATGCATAAACTTGTATGTCCATTCATGTTGAGGCACTTTATTCCAAGTCATAGTGCACCACTCAATATGATCTTTCGAACTACTCAACCCTACATACTTCTGCATAATTACTTCACCTTTTTGTTCCAAATATGATCTGCATCAGCCTTTTACAATGTTGTCAATCTCTTATTCCTTCCTTGTGTGTTTCCCACCATCTCGCCAGGGTTCCTCTGAGTGCAACATCTAATTCCAACAATGTTTTTTGTTCGGGTATCTGCAAATCAAATTCCTTTACAAAATCACTTACATCAGTTAATCCATCAAACCTTGGTGTATCACATACTTGTGTTCTGATCCAATGTAAATAGCGATTAATGCAAGAACACATTATTTTCAATACTATGTGAAACATGTGCTACCAATGTTTGAGTCCTTCCTCTAAGTCTAATTCACAAGAGCTAATAATTCTCCAACTAATCCCACCATCAACAATAGGATTGATGTAATCATCCATGCGCGCAGTCATATTATATTGGTTATCTATTTATTTTCTGGAAGGTTCCACATACCTTATTTCTTCTGTAACGTCTAACGATGTTGTGACCTTCAAATATCCCACTTCAAAAATCATTTATCTTTTCTTCAAGTTAATAATCGTCTAATTATCAAAGGCCCAATCCAGTTCGAGCAACGCTAGATATGGTTGATTGTTATCCACAATCTCAATGACCTCAAAGTCTGTGACACTACAGACTCCATCTATGTTAAAAATTACTCCAAACAGTCTTCTAACTTGTACTATCTTGTGTTGGTTTTCCAACTGCAACTGAAATGGTGACCAAATTAACGTAGGCTTCCCCATCATTTCCCACGTCTTCCTTGCAAGAACATTTACATCTAATCCTAAGTTTAAGATGATGTTGTCCATGTCATATTATCCTATTTGCGCACTCATTCTAAACTCTTTGTTGGTCCTCTTGTGTAAGACTTGGTTCACTGCTTTCTTTGTAATCGATACTTCTCTATCTTGGGTACATTAATCGATTATACCACACAACACATCCAAAATTGTTCCATCCTTCATCAAATCTAAGCAGCTCTTTAGAAAATATTTAAAATTGTTTGCTTTATATACTAACCTTTCTGGAATAGTGTGAGCATAGACTGATGGCATATCATATACTGGTGGCACAGTCGACGTTGATGCTATCCATTATGGTCCTAGTATCTCCTTCCCAACTTGTTGAAATGTATCTTTCTCCTTCTATGGATTAAACATTGAACTAGGCTCAACTCCCTTCCTTACCTAGTGCTCGATCTTTTCCTTTCCCTTTTTTGTTGTGTCGTCTCCTATTCTATATCCTCCATGTGTAACTACTATTAATATGGGATGATCATCACATTGTCCTGCAACTATCATTTGTATGTTATGGTTCTAGTTTTGACTCCCTCTTTCCTGCCATTTCGTTATCAGTTGAGGACAATATTTTGTCGCATGGTCTAATGCTCTGCAATACGTGCATGTCGTGCATGAATTCAAAAAGTATCTCACTAAATGTCTTCGTTGAATGAATTTATAACAAATGATTGGCCCTCTTCCTCCTCCACTGAATCCTCCTCGTCCTAAACCTCGACCGAATCCTCCTCATCCACCCTAGTTAAATCCTCTCGAAGTATTGTACTATGGAATTCCTTCTACTGTGGAATTTTCTTCTTGGATTCGGTAGGCATATGATGTGTGTTCTATCATTAAATAAAATGTGCAACAGTCCTTCTCATCATGCCCTATAGACCTAAAAAAATTAAAAAAAAAATCCTAGTTGTACTCTGATACTTCTGCAACAATCGACAAGTAGTCGGATGATGTCCCCATGTCTTGCATATTTCATAATATCATATTCCTTCTGCTAAAGGGTTCGATGCTCTTGTATTCATATACTGCACAAATGTTGGGCACTCATCTTTACGATGGCCTTTCGTCTTACGGGTTATACATTATACTTGTTCACGCTTTTCTTTCCCCTTAGTGATCTCTTTCAACTAGATTTTCAATGTTGCTAGTTGTGCCTAGACTTGTGTCATCCCTACGATGTTTTCTCCTACAGGGGATGATTCTAACTTTATCACAATATCCAAAGCTTATGGTTGTGATGTGACTTTTTGTTGTGTCAATGGACAACAAATGTGTGGAAATATACCTTCAATAAACCATTCCCTATGTTGTTCATTAGGAATCTGGAATGTCAGCCTACCCATCACATCCTTAAACCTTTGATCGAAATCCTAAACTGACTTAGTATATACTTGCTTAATTTCTTTCATCTCGATGATATACTGTGATTAAGATTTCGACTTCCAAAATTCCTTTATAAATTTTGTCGAATCTTTGCTAATGTTATTGATTTTCCTGTTGGTGTAGTAGTCTGGTATTTCATATACCATATCAGTGCGTGATTTTGGAATTTCGTTGCTAACTATGCAATCTTTGTTTCCTCATTCTATACATTCTTCATAGTCCATATCATGTCACATACAAACAGATGTTTCTCTAGGTCCTCCGACCCCACTCCCTAGAATTCAGACATCCTCAATGTATTATCTATTCATTCCATTGTATTTTGTGTAGTATTTACCCTCGGTGATGTTGACGGACTCTAGTTCATTGTGATACTTCCATTATTATGACTATTGTTATGAATTCCTCCGTTAATTGAAATTTATCTTAACACAGTCTCAATTCCTACTTCAATTCTAAGTGGCGCACATGGGGTCGTGTGTTCGACGCAGATTCTAATTTGAGATGGAATTCCTTCTTCTGTTGGATTGTTTTGAGGATCACATTCTCTCTCTTTCATTTTTTCTATATGACGTTATCTAGAGAACCACGTGGGGTTCTCTTTCCTCAACTTCTTTGTGCTCCTCTTCTCTCTCAACCACAATTTCCTTCTTACTATACCTAAATATTTTCCCACATCACAATACTCCAATCTCTCCATATAAACCATTGTCTTCCTCTCTCAGCATCCTCGGTCCATTTGTTCCTTCATCCTTTACTTCATCTCTTCTCATACCATCCTATGGTCAGCCCCCAGTCCCCCTATGTGCACGGAGGCGCTTAACAATTAGATTCCATTTTCATAACATTATTGTCGCACAACAACATCTTTGTCCAAGTAGATAATGGGTTCACAAATCTTTTGCTCGGACCCTTGAAAAACTCTCTTTCTGTGACACTATAAGACTGGGTAAAATCTATTGAAAACTCAGTAATGTAGCCCCCCAGTATACTATTCAAGAAAAAATTAACTACATGAGATACTTTATTACTTATTGTATTCAACCGTCTGATCAGCTCAAGAGTCCAGTTTCCCAAAGCCTAAAATCTATATCTTCCAACATTCTCAACTAGCCTCTCTAACCATTCAGTCAAAATTATAAAAAATTCACCAAAGAATATTTCATGTGGATCTGTGAATGCATAAATTTGCAACCATTGTTCATCGTTGAGCCTTGGGTTCCTATTATGTTCTCTGGAAAATTCTTGATGCTTCCTCTCTATCCATTTTGTGATCTCTTACTTATTCGACCTCCAGAACATTCCTCGTGATTACAATCGTGGTCACAGCAATGGAACCATTTGTTGGGGTATAGTGGGTAGACCCAAGGTTCAAATATAACATACCAACAAAACCCTTATACATCGTCCCTTTCGGCATCACCTGCAAGCAAGTAAACTCTCAACTGAGACATCTAGAGGGGCTGCAGGAACCAATTTTCTATAGTGATGAGGGGAAGTGAAGAATTCAACCTATTCTTACTAACCATCTACTCATGTGCACAATTTTCATTAGTTAACAGTTACTTATCATGCAACATACCATGTGTACAACATCACTTTACTTAACATTTGTTTTTTTATCAATTACTTTAGTGTGTGACATTATAACAACATAGACATAATCATAATACTAAGCCTTTATCATCATTGTGCAATATCAGTAACATGTTCCTACTGCTAAGCATTCAACACACACACACACACACACACACACTACCCATCATCAGAAACATAGCTTACATCACATCAAGACACGATTTTTAACGTGGTTCACCCCAATCTGGGCTATGTCCACAATGATAGGCTTCTTATTCATTCATTCATAATATTCTTACAGTTGTGTACTTTGCTTACAAAAAGATGCAACAATAAACATTACCCCAAACCTTCCTAGTCGTTCTGCTGCAATGAGAACCTACCCCCGGAAACCTTGGTCATACATCCGCACACTAAACCAAAATAACCTAGCATAGACTGAACTCCCATTCATGAACTGTTAAAAAAAAGATCAACCTCTATCTATCCCACCCTTTACATATTTATACATAAGAAATAGGGCTAAGCATGTTACAATGCGGTTACAAAGTGGACAAAATGTCCCAAAAATCCTAATGGTTTATAATCGTTTCCTGCCTTTACGCGTTGCTTTGTCGCATTTCTTCTTATCATGCACTTTGACTCCTTAAAGTCTGCTCTTATCATGCGCTCTGGTCCATCTTCTAACTGTCTTTTATTCTTTGACTTATTATGGCGCAAATACCAAAACTTATTCAAAAATCATCCAAAACACTTATCTAACATGGTATCTCTTAAAAATATTTGAAGGTTGAGTCATAGCAGCCCCTAGATCAATAAGAGTACTCTAGATCAGAGTGTTGTTGATGTGTACATTTACTAGAGGACTTCCTAGATCCAAGTATTTAGGTATAATCAACTTTCAAAGCATAAGGTCATCTAATTGTGCTATAACATTTATGGTAGGGGCATATTTTCTTCTCCTCCCTAGTATTATAATGCATTCTTCCTTGACATATTTATTTAAAATGGGAACATCTTTGAGGACTTGTAAAAGAGGTATCTTATGCACAAATTCTTAAGTTCTCCTAAAACTTGTTTTCCCCCAGATGTATATGTTTTCTTTTCTTGTAATATTTCAGGGTAAGGAGGAGTTTGTGGTTGGGGTAATGTAAAATATTCTTTATCAGATTATGTACTTTCTATGATATTGGGTTGTTGTTGTAAGATATTTCTTGATCTAATATTTATCTCTTGTAGTTCCAAAGATTAAGTCTGATAAGTTATATCACTGTTGTACATAGGTTGAACTTGTTTTTTGTTTGGATTTGTCGCAGGTTGAGTAGGTAGATAAGGTTGTTTAGGAGGAACATTATTTTGAGTAGTGTTTTTAGGTTGAGGAGGAGGAGGCAGTAATGCAGGTTGAAAATTTTGTGGCCTCCATCCTTTTGGAGGTTTACTCCATTGATTTTGTGGCATGCTAGGAAAATATTGGTATGGAGGAGGGATTGGAGGTCCTTGGTACTACCAAGGATTTGGGTTTGTCTAAGTAGATAGGTTGTACCATGGTTGAGGAGACATTTGAGAATTATGTGCACAAATTTTTTTAGAAGGATTGACATTCAAACCTATTTGGAATGGTCTTGGTGCTCCATGCCTCCTTTGATTGATGAAGTATAGTGATTCCACATTCTCCTCTACTCCTCAAAAAGTAGATTTCAATCATGGAAAAGAAATACACTTGTTAGTTGGATTAATTTCTTCACAAATACCACAAACATTTATAAGGTATAAGGGGCACTCATTTCTAGGATGTTTTTAGTGCATTTGGGACATTAGACAACCAATGCCTTCTTTGCTTCCTCGTGTTTCTTATTAATATGCATAGTATCCATTTGCATGGCTAAAGAGTGTAAAATATTAGGTTTCATTCCCTTTATTAACCCTCCTAATTCATTATTTATATGAGTTGTAGAGTTGAGATGCCAAACCTCTATTGCTTCTACCTTTATTTATGGAGGACCTTGAGTGTTTCTTGAATATTATTTTGATATCATCATAGTCCAACTGATAGATATATCCATTGGATAGGAGATTCAATGTTTCCATTATATCTTCTCTTACTCCTCTGAGTAAGACAAGTTTGAGTGAGGCTTCGTCCAAAGTGCAATTTTGAGCTCTCTTGTAGCTTAGTTGAAATCCCTATTCAAAGCCTTCTAGATATTCATTGGGTCCTTGTGTCATTCTAAAAATATCATCCCTCGTATCTCTTTCTCTACAACAGTCTCTATATATTTTACTGAAGGTATTTTTCATTTGATCCCAAGTTGTGATACTATTTTCTGCCAACCTCATAAAACATCTTAGAGATGAATCCTTCCAGGTGGAAGGAAAAATTTTAAGCTTCTTTTAATTAGTGGTATAATCATGTGTCCTGCACATAACTGCAAACTCAAACAAAAAAGTGTCAAGATCTTTAGAAACAAGCCCATGAAAATGAGGTAATGCAGAAGGATTAATGTTTTTCATCTTGTTTTGAATAGGCAACACAAAAAATTCTACCATCTCTTCTTCACCAGCCATGGCATGAGGTGAGGGAGACTGGAACTCTTCTAAAATATTTTCAAATTATATATCCTCCCTTTCCAAGAAACTTTCTAGTGTTTCAGGACCAATCTCTAGATTGCTTGGACCTGTTTTTGTGGTGGGGTTTTTTGGAAAAAAAATTATTTCCTATCTCTAGGTCTAGTCATTCATGAAATCAAAAAGAAAGTGAAAAACTATTTTTTCTCTGATATATAATACAAAAAAGAGAGTGTAACAAGGAGCTATCAATACTCACGTGAAGTGAAATCACTTGGGTTGTTACACTACAAAAATTATATAGTGAAGTTTGCCTTGTGACTGAGGTATCCTTTTTTACTTCTCTGGATCATACAAAAGAAAAAAAAAAGAAAATAACATGCAGACTTCAGCACCTCCCCGACAACGTCGCCAAAAAGTGATGACCCTAGTGTTGGGTATGTGTTATATTCTTTGCATGTGTGTGTGTGGGCACGTTAGATTCGACAACTGTGTCTGACGATCCCTCTAGTAGTTCTCTTTGTGTCATGTGCACCGAGATATTCCCAGGGGGGGGGGCAGGTATGCCCCCCCCTAGTTATGCGCAGCGTTGGGGGCAGCGCCCCAAAATTTATTTTTTTTTGGGAGGTTTTTTCTATTTTTAGAAGATTTTTCTATTTTTAGCAGTTTTCTAAATTAATCCCGGATTAAGGGATTAGGGTTTTGGTATCTATGGAATACCTAAAAACATTGTATATATTGTATGGTGAATGGTGAAATTTGATATAATGAAAATAAGAAAGGTTTTCCCCGATTGAGGGTTTTCGGTATAAATCTTTGTGTACTATGTGTATGAGCCATTGATTAATTACTGTTTTTCTTAAGAATCTATATGCATTGCTTTACTTCACAGGTTTAAAACTTACATGCGGTATCAGAGCTCATTTTTGGCTTTAGAGGGACGCCTTTGTCGCTGAGGGTTTAGCTTGATCTTGATAGATCAAGTTTATCTTGGGTCTGTGATAAACCTAGGTTTAGTGGGAGCTTTTGAAGTGGTTATTCGAGTGTATAAAGAGGAATGGCGAGCTCTTCTAGAATAGAGATAGAGAAGTTCAACAGTAAAAACTTTGAGCTATGGAAGCTCAAGATGGAGGACCTTCTTGTAGACAAAGAACAATGGATCATTGTGGATCCTGGTACATAGCCTACTGGTACATTGTCTACTAGCACACACGCTACTGGTACACAAACTACTAGTACACCACCTACTGGTATGTTAAAGGAATATTGGGAGAAGTTCGACAGAAGAGCAAGGAGTACTATTCGACTCTGCCTGGCAGATTCGGTGTTGTTGAATGTCTTAGGAGAATATACAACCAAGGAACTATGGAATAAGTTAGGGAATTTGTATCAATCAAAGTTCCTGGTAAACAACTTGTTTCTTCGAAAGAAGTTGTATCATCTTAGGATGGAAGATGGAGATTCTGTGACAGAACATCTAAATGCCTTTAATACTCTGGTAAGTCAACTCATATATGTTAATATTACGATTGCAGAAGAAGATAAGTGTATTACTTTGTTATGTTCTTTGCCAGACTCTTGGGATAATCTAGTTGTAACAATTGGTAGTACCACTCAATCTACATTGAAGTATGAGGATGTAGTTTCATCCTTGTTATCTAAAGAGATGAGGCGGAAAATCATGGATGGTCATAGAACATATGATTTATTTGTAAGAGGTCGTACCCAAGACAGGAATCCTAGTAAGTCTTTGGGGGGGAGATCTAAATCTACAGGTAGATCTAAGTCTCTAGGAAAATCTTTGAGGAAATGTTGGAAGTGTGGTAAAACAAGGCATTATAAGAAAGATTGCAAGTCTAATAAGGTTGATAAACCAAAGGGATCTGATAGTACATCTTCTACAAAGGAGAAAACCTCCATTGAGGAAGGAGGTGATGTTTACCTGGCATCTACAGGTACACATGCAAACCGTGATGTATGGTTGATCGACTCATGTGCATCATACCATATGACTCCTCACAGGGAGTGGTTCTCTGAATATGAAAAATATGATGGTGGTGATGTATTCCTAGGAGATGACTCAAAAACAAAAATCATGGGACGTGGAAGGGTTAAGTTACTGCTAAAATATGGAAGGATTAAAACTCTCCCTGGGGTTCTTCATATTCCAAAACTAGTCAGGAGCCTAATATCTGTAAGAAAGTTGGATGGTGCAGGAGTGGATACTGTATTTGGAAATGGAACTTGCAATATGGTACGAGGAGAAATGGTGTTGATGAGGGGATTTTGGTGTGGAATTATGTACAAGTTATTGGGAAGAAATTATACTAATGGGTGTAACAGTTCTATTGTCCCTGAGAAGAGAAATGAAGGATACAAGACCAATATTGTCCCAAAAAAGAAGACCATGTTGTGGCATCAAAGACTGGGGCATATTGGAGAAAAGGGCCTTCGAACACTACACGGTAAAGGTATGGTTGAAGGTATGTCTAATTGCACTCTGGATTTTGATTTCTATGAACATTCCATATATGGTAAAAGAATCGAGTAAGATTCCCATCTGGTGCTACAAGAGCAAAGGGGATCTTAGAGTTGATACATAGTGATGTGTTTGGACCTGTTCTTGTTCCATCCCTAGGTAAATCTGTGTATTATGTTTCATTCATAGATGATTTCTCAAGGAATACATGGATTTATTTTCTTAGAAAGAAATCTAAGGTATTTGATAAATTTAAAGAGTTTAAGGCTCTGGTAGAAAATCAGATAGAGAAGAAAATAAAGGTATTGAGAACGGATAATGGTGGAGAATTCTGTGGAAATGAATTCAAAGAATTATGTAAGAAGTGTGGCATAGAAAGGCAGAAGACTACTCCATACACTCCTCAACAGAATGGATTTGTAGAAAGGATGAACAAGACACTGATGGAAAAAGCAAGGAGCATGCTCAACGGTGTCGAGTTAGGACAGGAATTTTGGGCAGAGGCAGTGGGTACAACATTTTACCTGGTCAATCGATCACCTTCATCAGCATTGGATGATAAAACTCCACACGAGGTATGTTCTGGAAAGAAACCCTCTCTTCAACATCTTAGAGTGTTTGGTTGTGATGCTTATGTGAGCTGGATAAAAAAAGGCTAAAAATTGTATCTTTATTGGTTATAAATATGGTGTGAAAGGTTATAAGCTTTGGAACCCAGAAACCAAGAATATTGTTTACAGTCGAGATGTTGTTTTCAAAGAGGTAAAAGATGTGTCCAAATAAGAATTCCTACCAATGCAAGATGAACCTGAGAAAATAGAGCTTGATTTGGATGATGCAAAATCGGAATCATCTGAAGAAGAGGAAGCAGAAGAAGAAGAAGAAGAAGAACCATGTACCCATGTATTGAGGAGATCAGTGAGAGATAGAAGGCAACCAGAAAGGTATAGTCCACCTTATTTATGTTCCAATTTTTCTGTATCTATTACTGATGATGATCCCAGAACTGTCAAGGAAGCTGTGAATTCAGAGGTTAGTAAACTATGGAAGAAGGCCATGGCTGAAGAAATGACTGCCTTGGATAAGAATGAGGCATGGGATATATTTGAGTTGCCAGCTGGAAGAAAATATGTTGGTAGCAAATGGTTGTTTAAGAAGAAGTTTAATGCACAAGGTAAAGTGGAGAAATACAAAGCTTGGTTAGTAGCAAAAGGTTATTCCCAGGAAGATGGAATTGACTTTGGTGAGATTTTTTCTCCTGTTGCTAAGTTAAATTCTATTTGATTTCTTTTATCTATTGTTGATGTGTTTGATCTTGAAGTGGAACAGATGGATGTGAAGACAACATTACTACATGGGGATATGGAATAAGAAATCTACATGAAGCAGCCAAAAGGCTTTGTAGTGAAGGGAAAGAAGAGTTTGTCTACAAGCTAAAGAAGTCACTATATGGTCTGAAGCAATCACCTAGGATGTGGTACCAAAAGTTTGACACATACATCCTTGGATTAGGATTTGTGAGAAGCAGGGATGATCACTGTGTATATTCCAAGCAAGTTGGTAATCACTTCATTTATGTAGTGTTGTATGTTGATGACATGTTGTTGGTAGGAAATAACATGGATGTTATCAAGGAGGTGAAATCGCAACTATCCTCCAAATTTGACATGAAGGATCTTGGTGTTGCTAACTTCCTTCTGGGAATGGAGATTAGCAGTTTTTGCTATTTTTAGCGGTTTTCTAAATTAATCCTGGATTAAGGGATTAGGGTTTTGGTATCTACGGAATACCTAAAAACATTGTATATACTGTATGGTGAATGGTGAAATTTGATATAATGAATATAAGAAAGGTTTTCCCCGGTTGAGGGTTTCCGGTATAAATCTATGTGTATTATGTGTATGAGTCATTGATTAAAATTTATTTTTCTTAAGAATCTATATGCATTGCATTACTTCACAGGTTTAAAACTTACGCCTAGGAATAGCATCAATAATTTATTATACCCTTGGCATCCTAACTTAATTTTTCAACCTGGGGTTTGTACAAACTTAAGAGGTGTTATGCACTAGGGGTTTGTACAAACTTAAGAGGTGTTATGCACTATGTATGCAGTATGCACTCATTGGTAGAAAAGGTCTGGAATTGATCAAAGGTTGAAAATGTGCAGGAAAATAAACTAGCAGCAAGCATCTCTAAACTATTTCTTGAAGGAAACAAACCAATTTGAAATCACAGCTAATCTAGATTGCATGGAAAGAACTTATTATTATTCCAATAAGGAGCATTGGATCAAGAAGATCAAACTGAGAGCAAAAATATGAATTCAATCTAAGTTATGAAATAAAGTTGTGACTGAAGTAAAGTTACACTAGTGCATGAATAAAACAAGTTAATTGTCTAACCCTTTGATAAATAGCAATCTAAGTGTATTTTTATTGTTTATTGATGATTTCATGAAAACAAGATTAAGCTAAGTCAAAATCTGAAGTTGAAATAAGCCTATAGGATATTTCTACAAGAACTATGCAGTTTCTACAGGAAATGTATAGTTTCTACAGGAAAATCCTACAAGAAGCAAGATGAAGTTAAAAAAGGTAGTGCAAGTATTTAAAATCATGAACAAAGTTAGACTATAAATAAATGAATTGAATATGAGGCTCTTGGCCTCGAGAAGCACCTAAGAGTTCTCTTAACTGCTATTGAACATTTCTACAGGATGCATGTTGTGACTAGATAATCAGGGATAACTTTAACAAAAGATGGAATTAATCATGAAAAGTTATATTAAACTTCAAAGGAGAATAAAATACTATCCAAACATGCATGAAAACTATAGAAATTGTAACAAGGTCCTTGAGCCCTCTTGGATGGGCCCTATCCAAGAAGCACAAGGAGCCTAAAAGAAACTTTAATGGACTAAAAGAAAAACTGTATTTATTTCATGAATACCAGTAATACATCAAGAGCAAGAAGGCTCTGAGTTCTCAACAAAAGTGTTCACAAGGTCCCCCTATAATAATTCTCCAAAAATTCTCTATATATCTCTCCCCATCTCTCCTAGACTAGAGTTCTATATATAGATTGAGAGTTCTACCAAACTTCCTAAATCAAAGAGAGAATTAAATAAATGAGGGATCTGGTCTCATTACACATGTATCTCCAACTGTTGCTAATGAGGAGTGGTAATTAATGCATAGGGAGCGCTCTTGGAGGTAGGTGCGGACAATGTCCCTTGATCCTTGGCTGGCAGTGCTTTGAGGGAGACAAAATCCCTTGTTTCTAGGGTGTTGGAGCCCCTTACTCCTGAAGTTTGACCTGCTTGGAGGAAAACATATCTTTGGCCAAAACATTAGAGAAAAAAGGAACATTAGACACAAAAATCCACCTCAACACACATTCACTAAGCAACATGCAAAATACCCATGAGTTACTATTAAATATGGTCAAAAGAAAATATTAAGTCATTTTATGGTGGAAAAATGTGCCAAAGATGAGTCTTTGAAATAGGAAATAATCAAGCTCGTCAAAAACCAACATAGGTTTTACCCCCTTCAACCTCATCCATGGGGTAGAAGTAGTATTTCCCATTGGGTACATCGAGATCCCAACACTCCAAACAACGGTCGAACTACTATCGGATAACACTCTCCTCGAACAACAGTTGAACTACTACCGGATACCACTCTCCTCGAACAACACCTCATCTCCTTAAAAACTATTGATGAAGACCGTCGATCCTCATTGCAACACAATGAGGCCACTAAAATGTGCTCAGACCATGCTTTTTATCACCAACTCAACCCTCATTCCTTTAATGAGGGAAACCTTGTCTTTGCTTATGATATCTCCCACGATACCTTAGGCAATGGAAAGTTCGAATCCATTTGGCATGGCCCTTTCATCCTCAAACACTGCCTCAAAAATAGGGCATACATTCTTGCTCACCCTAAAGGCAGCCTCCTCAAATACCTTATCAATGGTTTATAATTGAATAATTTTTACCCTCAAGTAGATTTTTTAATATTTTTTACACACGCATAAAAAAAAAACACATTTTTTATAACTTTCCCTTGTTACTTTACCAAATGAATCAATCGTTGGCATATCACATCAGTTTTGTTGATAGTGTTATTCAATGGACTCGAAATATCACTTAGGCGGCTTGGTCCATTTATTCAACTTCACATACATTGATTCACTATAGCAGTGTGTGCCTAGGTCCAATGATGAATAACCAACCAGAGTATGTTGTTGTGATCGGCCTTTTGGTTGATGTCGCTCACCTTCACATTTTCCATTTCGGCCTATTCTTGGATTCTCAGCTTGTTGTTCTGCAGTTAAACACTTTCAACCATGTTCATGACCCTTACTTGTTTAGAAAATACCTACAATTTAAACTTCTATCATATAATTTTCAATCCAATATTACATTCACATATATTCCTAGAAGTGATAACCAAGTTGCAAATCACATTGAAAATGAAATTCTAGACTGGCATATGTCGCATTAATCAAAGAATTTTTTTATCATGAGTAGTCTATCTATAAAAATATATATGTTTTTTCATCATCACATCAACAACCTGTATCATAAAGCAATATAGGAACATAACCGTATCATCATAAATGCAAACATCATGTCACACAAATTACACCATCATGAGACATCAAAAATAAATGTGTGTGTGTGTGTGTGTGTGTGTGTGTGTGTGTGTGAATAGAGGTGTGGGATGAGGAGGTGTTGGAAGTCTGCATAGGCCTCGACCCTGATTGGCACCCTCTAGTACAACGAGATGCAGTCGCAAGTGGATATTTTTTTGGGTAGATGAGGACCCTAGCTGGCGGAGCGCCTCTAGTTGGTGGGGAGCCCCCAGCTCGGGGGTTCACCGAGCTTGGGCCACCTTAGGGGTGGCATATTAGTGTGTACAGGAAAGGCCCACTTTTGTATATCCCTATGTATATGGGTGAGGCCCACATTTTTTGTACATGGTATGTATAGGGGCAGTGCCCACATTTTGTATATGATATGCAAGCATGAATGTAGTGAGGGTCGGTCCTTTCTATTTATGTGTCCCATTTTTTAAATATCCATCTCGTGTCTAGCACTCCATGCAATGTTCAGCCAAATCATCGCATCAGATAATCTAGATGATATTAGATCCTCATCTCTCTCTCTAAGGCTCCCCCACCTACTGGATCCGCCTGTGGTGGCTATGATGACCCAACCTCTACATCATAACAGCCCCGATGTCATCCAAATCTTGAAAGTCTCACTCGGCCTACTATTGTTGGCTCCCTCACCGGCGTTGGAATAACTCTCACCATAGGAATCTCTCACCCTAATGGTCCAAAATATGCAATCACAAACATAAATACCTATCAGTAATATATCAAATAATCAAAAACATATGTAAAAACATAAAAAAATAGTAGAAATGCAACACATAAATAAATACTCACCTCGGTAATCCCACGCCTACCAGGGGGAATCTTGGGATCATGCCAGTAGTTCATATTGTCATAAGAGTACTACATGACGATATGTAGGGTCTGCCTCCAAAAACCCTAGAAATCCATATTAAAGTAGTGCCCCATTGGTTGTCTAACCTCCCAGACCAACAAGTCTATCCATCATCTCATATGTGGCTAGGTCGACCCAACCACTGCCAGTATAATCTGTGGGTGCAAGATCCCCACCCACTTGAATAAAAAACTACATAACACAGAACCAAATGTGAACTCTCCATCAAGCCTTTTTACACACCATGTCAACTATGAGAACATTGCCTCCCTCATGAGGAGGGCACATACGTAGTGACGATCATGGTGCACGCACTCCATGATCATCATATAGGCCCCAGTAATCCTTTGGGTGACTAAGGATCCATATATCCTAACCGCCAATGTGGCCAACACATGTGGAATCAAATCCTGAATCCACAAAACCCATATCATCCTTCTTGTAATTGCATCATGATGATCACAATATTAGTCAGCCAAAGTATGTATAGTGGTCCCTCGTCCATGTGGATCATCACCTTGGGGACCTCTCCCCAAATGGAGAGTCTGCTCGAGAAATTGATTCCATCCTTTGCTGACATATCCACCATCTGGACTTGAACCTCAAACACCCAATGGTGGGGCCTATGTAATTTTTAAACCTTTTACAATAATGCAATCCACACACAAATTCTTAAAAACAGAAAATTAAAAAATTGCAATCACACATATACACAGATATTTACCCTAGAAACTCAAACTAGGAAAACAAACAACATGTTTAGAGTTGCTCCTCTAATTCTTATTCATCATCATTAGACTT